>CM053790.1:205866662-206236369 GCA_028749045.1 Cupressus sempervirens | reverse complement strand
AGTTTCTAGTGATAGTGGCCGAAGTGAAGGTAGCAGTGCCAAGAAAGCTTTATTATGGGGCTAACAAAATTTAAATAGTGGAGAAAACTTTAAACAACATCTAGAGCATTGTCGTAAAAGACTTTTGGCGATCAATAAATAGTAGTCATACTGGAAAATGGCACTGTGGCAAATTTATGATTTTTTTTTATTTTTAAAAATTTCCTCAAGATGCATGCAAGATGTCATACATCCCTGTTGGGCACGAAAAATTAGCATCCTAGATCAATGTTTTCCAGAACAAATAATCTTTGTATGAAAGTGGGTGTTTCGACAACTTTTTGAATCCATCTAATAGGTCAGTTTGACCTCAAAGTGCTCCTAAAATTAGAGAACCCCCCATTTTCACAAAAAAATACTTTAAAACTCTGAATATATTATGTCGAACCCTTGTTCTCCTTTCTCTCCAAATTTTGAACAAGCTATAGTTGACCTACCACTAATACCATGAAGGATTTGTGCAATACGCAATATAAATCCATAAAGCTCGACAAATACCACCATGTAAAAAACCTATCATGGAGAAGAAAAAGACAAGAAGGGACAAGGGTTTTTCTCTAAAAATATGCAAATTGTATTCTCAAACAAAAAATATGATAAGATTTAATTAAAAATGATATATTCTTATATAAGTAGATCAAAACCCAAATAGGGTAACCTAAAAGGTAAATTCTATTTAATAGTTACTAATTAATTAATAAATAAGTGTTGGTGTAAATAATTATTCACTATTTACACTTACTGAATTTTACTTAGGTTAATGCATTAGTTTTGTTATTTATTTATTAGTCACCTAGGAGTATGCATACTCTTGTGAATTGACATGTTGACAACACAAGAGTTTGCACCTCTTGTATGCACATGATGTCTACAATACATGAGTTAGCACATTAATTAAGCAAATGGTGTCTACAAAATCTTCACTTGAGATACACCTCATCATTCTTATCCTCTCATCTACAATGGAGAATAAGATGTGTGCTTAGTTTTTCATACTTATCTTATCTCCTAACACCTTCTAGAGACATTCTAGATGCATCTTGAGAGGCCTTTATATACAGGCATTCCTAGTGTGTGTAAACACATAGTGATGTATTAGGACATGCTATGATATATTGATTACACTTTTTTGGTCTACAGTTGTGCTTGTGTTCAAGTTGTACGATCTTGGGTGAATTTTTCCCCAAGAAAAATTCTTACATGGTATTAGAGCTCTTGGAGAAATCTCTCTTCACATAGCCTTTTGAAACCATCTTGTTTATTCTACACCATGGCCCAAATCTAGAGTATCATAGTCATTGGGAGAGTCTAGAGCTAGATCTTACCTCACCATTACATCTAGAACATTGATTCGGTGAAAATTGCCTATAGATTTGCCTATCTTAGGCCAAAGTCAATCATAAGGCAAATTTTTTTTGCAAATCTTCACCCAAAGGCACTAATTGACAAACCAAGTATGATCTATTCAATCTACACATTTCAATTATTTCTAATCTAAATTTTATTAATTCTCTGCATTAGTTTCAAATTTGGTGCTTTTTTCAAAAAAAATTTACCTTACAGGCCTCTGCAGAGAAATTTTTTTTACAGAACTGGGCAGTGACACCCCAACCCTGTAGAGAATATTCAGTGAATATTCTTTTATTTGGTAGATTTAATTGGCAGGCTTCATTACACACATTTTTTTAGAAAACACATTTTTAGCCAAGCAATCTGGCAAAGTCAGCAAATATTCACACGCACTGACCAAGACCTCTCAGACAATTTCTCAACAACATCGGTGGTCCTGTCAGACTACATATCCCAACCACTTTGTTATCTGTCTCTTGTTGGCTTTGTGTTTTAAACATTCAAGAGCTCTTTGCATAGGTAATGTGGGACTATTACCACCAAATTTTGTCGACTAGAAATCAAAGTCTAGCTCTTGCAACACAATGCTCCTAGTGACATTGAACTTTGATGGTTGCTCATCTTCAATGTCAATTATCAATGCACTAGACCCATAGTGTAGTCATTTCCTGCCATGTGTACATAGAAAAAATCTTGACCATGTGGCATTTGCAAAACCGTCAACAAAAGCACCCACTCACTTAGCCACATGGACCTATCCAAACCTCCCCATGTTCTTATTGCCACGTCAAATCCCTGTCTGCACCAATGCTACATCAAAAATTTGATAGTGCATAATGACATGTCATCTAGTTGAGTCATTACTTACATATGTGACACATGTTATCTATCTATACCTTCTCTATATGCTAGGTCAACACATCCATATTGCCTTGTAAGCCAGGTAGGCTCTTTTTCACTAATATCAACTAGACACGGGGTTAAATTTGACAATCATCTGATCACCATTCCTAGGCATTTTTCAAGTGCTGGGATGGCTATTTGACCATCAAATTTAAGCTTACATTTTTCTACCTAGATCCTTCTCAAGATTTAGTTTTGATTTGATGAATCAACTTAGGAAGGCCATAACTCAATCTTTTGGACTCCAAATCAGGTGCAACTTTTTTTGGGTAGAAGTTCTTGAACTCTTCATTGGTACTATTCTTTTCTTGTTTTGGTGCATGAATTTCTCATTAATTGCATCTTTTGGAAACTACACCTATCTAGTCTTACATTTTGCAACTTGAAATTCTTTGTATGAGCTCATCTGAACACCTTTTTAGGTTCCACTTTTTTTAAAGTGCTTCATTTTTCATCTACTTTTTAGATGTACATTCAGATTCTATGGTTGTGTACAAAAGTATCACTTTAGAACTAGGGCCTTTTCTACATTGTATTGCTTTTCAGAATTGTTGTATATCTAAGCTATAGTGCTTGGTTCTAGATTTAGGCCTCAAAAGGTAGTTATAACTAGCAAAATCAAAAGTCCATCTTGTACATTTTGACAAGTGGCCTATTGTAAATGCACCACTTATAAAGAACCAAATCTTACATTGGGGGAGTTCTTTGATTTATTTTTCATCTTTAAGGATTGCATTGATTAGTCCATGATAGAAGAAGAAGATTTAATTACCTTGATACCAGACAACTATTAGCAATGGAGTCAATTGGCTATCAAATGTCTTAGTTAGCACAATGCACTACCATATGTGAGAGGACTTCAATATGATATTGAAAATTTTTCCTTCATAAGTAGTACTCTCTTTCTACATGTGGATATAGAGGTTTTTGATTCACTTATTGACATTAAGTCAATAGATCCATATGTTCATTGGATTCATCTTTGGGAGACGTACGGAGATCCACATATTCCTCCATTCCCAAAAGATCTTTTACCTCTAGTTGTTGTTGCATCCTCTCCATATGAGATTACACCTCCAAATTCTATTGTTGCCTCTACTGATCCAATTCCAACCATAGATGATTCACATTTAGTGCAGTAGGAACCTTCATGTCTTCCTACATTACATTCTTGTGACAACTTCCTTCCCACCATTGAAGGCCTATTTGTGGAGTCTCACATTGAAGATGTGGGAGACATTATTAATGATATTTTTCTTCTCTTTGATGCAATTTCTTCATCCATTGCCACAATGATAGATTGATGTACTTCAACACAATAGGGTACACTTTGTCTTCCAGTTGTAGCCTCAAGTGATGACTTCTCGACTAAAATTTTAGGTCTTTTTATCGAGTCACACGCATAGATTTGAAGGATTACTTTGATGATATATCACTTATCTTTGATGAGGATGATCCTTCTCCAATTGTTGCAAGGGCCCACTCTGACACTCATTTCCATTTTCTACATGATCAATCTTTATAGGTTGATGTAATTGTGGATTCATATGTAAAACATTTGCAAGAGGTCTCTTTATCATTTGAGGAGATAGTTTGTTCTTCTAAATAGATCTACAACAATCCTTGCTAGATCTATACTTCTTCTTAGTATTTTTGGAAGGAGCCACCATTAGTCTCAACACAGGGACAATTGAGGAGCTTTCCAAAGACACCTTTCATCATTGAGACTCTTTTCACATATAGGGGAGGATTCTCAATACTACCTTTGCCATTACTTCTTCCAAAGGGGAGGAACATCATTCAATGGTCTTGGATTGCTTCTACATTGGAGTACTTCTCACTGATCGACACATTACATTTAGGGGGCAGACTACCTTGTCTCCTCCTTCTTCTCTTTTATTGGGGGGGGGGACCTTTCTCCTCCTAGGGGGTTTTGTCCTCCCATTTTTCTCTTGTATATACTAGATATATGTTGTAATGGGGGGGGGGGGGGGGGGGGGGGGGGGGGTTGGTTCTTGATTATTTCATTATGAGATTCTCCCATGAGGTTTTCCCTCTTTCTCTACACTATGAGATATTACATATCATTATGTACATGGGTACCTAACATGGCCTTGTAGCTGAGACCCACTATGCATTTCATCCTAGTTCTTATGAACTTAAGTGCATTCCCCTAAGTTGAACTGAAGGGGGGGTGTTGGTCTAAATAAGTATTCACTATTTACACTTACTTAAGTTTACTTAGGTTAATGCATTAGTTTTATTATTTATTTATTAGTCACCTAGGAGTATCCACACTCTTGTGAGTTGGACATGTTGACAACACAAAGATTTTGTGCCTCTTTTATGCACATGGTGTCTGCAACATAGGAGTTAGCACACTAATTAAGCACATGGTGTCTACAACATTTCCACTTGAGATACACATCATTATTCTTATCCTCTTGTCTACAATGAAGTATAAGATGTGTGCTTAGTTTTCATGCTTATCTTATCTCCTAGCACCTTCTAGAGACATTCTAGATGCATCTTGAGTGGCCTTCATATACAGGCACTCATAGTGTGTATGAAAACATAGTGATGTATCAAGACATGCTATGAAATATTGATCATACTTTTTGGGTCTACATTTGTGCTTGTGTTTGAGTTCTATGATCTTGGGTGAATTCTTCCATAAGGAAAATTCTTACAATGAGAACACAAAAGGTGCATAAAGGGAAATTTTAAGAAGGGACAAAAGTTAATTAGTATATGAAATTAAATTAACCTTTTTCTCTAAAAAAAATTTGACACCTACTATGGATACTCATTCAATGAAGAAATTCCTAAAATAATTCTAATTTTGCTTGTACAAAGAGGTTACAAATCTCAAGTACCATTGTGATTGGATTGGGCATTGACAATACACAAATCCTAGGGCTGAAAATTTTAAAAGGAAGCAATTGATATAAGTCCAATAGAGAGAACATGAATGATATAAGAAGAAAGAGAAAAATTCATACTAGAGAAATAGAAAAATATTTATCTTAGAAAATAAATTTTCTCAAAGAAGGTTTACTTAGGTTTCATCCTCAAGCTCTTCAAAATTTCAACCATTTCTAGAGAGATCCTATTTTTGATGAATTTGTTTGTTGTGAGGAGTGTGGTACCACAAAATTATACTTTGTTCATTCAAAGATTTATTTAGAGCAAGCTTCTTGTCCCACAAATTTAGATGAAAATGGTTCCTAGTGGTTGAATACAATACTTCAAGCTCCACAAGTTAGTACTCAAGGTCTAGAGATTTTTCACTATCAAATCCATTTTTTTGATATACAATTTTCTCAATTACTAGTTACATCTTGGAACCAACACACAATTGAAAGATGAGGGCTTAAAGATATTTTTGAATTTTTCATTTCAAGAAAAATAATAAAAATGACAATACAACATATACCTACATGGAGGAAATTGTTATGTGAATTTTATATATTGATACTTCAAAATAGTGATACTTCGTATATTAGATGAACAACCTTTGAGAAACTATATTGGTTTGACATATTGGATCCTAATGTTAAAGACCTATTTCAATGAAACATGATTTAGTGTAATTAATATAGTGATTCAAATTCAAATATTTACTTTTTCATACTATTGTAATCAATTTACTTAAATATAGTATTTAAAAATATTTGGCTTATGATTTGAATGTGAAATCATGTACATTTTCAAATGCAAAAATCTAATCTCCAATCATATTAAAAATAAATATAATGTCTTCCATGCATGATTTTACAAAATAGGTATATGTGTTCCACAATATAGGTTTGACATTTTCTTTTATTGTAAATCATTTTTTTCTACCATATAAATGCTGTGTACTTTTCAAAGCCACCATATATGGTAAATTATATGTCATAAATTTAATTTTTGAAATATTAATATTTTTTCAAAGATAATATTAGAATTATGGATCACTCTAATAATGAGTCTGAAATCATTATTTCAAGTCCATTTGTTTCAATGAACTCCCATAGATCACCTCAAACAATTATTGATAAATTTGAAAAATTTTCATTGAAGTCTTGTTAAAATTGCTTCTAATTTTTTAAAATGTAGTAGTAGGAATTGATTTTATTGAGGATAATGAAATTTTGAGAATGAGAAATGTTGTAGAAAAACCAAGGGAGACATTTAATAGAATAATTATTTTTCTAGATATTTAAGGAGAGGTCAAAGTTGATCATGAAGAATATAAAGGTCATGATACTAATCTCATAAGTGATTATTTTACAAGGTTTTTACACTAGCCAAATTAGTTCTTATTAATAAAAGTTGTGATGCTATTGATGCATGAAAATTACATTTAGATTATAAAAGGTATTATAGACTTTAATATCATAATGCATAATATATCATTACATATGTTTTCCCTTATTCTTTAAATTAAAAATTGTAATCTTTTTCTTTAATACATGTGTTTTACTAGTTATAATTCATTTTTTGAACCAAATATAATTGCTTGGTAACATAATCATATCTTTAATTAAGTTTTATTTATATATTTATGAACTAATTCAATCTCATGATGTTTAACAAAAATCTACTACTTTGTAACATTAAAATAATAATATATATTGAATCATTTTTATGATTAAATCTTATTTATATATAAATTGGTAAAACTTTAAATTTTCATATATAAATTTATGAAATTTTATTTTTATATATAAATTATTGAAATATATTATTATTAAATAATAGTAGATAAAAAAATTTAATCTGAAATGTTGAATTAAAAAATTAAAAAATTAGTCCAATATTGCTTAGTCATTGAGTAGTAGATAAAATATTATTATATAATAAAAGTTATTTTTGAATACTTAATACAAGAATATTATTATATAATTATTTTAAAAAAATTATCATTATAATTTTTACTATAAAAAAAAGTAATTTCAACAACAATTATTCAAACATATTTCATAAATTCTATTTGGTTACAAATTTAATTAATACAATATACCAACATAAAAATTAATTAAGTGGAAACGTATTATGAGATACTATGATAGTTGAAATGGCTAAGTTTTTCAATCCATGCATTCAATTCATGCATAATGCAAATCTTAATAGGAAACATATATAGGATAACAAAAGAGTAGTCTTGACCATATCATTGAATAAAATTGAACCCATCCCTTTTATGCACAAATCCAATTCCTCTTAAGAAGTAAAATAGATTTTTCTCATGACCTAACTAAAAATTAAACATAATCCAAAACTGTAGTCCACTGGGTAAATAAATAAATTCAACCTAATTCAATCTCATGTACAAATTCAATTCTTCTCACTAAAATGGAACATTTCTCTAAACTATGCTAAAAATTAAGCATAACCAAAAATTAAATTTCATTGAACAAAAATCCTAATAAAACCCCAAACAATTAAATCACAACAAAAAATAAAGTTTAATTGTATACATAAACATATAAAGGCTAACTATCAAAATAAACTATTAGCCTTAACAGTAATGCTAGACTAAATCCATTAAGAGTTGGGGCTGATATTAAATACATATGAAATATAAGCTCTAAACTCTATCATACCCTAAATTTGAACTTAATGAAAATTAATTGTGTTCTTTTTCATAAGTGAACAATACACTAAATTATAATGTGCACCTAACCATTACATCAAATATAGCATTAAAAAAATGTCATATTGTACCCTAATGATAAACAAAATATTTTCAAAATATGAGAATGAAAAAGTAAATGAAGTTTACACATTCTCACTATTGAAAATTAAGAAATTTTAAACTAGAACTAACCATCAAACTAAATATAATAATAAAAAAATTTACTTTTACATTCAAACCAAAAGCCAAATCTTATGATAACATGAGAATAAATGTTATTTGATATAGATTTATACTATATAATAAAATTACGTTATTTACTATAATGAACTATAATATTGTTTCTTCAAACACTTTTCAAACATTCGGAAACAATTATATAACCAGATTTTAAACGCAAAAATTGCTTTTTGAATTTGATGCTTATAACTTAATTTGTATATTTGTAATTATTTTAATATGCATTCTTTAATTAATTTCGATCAAAGATGTAAGAGCTACCAAAATTATTGGATTCAAAGACTTATTATGGTATTTAATAGGTCACACTCTTTAATCATTATAAATGGACCATTCTTTGTACTTTTATAATAAAATTAATTCAAGAGTGAAGCCATTAAATACTTGGGAATGATAGGATTTATGTCATGAGAAGAATTAGTTTTTTAATCCTAATCATCCACAAGATCCCAATTCATGTAAGATTAAATATTCCTTCATGCTCTAATGAAACACACTGGCTCATCCTCATGGAGTGGATATATCATATACTGATTTGAATAAAATTCTATAAAGAAATATTATATCGATTGGATATATATATATATATATATATATATATATATATATATATATATATATAGAAGAGGATATTTATAATTTGTAGTTTACAAATGGAATAAATTTATTTGATTTCAACAATGTATAGATTTTTTTCCTTGTATAAATGAAAACAGTCATATTTGATTTTTCATTTTTGAGAAAAGATCATAGAACTATAAATTTATTACTCAAATAAAGATAATTTCTAAATGTATTAGATTCTTAATAAATTACATATCTCAAATTAAAATGTACTTCACTTTTTGTAATAAAGATTGCATTCAACTATAAGCACATGTCATCAAATTCTTTCTATTCTAGAAAAAATTAGCAATGAATAATTAGACCCTTGAGTAAAAATAGCAAGAAAGAATTTCCCTTGATCTGAAACATAATTATAGGAGACCATTGGCATAGAATAATATTTAAAACTTAGTCATTGTCAAAAATACATATCAAGAAGATGATAATCAAGATTCATAAAGATAGAAGCATCAACAAAAATATGGTTTTATAGAATCTGAGGAACAATTTGTAGCCTTAATCAACATCAATTGAATGCATTTAGGAAAACTAGCCTATATGTCCCTACACATTTCTATAGTAGGTCACTTCGTATAAATCTACTAAAAAGAAAATAGATCCCAACTACAGTACAAACCAATCACCTTCACTAACTTGGTTTGGATAGCTTGCTGCAAAATAACCTCTTTTATTTTGAATTCATTGAGTTTGTAGAGATACTATTCTTAGAAGGCCCCCAAGTTTTTCATCCAATATGTAACTATGTTAGCTTCACTATAATAGTGAACAATTTTAAATTCCTCAAATCTTGGTAAAAGCTTTTGACTCTCCCCCACACATATTGCAACTTCTAACTTGTGATCTTCTTCATCGTCAATGATAAAGTTATAATTTGTGAATCACCTTCTATGATCAACCTAGTAATTCCCAAGAAAAATGTCAACTTCACACCTTCCAGTAATGTTGTTTCATCTTCTATGTTGTTAGATCCATCAATAGTTGTAGATTAGGATTCTTTCAACATTACAACCCTATGATCTACAGCCAAAATGTTGACACCCAACCTACTTGGGTTACCATTTGATGCACCATCAAAATTCAACTTTGTGAAAGGGTGCTTTGGTTTTTTCCACTTAATATATTTCCTAGACTCCTTTTTGAAATTCTTCCCTATGAATACTCATTTTAAGGGAATCCATACCCTATTCCAATTATTCAAAATGATATTATTAGCCAAAGTAAATACTGAGGAAAGGGTCTTATTTCTCATTATATATATTCATTTATGGCTTCTCAGATGTAATTTTCAATCATCTTACAAACTTCCTCAACCTATATAATTTACTTTATAAAAATTATTTTATTCCTCTCCAAAAAATTACTTGAATAGAATTTCCCCAATGGGAAAATTTATTTTATCCTTGAAAGAGTGGAATACACAAATATTTTAAAGGAGTTTCTTCCTCCTAGAAACCTAAAGTCTTCTGAATTGATACCTTATGTTTGATTCTACTTAAATTGCACAAGAAAATCTTGAATTTGTCTAGGTTTGTCTTTTGACCTCAAGCTTCACAATGTTCATCAAGAGTGCACTTTTGTTACTTTTTTTTTCCTTCCTTCATATATCCTTTCTTAAAAATCAAAGAATTAGTCACTATTAAATTGTGAGTGAGAAAAATGAAAACGATTGATATTGATTTCTTTGAGGGGACCGATTTGTTTCATATGTGGAATTAGTATTCTTAAACAATTTTCTAAAATAATTAACAAATGAGGAGATAATGACTCACCTTGTCAAACAACCTTAGAGAAAGGAAACAATTGACAAGGAGATCCATTTACTTAAAATGAAGTCATAACACCTATAATACAAGAGATCACCCATTTGATATATATTTTTATGAAACTCTATTATTTCCATCAGTAGTCTAAAGAAATACCAATCAAGTTGGACATAAACCTTCATTATGTCAAATTTCAAAATCATTGTAGATGACCTTTTGGACATCTTAATACAATTGAGAATTTCATGAAACATCAACGAACATTCCATTGTTTTCCTTCTTGGAACATACCTCTATGTTATTATGAAATAATTGAAGGTATAGGGTATGTGCAGGATCATAGTCAACCAAATTATGCTCTTAAGTGGCAATAAAAAATTAGAAAATTAGGGTTATGTCAACTTGACATGCAATTTTCTACTTGTTATTAACTTTATATAAAAAAGTTGAGAGAAAAGAATCTCTAGAAAATTGAATCTAGTTTCTAAACTACTAGGAATTATCTCAAAAAAATAAAAATTGATTGGTCAAAATTTTGAATTTTAATGCAATATTATAAAAAATTTAGAACAAAAATAAGAAGTAGACATATGTCTGACAACCTTAATTAAAATCAAATGATAATATTTTTTAATAATATTCTAAATATAAGTAGTAGACTCATGCTTGGATGTGATACATATTTTTGGGTATTTTTATTCTAAATAAATAATAAATAATTAATTTTTTATTTAGTATTTTTTGAATAAAATAACTCTCATGTCTGGCCACCTTAACTAATTCAAAACTATACAAAATTCAATTTTTTATTTTTTCCCCTTATAGTAGAAGAAACATAGGATGTGGTGCATTTTTTGAATTTAAAAAATGTTGTACCATTTGAAAGTTATAGTTATTTTTCAAGTAGTGTGCCTGTCAACACTTTATACATAACTCCATTAGAAAATAAGTAATAATAACTTACTAAACTCATAGTTTGAGAAACCTTACATTTATGGAAAGATAAGAACATTCTTAAGAAACCCTTTTCATTTCATCAAATTTTGGTGAAAACAAAAAGTCATCAGCTACATGTTTGAAGTAAAAATCACATAAAAATAGGCCAGAAGCACATTTTTAGAATGTTTTTAAAGTTGACCATATATATTTGGTATCAAAAGATATAGTAGACCTCATAAAGATATTAATTTTTATCATTGCGAGAAAAATTTTAGAATAGATTTCGAAATGGTTTGTGATATTTTAGAACTATAGATTTTCCAGATCACCACTTTTTGCCACACCATGATCCTACACATACCCTATAACCTTTACCAATCTAGATGCAATTTCATTGGATTAAATTTTATAGATTGTATTACACAAAAAGATGGGACAAAAATATGAAAAAGAAATAGGATGAGGATATTTTCAAATAATTCTGATAAAATTTGTATTAATTTTTTTTAGCACACATCCATGGAATCTAGATTCTTCAATTGGCCTCCAAATATCTATTCACATAAAATATCAACACTTTTGAAAGAAGAGGGGTGCCAACCCATCAAGACCTGGAGCCTTATCGAGTGTCATCGAAAAAATGGTTTATCTAATATCCTCAAAGGAGAAAGGAGTCATGAGCATGAGATTATCTTAATTTGACACCAACCAATGAATGAAATTGCGGACCTTTTAGCTATCCTAAGGTGTCTCATTCAAATTAAGTTCTTGAAAAACTAAATTTTCTATTGCTAAAATAAATTTTCATCCCTAATTACCATTCCTAGACTATCTTTACTTTGGATGAGGCATACAAAAAGCTTGTAGCATTGTCCCCACCTTTAACTACACTTTTGTTGATATCTATCTCCAATTAATTTTATCTCTCATGAATGTTTCACCCAAATTTATCTTTAGGCTCCTTTATGTTGCACACACGTCAATCATCATTCCATTACAAATAATGTTTTTATTTCACTTCCCTAGTTTTTGTTCTAGATCCCTCTTTTCCTAAGAAATATTATAAAATAGTCATTATTCCATTATTTAATCTTAAGTTTCATATACCCTAGCCTCTCAGAAAGTGGAAACATCCTCGATCCTTACATAAAAGGAATCTCTTTCCACCAATCAACAAGTAAACATTTAAGTTTTTTTAATCTGTGAACAACATTTTCTCCATCTTGAAGTATGACATCTATGTGTTAATTATGGCATGTTAATCAACCACACTTCAACATGATCATTTCATATGAAACCATTTCAAAATGAACATTAAGTTGTTCACCTAAAATGATTTGGAAAATCGGTCTATTGCCTCCTAAGTAGATGGATTATGTTATTGCTCTCAGAATGAGAACCTAGCAACTAAACCTCTAGTATGAAGGATTTTTTAAAGCTAAATGAGAAAGAAATATTTAAAGCTAAATGAAATATAGTTCATCTAAGAATGAAAGAAAAAAAATTATACTATATATATGCATCTTAAACTAAGATGATATTATAATGCTCGAAATTATAAGAGCTATAGATGTATGCAAAGTGATTGTTTCAGCATAAATTTGATACTAAATCAATTCAACCTTTGTAACGAGGAATTGAAGGCTCCTTAAATAGAATCCTAGGATCGATTGACGATCGAGATTGAAGATGAGATGCAGTTAGAATGGAAATTTCCCTATGTAGCTGAGGTTAATTGATTTACATCAGAGTGTGATAGATAGCTAACTAAGTTAATTCCATTTTGAGATATAGTTCACTCAAAATTTCCATTTTTGAACTGAAGATAATATTTTGGAGAAGATATTTAATTTAATAAAATAAGATAGGACCTCATAAATGTCTAATTTTAATTAATTGAATAATCAAACTCAATAATTAAAATGAGGACATTATCTTATTAAATCAAATATATATTTAATTCTTTTCTACATTAGCTAAAGAGGTAATTTAAATTTAATTAAAGTTTGAGCACTTATAATTAAATTTAACTTAATTGATAGGTTTAATGTAGCTAATTTGAGTCAATACTTAGGAATTAAATAAAGAGCATGATTAATGTAGATTAGGATTCTCTACATTTGACACTTAAGTCAAGTAGCATGTATTAGAATCATAATTTCCTAGTACAATAAGATAGACCAAAATTAAGTTAACATGGGAGTGTGTCAATTTTGTGGTCTTGCATTTTCCCCTTTTTAAAGGAATGTGTGAGCAACGTGTTTGATTCAATAAAATTAGAGGTATGAAGGATAGATCAAGAAATGAGATTGGTTCTAATATTGATGATATAGAGATCAACTAATAAGATTTTAAAGGTTATCTCCTAAATGAAGCTTAGCCTTAGGGGATCTAGATAAAACACCTAGCTACCAAGTTTGATAAGCTTTTTAAGGTTATCTCTAGAACAAAGCTTAACCTTAGAGGATCCAGGTAGAATAGTGAGATATAGATATTGATAACAAATTTAAGGTTATCTCCAAAATGAAGCTTTAGCCTTAGGGGATGTAGATGTATCACCCAAATACCAAGATTGATAAGCTTATGAAGGTTATCTCTAGAATGAAGCTTAACCTTAGGGGATCTAGATAGAACACCAAGATATCGAGATTGATATGATTTTTAAGGTTATCTCTATAATGAAGGTTAAGAACACCTAGATACTAAGATTAATAGGAAAAGGATTGTCAAACTTTCTAGAATTGTTCCTAGAATGAGACTCAATTCCCAAGAGTTAGGGTTTAGACTGTCCCCCTATCAATTTGATCGAAGATGACAAGATTAATTAAGATTCATAGAACTATCCTTAGAACAAGGCTTAATCCTCAGGATTTAGACTATCTCGATACCTACCCATTGAATAATGATAAAAAGCAAGAGCTTAGAATTGTCCTTAGAATGAGGATTAATTCTCAGCAAGAGTTAAGATTATTTTTAGAACAAACTTTAATCCCCTAGAGTCCAGATAGAACATCTAAATACCAGTCCACAAAAGAGATAACAAGACTATGAATCGTAGAATCATCCCCAAAATGAGACTTGATCCTTAGGAGTCAAGGTTATACTCTCCCAATACTATCCATCAAACTTTGATGAGGACTATATATGATGGAGGTACACTCTAATACCACTAATGAAGGTATGCTTTGATACCACTTGATGGGTGGCCAAACCACCCTTACAAACTTGCAACCAAGAACACAACAATATGGAGAGAAAGAGATGACAAAATGCTTCACTTGAAGAAAAGAGCTTGAAAAAAATATTGCACAAGTGAATATTTCACAATAGAAAATTAGAATTGCTATGTGAATGGTTTATTTTACAATGAATGAGAGACCAAATAAAAATGCCTCATGGAAGCTTGTAGAACAAGCTGGAAGGAGGTAGAAGATAAGGTTTACAACTAAGCACCTAACAAATATTAAATACATGACTTATCCACAACCTTCTAGAATTCCACCTACACACCTCCATGAATAAAGGAACTTTCCACAAACTTCTATGTCAATTTTCTTATTTTTTATTTACACCACCTATGCACCTTGAAAATAGGAACTTCTATTTTTCTCATTTTTTCCTATTTTTTATTTTTATTTATTTTTCTTCCTATTTTCATCACTTTCTCTCTCCTCCACAATTTTTTTCTCATTTAAAAAAAAAAATTGTTACTTTGAAAATGCCCACTTTTTTTTTTTTTTTCCAACATCAATAGAAGATGTGATCAGTTGATCGAAAGATAAAATAGATAATGTATAATGATAGATAAAGGGGAAAAAATTCCTTGAGTGATGAGAGCCCCAATTGATGAGGACATAAAATTTAGATTGAGTTGAAGTCAGCTTTGAAAGATTCAATGATATAATCATCTTGTCCCTGCAGGACTAAAAACAAAAGATGACATAGTAGAATAGTGATGTAGAGCAGTATATGGAGAGATACTAAAGAAATTAGTGAATAATAAAAATATACAAAAGAGGAGGAGAGAATGGAGAAAATTTGGAGTCAATTCAGAGTGATTTCTGAGGTCCAAAAGACCAAATTTGACAAAAGTTGACTGACTTTGACCTGAGTTGACTAGAGTTTACTTTTCCAAAAAAGTTAAAAAATTGAAGAAAATGTGATTTTAAAAGATTCCAAAATTCACAAGGCATAAAAAAAAATAGACTGTACAAGCATTTGATTGCATTAGTAAAAAAAAAAATGCAATTTTGAGTTATTTCAGTGTGCTAGATTTCAAATTCAATCAAAAAAATGGATTCAGAGTAGCCAAATTAGCTAGGGGGTGATTTTTATGCCAATTGGAGCAATTTGAAAAATTAGGTCAATACCTATATAAGGGCACAAAGGGCCCTTTTTTTGATGAATAGTCCTTTTCTATTAATAATTAATATACTATGATTAAAATTCACAAAAATGGGCTAGGGGATACAAGATCACTCTATGAGAGTTCACATGGTCAATGTTGGAATCATAAACTATTGATTTAAAAAAATATAAAAAGCAACCTTAGGTGGTTAAAATAGTGCCTACTAAGAGAGGTGGCTCATCACGATCATGGAAACTCCAATCATCTTGGGATTGGGAGGCAGACTCAAAATAGCCTAGATGTTAGTAGGAACATTAGCAACATTAGTGGACTAGTCAACATCCTTCATATTTGGCTACAGAAGTGAAATTTCCAATTCTAGGTGAAAATGCCATTTCCCAGAGACCACTAGCTAAGCACCAAGAGAAGGAGCTGGGGACCAGCTAGTGCCACCACAAGGTAGGGAAACTAAGTGACACCTCCATCCATCATCACCACCAGTGGGAGAGTGGTGGCGGGAAGCCTGGGAGCATGAAGTGTGTGAGTAGCAACCTAAAGATTTGCATCACTAATGGTGGCCTCTAGGCATTGAGGTATCAACTGAGATATTTGTAGGCACCCTAGAAATAGTACAATGGGCATTTCCCTAGTGATTAAGGAGCTCTTGCAAGTGGGCCACCTCTAAGGCCACCTTTTTTTCTTGTACTTGAATTTGCATTATTGCATTATTACAAATGGATGCCTTAATGTACATAACAATATTAATATCAAGAAAACTATGAGTGAAAAGAACAACATTTCTATCTTTCCATAGAGTGAACAAAATCTCTATGCTAAAGGTATGCCAAATCTAGGTAAATTTTTGAGGGATCCTGGGGGAATCACCCAAAATAACCATGTCCTAAGAAAAGGGTTTAGGCTAGATCAATTTAAAGAAATCATGAAGCTAGTGCCAATAATTTTGAGCATGTCTACAAAACTAGAAAATATGCAAGAAAGACTTTGGTTGTCCACATAATGGACATCTAGGATCCGAAACCCCAATATGCTTGAGCCAAGGCCCAAGGGGAAGACCTTGAAAAGCCAGGTACCAAGCAAAATGGGTAATCTTAGGTTCTATAATAGCACTCTAAATAGTGTCAAAGCACTTTCTCCATTGAGAAAGAGAACATTGAAAATGCTATCTCTGATTGAGTGTATGAACCATTAGAAGATGGTGATAAATCCATCTATAACCCAGACTTGGTTTGTAACTAGTGAAAAGAGTGGTAGGATACCATTTCTAAATAGTTCATCAAGGTCTAATAGATTGAATACCCACTTTATGAACTAATTGCACTAGAATTGCAAAAAGTAATGAGTTAAAATTTCGCTTATCTAAATGGGCAAGACAAAACTAAACTTGCATATCTTCCCAATATGTAAACCTCATGGAAACCATAGAGAAAGACCTTTAGGAGTATTGACGCATTGTTTGAAACATGAACAATAGTAGCACCTTGAGTGTTGGCAAGGGGAATACACATGATGCAAAATAGGGGAGACCACCAAATGTTCTGCTAATTCAAAGAGAGCCTATTATGAAACTCATCACTAGAAAAACAAAGCCAAGGCTTAAAAACTTCCCAAGCTTTCCAAGTACTCTTGATAAAAAAAGAGCTTCTTATGAGTATAGGCTCCCACATGATAAAAAGGGTGTGAAAGCCAATCCCCTTTAATGCAAGCCTATTGACAAGAAATCTAGAAGAAATGAAATCCCAAATCAAAACCTTTAGGACAAATTTGCAAGGGATTTCTTCAATGGACATTCCATGGCCATTTGAAGTAGCAGTGTGAACACCAATATCAAAAAATGGGTCACCAGTCATCGGTGCCATTATAACCTAGCTTAAAAGCTCCCATAGTAATTGTGGTTCAACAATTGGAAACTATTGGAATTAGAAATGGAAAGGGAAAATTCTCGGGGTGGGGGGGATGGATGAATCAAAAGTTTAAAATTCAACAATTAAAACTTTCACTATTCATTAGATGCATTCAATATATAAATGGAAAACATGTAAAGGAATTGCATCTAAAACATGTAATCACACATACACACTTGACACCAGATATGATTACCCACAAACCCTCCAAATGAGAAGGTAAAATTGGGGTGGGGATGACACCAACAATTAATTACTCCTATAGTAATAAAGTGCACCCAATTAAGGTTACAATAGTTTGACCAGAAAACATGATCTTCCCTGTAAAAGCCATGCCCTGTTAAAGGCTTATAGAGACCATTAAGTCTCACCTTGTTAAAGTATTTTAACACCCTTTTTGAAGTGTGCTTGGTCAAAGGACCTTAGGACATTCACTTGGAATGTCACCCTGTTAAAGAATTCATGATAGTGTGTTAGGACTACTCTGCCGAGGAGATTTAACTAAAACTACCTACTAAAATGTCTTAGCATATATATTTTGAATAGCACTAGATTGCCTAATTAAAGATCAAATATACCAATGATCTATCCTTCTTGATCTAATATACCAATGCTATGTCCTCTATCCTCTATTCTGCACTTAACTAATTCTACAATTCTTTCACTACTAAGTCACCTTGAATGCTCTCTGAATAGTTCAATTATTGACCCTTGTTATCTTCCTTCTTTCTCTACTCTCTCAATACTAAAAGTTTGGGGCTTCATCTTCCTTATAAAGACTTTGGTGGTTTAGGGTTAGGTATGAATCTGTGCCTAATATTCATCTATATTTCTACTTTAAACCTTTTTATTTTCTTATTAGTTGCATCTAATTGCATAGGGAATATAAATAGATTCACCCTTATCGTTAAAAGATTGAGATCTAGCTTAAAGTCAGTAGAAAAATAGTTTACGTAATTGTTTGTATCATTACAAAAAAAAAAAGTGTCCAACCTGTGTTACTCGGCACTTAAAGTTACTAATGTTTGACATACAATGGATCTCTATTTCTGACTCTGCACCTAAACTTCTTAGCATCAACTGTCTTACTTGGCACTTGAGTCACTCTGAATAGTCTATCAACTTGACACTTGAGTGACTTGGCACATGAGTGACTTGAAACTCATTACTACTTGGCATAGCCTTTTATTCACATGCTATAATTGGCATGTATTACTAGTTTGTCATTGGTAAATGGTTTAAATGTGTTGTCACTGATTTGTCAAAATCAATCTAAGATTAACAATCTTTGCCTTGCACATGAGTGTCAAAAGGACTTGAATATAGATAATCAATATAATATTCTCAAGTATAACATATCTATGACTCAAATTATATATAAAACTTCAAAATTTTAAGTTTTTTTTAATCATCTATATACCTCAAAATTTATAACTCCCCATGAGTTAATATGTTTGTTCTGTATCCAAAACTTGTTCACCATTCTGAGTAAATTTTCTCTTATCATACTCTTTAGCTTCAATGCACTTATACTCTTTCATCTAATATGCTATGTTTTTTCTCTTCTCTATTTTGAGCTATCTCCCCCTTTGTTTATTCTCCCCTTTTTCTCTATCTTCTCTTTTCCTTTATCTCCCCCTTTTACTATATCTTTCTTTATCTCCCCCCTTTTGACACTTTTGTCAAATGGGCTATATATTGATATTATATTTGTCCAAAATGGTTTTATGAACTTCAATTTTTTTCAAAGTTGCATCCCAATTCTCATATGCAACATCTAGTAACCTGAGTTGGATTTCTAGCTTGGTTACTAGGTGCACTAGGTCATCTAGAGTAGAAATATCAGGGTCTTTCTTCAACAAATTTTATACTTATGCTAGCTCTTTATGGAGTATTTCCATATGGGGTGTAAGGGAGGGTTGAGTATTGGTAAACTTGGCTCTTATATTAGCCTCTTCTACTATTAACACAACTAGTTGACTCTATGACTAAAGCAATGCATGAAATGCTTCTCACTCTAAGTTGCATTTTGAGGTCCTTGTATACCTAAGATGTTTAAATTTCTCCTCAGACTCAAAAATTTATGTCTCATCTCTTGGGTGAAGAGTGTGGGATCACAAAATTTTGTCTACAATGAGAAAATATTCTCAAGTGCCTTCTTCAAATCCTCAACCTTTGTATATAGTGCAACTTATGTCAGTGTTATATCACCAAATATCTCCTCATTTACTATTTCATGAAACTTTCTCTTAGACCATTCTAATAGTTTAGTGTTTATATCCAGGTCTTCATTATTTACCTTTTCCACAATATCTGTTAGTTTTTCAAATAGTGGCTTTGTCTCTTCAAGTATTAGCAAATTGAATGCATCTAAGAAGATGTCCTTGATTTCTTGTAGTACCTACCTTTTCCTATACTCTTTCCTAAGTATTTCCTATTGCTTCTTCTTCTCTAAGGCTTGTTGCAACATGTTTATTTGTTCTACTATCATTGTTGCATATTAATATTTTGGAATGACTATTTCTTCATCTAAAGTTACATCTCCATAGTGAATTACCTTAGCAACCTTAGAAGAGCTTGAGCCTGGTGTTGAGATCTATAAGGGTACAATTTCTATGCTCAGCTTCTGAAGGATTTTTGTAGGAGTACTAGATGTTGGTAAGGTTACCAATGCTTGAATGGCTTCCTACTACTTTTCCTTTAGTGTATCCTCACTTTCTTCATCTCTTCTCTTATCTAAGACCATGATTTGACTTGCACCTCATGCATGTCCTTTAGTTACAAATGAATCTATCTATCCTCCTTGCTCTTATGTTGTCTCCTTTTCTTCTACCTACCTCTATTCAATTATGTGAATTTTAATAATTCTGTCAACCTTAGTAGATGTGTCTATTGATGTTTGAATTATAGGTTGAACTTGTGTAATAGTAGGGATAAAAGGTGGTTCTTGTGTGTTCACTTTATCTCTTGTGATTTAAGCCATTTCCTTTTGTAGTTCATCTACAGTGACCAACATTGGATTTTCACATAATCTTACTTGAAGTGTGGATTTGTCTAGTTTCTTCTTCAATTTTTATGCAATTAAAGGATTGATGTACTAAGCTAAAATGTCAGGAACATCCTTAACAATTCTGATTTTCGCAAGTATACTAGTGTCATGTGGAGGACTCATACTAGACATTTGTGTGTCTTGCACATTCTATTCTTCTTGCTACTGATCAACTATAGCCATGTCATCAGTTTTCTTTATGTCTCCTCCATAGTTTTATCCTTATCTTTATCTTCCTTCTTGTCATCATCTTCATCTCGATTATTTCTACCACCAAAGGGATTCTACTCTCCTTGTTTGGAAGTTTTTAATCCATAAATAAATTTTTACATTAGGGTGGATTTCTTAACAACATCTACAATCTTATTCTAATGAATGTTGAATGCTATGCACTTTAGTCAAAATCTTCCACCATATATCTTGCTGGCCTTGGTAATCTACCCTTTTGTCAATTCCAGCTTAATCTAGGCTAATGTAGATTCTCTGATGTCTTTCTTTTAGTTTTAACAACAATGCCACTTTTGTTCAAAAATGTCATATAGAATTTTGGGTATAGTGTTGTCTAATTCAGGTGGGGTGTTCTTGAATTTTGACATCATCACATATAGAGACTCTTCAACTAAATTCTTTTCCTCTCTACCAAACCTTTCAAAATTGATATTTTTCAGACTTGATGGATCTACAATATTTCTAATATTTTCACAAATATTCTCAAGATTAGAAAGTGGTATTTGACTTATCACTTTGAATTGGCTTGTATCCTCAGATTTAGATCTCTCATCATCTAAATCTAGTTGTGCAATGTATTTCCATCTTTGTTTCTTCTATAATGGGCCTTTTTGTTCTATAGCTTTGGTATTCTCTTTGGCTTTCTCCTTGAAATTTTGTGTGGTAGCTCGTGTTCTTTCCCTGGTTGTTGGTGTTGTTGGCTTTGTTGGGCTTTGCTTAAAAATTTTCTTTTCCTTTTTCTTTACCACATGTTATGCCTTAGCCTTTCTTTCCTTTTTTTGGACTTGTGTTGGTGCTTTCTTGGCTTCTTCTTCCTCAACACCTACTATCTCTTCTTCATCATTATCTTTTCCCAATCCTTTGGTTAATGCAAGATGTTCTTGGGCTTGATCTTGCTCTTCCTCTTCATTCTCTTCATCACTTTCACCTTCACCAAATTTAGCCTTAAGATTATTTATTAGCTTGTCCTTCTTCTTCAATGTGGAGGAATTTTTCAATTACATCTCAACTTTAGACTTTGTGACATCATAGTTTCCAAATATTTTGGCACTTTTGTTAGTCTCGTCTACTAAGAGTGTTGTGATGGTTGTTGAGGCTTCATCAACATTAATCTCATAGCCTAAGGTTCTTAACCATCTTACCTAGGTGTAGCAGCATGTATATATGTTTAATTAATATCTACAAGAAAGCTTATATCATTGTAATATTGTTCAACCAAAGAAGAAGGTATCCTCATTCTTTGCTTCACAGACTTCTTGAAGTCCTCAAAGTAACTAGTGATGATGGTCTCAAAATTTTCTCCCATCTATTCAATATATTCATTGATTTTAACTTCAACTAATCTATTTGTCTTCCAACTGACCTTGCCAAAAGATGAAATGTATTTTGGACATAAAAAAATATACAGATAAGTATTGATCCAAACTTGCACTTTGTGCTCTTGGTTTTTCTTACTGCTCTAAGATTCTCAATCAATTGTTGTAATTGTAGCTCGACTAGATCATAGGTATGATCCTTCTTCACAATATTATAGCCCACATCCACCACAACACATGGTACACTATTTAATCTATTGGATTGATAAATTTTGTGAAAAGTAACCCTAATGACAAAGTTCAATAGTGGGTCTATGATAGTATCTATTGTCATTCCTCATTTGTTCCACTTTGCACCTATGTTTTTCTCTATTACCTCTTTAGAGTCACTCTACAAAGTCTTGGGCTGATCTAGGGTTGGGTATCCAATTACCCTATGAACAATTCTCTTTGAAATTTTGATTGGTCCATCTTCCAATGACAATCATCCATCATGTATTCTTCTTAATACTATCCTAATCTATTCCATCTTGAACGATGTGGGGAAATCTAGGGCATGGGTCAAACCCTCCCTTTCAAAAATCTTGAACTCTTCTTTCAAAATGTTGTTTCCACATAGTCTATCATAGGATTTCCTAATTTCCACATCACCTATTCTTCCTATCTTACAATAGTAGCATTTCTTGACATCTTAGACCATTATGACTTTTGGGGGAATCAAAAGCAATGCGCCTAAATGATCTTTCTTATAAGCTATGTTGGGGATAGCTATTAAATTTGGTTGATTAACCTCATTAATAACTAATTGGATGTTTAAATCTTCTCTTCCCTCTACATTCCTTGTACTTGATGTCATTTTGTAAACTAGGGTTTATAAAAATTTCAAACTGCGTAGCTCAGCTTGCAAGGAATACCTTAAAAATCTAAAGAATTGAAGTAAAATCATTGTTGTGATCTTGGAAAATTCTTTGAATGCATTCTTGAGTTTCTCTCTTGTCTACTTGCTCTTGCTTGAATTTTTAATAGCAAAAAAGGAGGGAAAATTGATCATATACCCTTCAAAACTTTGCATTTAATGCTTGGTGTTTGCACAACTATAAACTTGACATCAATGCAATTTCTGTTCCACTTGAAAGCTATTCACATTACCCTCACTCAGAATTTACCATAGACTTCGCATCAACTAACTTTGTCTAGCATCTTGGAATTAACTTACCATTTCACTTAACATTTATTGAAGACTTTTCACACTCAGCAACAATACGAAAACTTGAAGATTTAAGCTTGAACTTGTCACAACATCTTGCATCTTTATTCATGCTAATCTATTATTTTTAGTGCTATTTTCTTTTGGAAGTGATGTAAGATATAACACTTGATTATCAGTCCCTCATACCTCTTATTTTCTTAGTTTGATGAGGTGTGGTCAGTTGACCTATTGGGTGAAGTGATCCCTCCATTTGATGTATTGCATCCATCTCTCTTTTTCCATGTTTTATTCATTTCTCCTCTTATGTGTTCAACATCTGCATTGCTTTTCCTTTGTCAAACTCACAATTGGGTGCCTTTGACCTAGTTGGAAAATGCTTACTGATATGACCAGTCTTCAAACAACTAAAGCATGTAGTTTGACTAAACCATCTATTGTAGTTGCCACTAAAGTGTTTCCTAATGCAATTCTCAGGGATATGTCCATATTCTTGAAAATAATGATAGCTTTTTCTTGTGTTGTAAACCTAATTATAAAAGTGTCCATGGATTCTTTCTTTTGCTGACTTATTTGGTGACCCCATTGATTTGGATCTATATTCAAAGGTTTTGTGTCCATAATTTTAACAATTGTAGCAATAACCTTCAAATCTTGGTACTTGTGTGGTTCTAGTTCTGCATTCATGTGCCTAATGGCCTTGCTTATTGTACTTATGATAGTGAGTCATCTTCTTAGGTTTGTCATGCTGATCTGTATTCTTGCTCCTACACAAGATAGTAGTATGTCCTTTCTTACCACAATAATGACAAGTGGGTTTGGAGTTCTTACCTTTGTTGTTCCTTTCTTCAACAACTTTAGATGACTATCCTTCTTCAATGTTTGTGTACCCTAATCCTAATGTATCATTTTTGGATCTAGGGGATCGTAGTAATTTCTCAAAGTACTTGATGGATTCATTTGCCTTGTTGAAATTTTTAGCAATCTCTCTTTCTCTTCTTAGGTCCTTTTGGAGTTTTTCATTCTGCAACTTCAATGTCATTATCTCAATATCTTTGAAATAAAAAATAAAACAAGGGTCTTTGCATTAAAAAGATAGTTCAATCACATCTAAATAAAGAAAGGAGAATCAATATACTCTTATTTTTGAAGATTTGTTGGTATTAGAGATGAATTGTCTAGCATAGAAACCATCATTAATGAAACTAGAATCATTGAAAACTTTTGAACAAGGAATAAGTACTAGAGATCATCTTCTAGACTTTAATAGGCTCAAGAATGTTTGTCTTCAAGAAGAGTCAAGAAAGCTAAAGAAAGGATGAAAACCAAAAGTAGAAGATGAAGAACTTCACGTTCTTAATGAAAACTCCTATAAAGGAAATAAAAAGAACTTCAAGAAGAAAGGGGGAAATCAAAAAAATGGAAAGCCCAAGAAAGATCTATCTAATAAAGTGTTTCAAATGTGAAAAATTTGGACACTATAGATCTAATTGCCTAGAAAACTCCATACAATAGGTGAACTGTACAAATGTTGTTAGAGAAGAAGAAACTTATAATCTAGAGAATTGTGTTTTGTATTCCTCTTTATCAAATGAAATCTCAAATAAGGCATGGGTAATAGATAGTGGATCTTCTAGGCATATAATTAGATATAAAGAAACTCTAGATTCCTTATCAGAGAAAGTTAACAGTGAAGTTACTATTGGTGATAACTCTGCACACTTAGTTGAAGGAATTAGAAACTACACTTTGAAACTAAAAAAAGGAAATAACCTTGTTCTTAAAGGTGTACTCTATGTACCTAAGATTAAAAGAAACCTAATCTCTATAATAGCACTTGAAGATGATGGACACAATTTGGCATTCATAGATGGAAAAGTATTAAATTGATCTAAAAAATCTTCCACCAAGAAAGCTAAATTAATTGGTCAAAGAATGGGATATTTATATGAGTTGAATATAGAATCTAGTTGATCAATTGAAGTGCTAGTTCATGAAGCTAAAGATTCAAATGAAATATGGCACAGAAGATTAGGGCACCTAAACTTTAAAACCCTATCTACTATGGAAAAGATTTATTAGATTACAAATATTAAACAAAGATGACCCTAATATTTGCAAAGGGTGTGCCCTAGGTAAAAGTACAAGAAGTCCTTTTCATGATAGCACTAAGAAAACAAATAATGTACTAGAATTTATTCATTCCGATTTATGTGGACCCATGTGTATTCCCTCCCTTTGAGGATTTTGGTATTATGTCTTGTTCATAGATGAATTCTCTAGGAAAACATGGATTTATTTTTCAAAATGCAAAGAATTAGAGGAAATGTTACAAAGATTTAAAGAATTCAAAGCATTAACAAAAAAAATTTCAAGACATAAAATTAAAAACCTTAGAATAGATAATGGAGGAGAATATACCTCAAAATTGTTGTTTTTTTTTGTAAAGAATTAGGGATCAAGAGGTGGTATACTATTCCTTATAACCATGAAAAAAATTGGGTAGCTAAAAGGAAAAACAAGACAATTATAGAAGCTGCTAGGGCTATAATTTTTAACCAAAATCTAGAATACTATCTTTGGGCAGAAGCATCTTGTACTATTGTATACATTCAAAATAGAAGCCCTCACTCCTATCTTAAAGATAAGATCCCTGAAGAAGTATTTACTAAAATAAAACCTAATATAAGTTATCTCAAAATCTTTGGATGTCTTGTATACATTCATGTTCCAAAAGAAAAAAGAACCAAATTAGAACCATCTGGGAAGAAAGGTATCCTTGTAGGGTATAGTGAAACTTCTAAAGCATATAGAATTTTCATACCTAGATAGAAAACTAGTGAACTTAGCAAAGATGTAATCTTTGAGGAAGATCTTGCATCAAAAGAACCTTAAGTTCCAATAAGCCTTCTCCTTTATCAAATTCTGAAAGAATTGGTAAATCTAAATCCCAAAGGGAGAACCTAGAAGAGGTAAAAAATGAAAATATGAAATTGAGGAAAATCTTTAAAAAAGACCACTTTGGGCCATAAAAACAATCGAAGCAGCTCAAGATTTTGCTGCACCTTCAAGATCAGTCAGAGAATGTAAAAGACCTAAAATATTCTCTGGTTATACATCAAATATGATTGATTTATCCAAAATAGAGACAACCAATCCTTTTGATGCTATTAAAAATCTAGCCTGGAAAGAAGCAATGACAGAAGAATATGAATCAATTATGAAAAATGATGCCTGAAAAATAGTTCCAAGACCAAAAGGAAAATTTTTTGTTTCTTCCAAATGGATATTCAAGATAAAGTATGCAACTAATGAGAGTATTGAGAAATATAAAGCTAGATTTGTAACCAGAGGTTTTTCTTAGAAAGAAGGGATTGATTATGAAGAAACCTTTGATTTTGTGGCCAGATATACTACCATTCAATTTGTCTTAGCAATTGCCACCTCTAAGGGATGGAAGGTTCATCAGATGGATGTAAAGACAACATTTCTCAATGGAAAGATTTTAGAAGAAGTCTATCTAGAGAAACCAAAAGGATTTAAAACCCATGATCCTAATGCCTTTGTATGCAAACTCAAGAAAGCTCTTTGTGAGTTTAAATAGGCTCCCAAGGCCTGGTATGAAAGGATTGATAAATATTTCACCAGCTTAGGATTCTCTAAGAATGAAGCTGATCCAAACTTGTATTATAAAAAAGATAAAGATGGTATGGTAATATTGATATGATATGTTGATGATTTATTAATCACAGGTGATGACCATCTTATAGATTAGTGCAAGAAAGATTTAACTAGAAAATTCAAGATGAAAGACTTGGGTCTTCTTCATTACTTCATAGGAATGGCAATATGACAAAATTATGATAGTATCTGTTAACCTCATAATGGTTTTTGACATTTGAGTGCCAACACACTTAATCACATTCCACATTGGAAGCCGAGTACATCATGCATGCCGAGCCACAACAAATGCCGAGTTAGGAAAGACTTCAGGTGCCGAGTGATCTTCATGTGCCGAGTAGTTTTTAGATGCCGAGTGAAGATCAGATACTGAGTGAAGTGTAAGTGCTAAGTAACATAAGGTGCTGAGTGTTAACAACTGCTGAGTAACATAAGGTGCCAAGTGTTAACAAGTGTCGAGCTACATAAGGTGCCAAGTGATACAGTTTTGTTTAGGTGCCGAGCTATCCAGGAAATAGTATGTGACGAGTATTAGCAATACTTTAGGAGCTGAGTAACTCAGTATATCAGCATAAGAGTTTGTAGTTGCACAAACTATGATGCAAAAAGTTTTTACAACCGACATAAGGTAAATCTCGAAGGATTTAATGATGAGATCAAATCTTTTATTTTTCCTATGCAATTTACATGCAGCCAATAAGAAAAATGATGAAGGCATGCAACCAATAGAAGAAGTGCAAATAATAAGCGAAAAATGGAGATTCAACATGGATTATAGATCCATACGTAACCCTGAATTCTCAAATGTCTTTATAAGGAAGATGAAATTTCATTGAAAATGTATGAGTAGACATACAAGGGTGCACAAGGAATTTTGTTTTCAAAAGTGAGGATTATCATATCACAAAATGATCAAGATCAGAGAAAGCGGAATAGGTGCCTACATTCAGCAATCAAGGATTGTAATCTATCAAGTTCATTGTACCTAATACTCTCTAGCAATTTTATTAGAATGAAAATCCTATGGTGATAGGTTAACTTAATAGCTATTTCGTAAATCCTTTTAATTAGGTGATTAAATCCTTTAACAGGGTGACACTTCATGTTAAGTGTTTGTAAACCCTTTAACTAGGTCACTATTGATACAGTGTAAAGCCTTTAATAGGGCAGACCATTAGAAGTGGTTGAACAATATTGCTGCAATAATTTTTGTGGGTATCATCCCCACCCTAGTTTTACCTTCTTATTCCTGGAGGGTTTCTAGGTTACCAAATTCTAGTCTTATGAGTTGTTAATGCATGTGTTTAGTTTCATGTTTATTTGATGTATTTACATACATGCAATTTACTTTTAGTTAAAAGTTTTATTGGCTAAGGTGTGATACTTATGATTCACCCCCGCCTCTCATAAGTACTCTTTTCATATTTGAATATTCCAACAATTGGTATCAGAGCAAGTTCAGGTTCTCAAAAGGAAAAGCCTAACAGCTTGGAGGAAAAGATCTAAAGATGGAAGCTTTCAAACTTGGAAAGATCATTGAAAATTAGGTGATAGATGTACAACTTGCTCTACATAGCTTGGAGGAATTTAGAAACAAGTTGAGAAACTCATTAAAAAAAAGGAAGGATCTAGCCATAGCTGAAAATGATGTACACTACAAGGAGATTGATACCACCAACATATTTTCCAACAGAGATACAAAAGAGTTTGATGCAGAAATAGCAGAATTGATGGAGAAAAATAAAGTTCAAGCAGATGAGATAAGATCTCTCAAGATGGAACATGAATCACAGGCCATAATGGTATGTGAAATTATTGAACACAAGAAAAGAGTAGTTGAAGATAAAGTGATGATGGAAAATGACAAAAGAAACCTTGCAAACAGACTTGAAGAGAAATGTACTAAATTGACAAGGATCTCAAACATGCAGATGGATACACTTGCCCAAATGATGAATCTTTATCATGAACTCAATGTAAAAGATATTGAGATCTCTACTTTGAAGATGCAGAATGAACAAATGAAAAATGAATTGAATAGAGAAAAAGAGGTAGTAGAGAATCTCAACAAATCAAGTGAAGCCATCAAGTATTTTGAACAGTTGCTGAAATCCCCAAAATATGCCCGTGATACATCAGGACTAGGATACAATAGCACTGAAGTTGGGGAATCATCAAAGAATGTTGAACAAAGAAGTGACAAAGGTAAGAATTCAAAACCCACTTGTCATCACTGTAATAAGAAGGGGCATATAGCTAATGTGTGTAGGAGTAAAAGATTCAATCAATCAAACACACCCAAAAATTAGAGTTTCTGTCACAAATGCAACATGCAAGGACATATGACACAAAATTGCAGATCCAATGTCACAAGGACTCAGAGATTTGATGGACATTGTTATAATTGCAAAAAATATGGACATAGGGCATTTGAGTGCAAATCAAAACCTATGTGGACATCAAATCAACCAGCAAAAATAGAAGGGAATGAAAGTCATTATCATTGGGATTACAACACCAAGTACAGTTGTCACTATTGCCAAGAATATGGACATATACCACAAAACTGCATAAGAACACATTTCAAAGGGAACTACAAAAGATGGTTGAATCAAACTACATGTTTCAGTTGTTTGAAAATTTTTCATATCAACAGAAACTGTCCTACAAGATCAAAGGCACCCAAGACTGAAGAAAACAAAGGAAAGAAAAAGATTGATGTCAAAAAGATAAGGGTGCAAATGAATAAGACTTGGAAAAAGAAAGATGAGTGCAACACATCAGGTGGAGGGATCACTTCACCCAATGGTTCAAGTGATCACACTTCATCAAACTAAGCATGAGAAGTACACAGGACTGATATACAAAGCTATATCACACATCAGTCCCAAGACAAAGAAGCTAAGCAAGGTATAAACCTACATGAAACAAGATGTCAAGACAAAAACTAAATGTTGTTGCTGAGCTAACTTTGGATACCGAGTTAAACTCCAACAGATGCCGAGCTCCCAACAACGATCGAGCTGATAACTGATGCTGAGTTGGTTAACTCGAATGGAAGCTGAGTAAAGTGGAAATATAGTGAAAGCTAAGTTGGCAGTTGAGCATTTAATGCGATGGAAATAGGGTATATTATGGTTATTTTAATCAGTTTTACTCATCACGATCAAGTAGCAAAGAAGAAGAAAGAGAGTTGAGTGACTTCATAGCAAGAATCCAATGTATCAAGAAGATTGCAACCGCATTCAACACATTTTTCATCAATCTTGAGGTATTTTCATTTGTGCCGAGCTATGTAGTTTTGTATCCTTTTGTTGTGAAAACCCTAGTTTGCATAAATGGCATCAAGTTTGAAGAAAATTGAGGAAAAAGAGTCTTTTGAAGTTTAGTTAGTTTCAAATGAGGTCAAGCAACCTGATTTCCATCCTATTCCCGAAGTTTCCTACAAAAATGACCGAGCTGAAGCTCTCTCCCATATTCCCTCAAAAGTTGTAATGGTTCAAGACATGAGAAAATGTTACAACTATAAGATAGGAGCTCTAGGAGACATGGAAATAAGACAAGCCTATGAGAAACTGTGTGTAGATGGAGTCTTGAAAGAAGAATTCAAAATTCTTGAAAGAAAGGGTTTGACTCGAGTTTTAAGCTTTCCCATCATATTCAAAACAGAATGGGTTAGACTTGTACTGAGTAGAATTCATGGTGGAAATTTGTGGTTAGAAGATATTCCCATCAAATTGACATAGAGTAACAGGGTACCCAACCCTAGATTGGTACAAAACTCTGAGAAGTGAATCAAAGGAGGTTATTGAAAAGAATACTGGTGCATAGTGGAACAAAAGAGGAATAATAATTCATACCATACAGGATCCTCTAGTTGAGTTTGCTGTTAGAGTCATCACCCATAAATTCTATCAATCTAGTAGACTCAACAGTGTACCATGCATTGTAGTAGATGTAGGCTACAAATTGGTGAAAAAGGATCATACTTATGATCTTGTAGAACTGCAACTACAACATATCAATGAAAACCTAGCTACCATAAGAAGAATAAAGGGCGCTCAATGCAAATTTGGAGCAATCCTAGTTTGCATATTCTTTTATGTTCAAAATGAGTTTCCTTCTTTTGGAAAAGTGGCATCGAGGAACGACAGAACCATCATTGCCAAATTAATGAATATATAGAGCAAATGGGAGAAAATCTTGATACCTTGATGACAAGCTATTTTGAGGATTTCAAGAAATCCATGAAGCAAAGATCAAGGATACTAGCTTCCTTAGTAGAAAAACATACTAATGATATATGTTTCTTAGTTGAAATTGATTTTACCTATATTCAAGCAATAATACCAAGAGTAAGATGGCTAAGGCCATTTGGATATGAAATTAATATTGATGAGGCATTAGCAGCAATAACTGCATTATTGGCAGAAGAAACATATAAAAGTGCTCCACATTTTGGCACTTATGATGTGGTAAGATAAAAAATAAACATGGAATTAAAAACTGCTTCCACATTGAAGAAGAAAGACAAATTATTAAAGAAGATTAAGAAGAAATTTGGTAAAGAAATTGAGCTTGAAGCAGAAGAAGAAGAAGATGATAGTGATGCTGAAGATGAGCAAGAACAAGGGCCAATGGAATTAACTCAAGGTCTTGGAGAAGACAAGGAGGAAAGTGCAAAGGAAGAAGAAGCCAAGGAAGCACCAATTGAAGCTAACCCAAAGAAGAGAAAGGCAATAGAACAGCCTTCAGCTAAGCCCAGATCAAAGAAAGTTGCCACACCATCACCTCAAAAGCCAACAACACGAGCATCAACAAGGGCCTCCAATCAAAAGGCCAAAGAGGAAGTTACTAAGAAGAAACAAATCAAGGAAACACAGGAAGAGCCAAGGAAAAGAAGAAGATATGTGGCTCAACCTGACACTGATGAAGAAGAACAATCTGAAAAGGTAAGCAATTCATCAATTGATACCTTATGTAAAAATATTGGAAATGGTTACTTAAGTAATTTAAATAAAGTTGATTTCAGTAAATTTACTAAAGAAGAATAGAATAAGATAGAAGAAACAGTTTATGGAATGATGTCACAGTTCAAGTACACTCCACTTGAACTAGATGGACAATTTCTGAAAGAACTATCAAAAATTGTAGAAGACAAATGGAATTTTTGCTTAAAAATGGAGAAGGAGATGAGGGAATCAATTCTAGCAAGTGTATTGCCGGATTTGACTAGAGAACAAGTAAAGAATGCAGTCAAAAGGCATAATAATAGGTTTACACCTAAATACAGGGCATTCTTCATACTCCAAAATAGGATGGAAGAGATTTTTCAAAGAACAATGAAATCATAGAAGAACTTGTACAAAAATATTGAAGATTTTCTTGAAGAAGAATACAAGGAAGAAGCTGTTGTACCAATAGAGGAGAGAAGAAAAAGTAAAGAAGATGAAAAAAAGAAAAGAGAAGAAGAAAGGAAAGAAGAAGAACAAAAGAAAAGAGAAGAAGAGAAGAAGGAAGAAGAAAAGAAAGATGGAGAGGAGGAAGAGACACAAAAATAGGATATAATGGCAACAACTGAGCAAGAGCAGCAACCAGATCAGAGTGTGCAAGATACACAATTGCCACCCCCTAGCCCTCCTCAAGCATCCATCTCACCTGTAGACGTTGTAACTATTATTGATGTTCCTGATACTTCTGGTCAAAATATCAATCCATTAACTACAAAAGATCTTAAAAGAATTCTTGACCAATCTACACAATAAGCAATATTGTGTACAGATCCAATATTGGTCAGTATAGATGAATTGCAAAAACTAGTAGAAAATATAGTCAAAGATAAGGTGAATCCACAAGAACCACCTTCTATCATCTCTACAACTACTAGTAGTCAATTTCAAATACCAACGAGCATAGTTGATGATGCAAGATAGAAGCCAAGTGCAGCTGTAGAAAAAGGAATAGAACAAATAGGACAGACTATTACATCTGATCCTACAACACAAACACAAGGTGCACTTCCACAAATTACAATAATTGATCATGGTAGACAGAAGGAGGAGAAAACAGAGAAAACCCCTAAAGAATAGGAGGCAATACAAACATTAATAAATTTTCCTACCTCAAGAACTCCTTCACACCAGCCATTGCAAATATTTATACCAACATCTACTACTACCAGGGTTGCAAGGGTACTTCACTATGGAGACCCTAAATTAGATGAGGAGATAGTTATACCGAGCTATGACTCAAAATCAATAACCATTGATCAAATCAATGAGGTACAGGATGCACTGAATAGGAGGAAAAGATAGGAGATACTCAGGAAGGAGTATAAACATAAGCCAACACTATATGAGATTAAGGACATCTTTATGGAAGCCTTCAGTGTACAATCACCAGATGAGTCAAAGCATATCACAGAACAATTAACAGATATTGTTGACCAAGTGACAAATGAAGACTTAGAAACAAATGCAAAACTTATGGAATGGTTAGAAATAAAATTTCAGGGGAAAGTGAATGAGAAAATATCAAGTCAAATTGCACTTTCACAAGTTGAATTGGAAAAACTTATTGAAAAAGTGAAAAAGGTACTTGAGATATATTCTCATTGTACAAAAAGTTGTGTGATTTTTCATACTTCACACAAGAAACAAGCCAAAATATACTGAGCCTGGAAAGAAATTTAAACATTTCAAGCATGCAACTACCAAATGATCCAGCTCAAAGTGAGAAGCATTTTTCTCAATCGCTTCACACTCACAAAGAAATAGATGTATTAACAGTAGATGATGCTAATATCAAGGCCAAATTAATATAGCTCCAGTCCTCCATTACCCCACATTTAGAGATACTCCATAAAGAGCAAGTATATGCTGAAACTTTTCTCAAGAAAGACCCAAATCTTTCTACATCAGATGGACTTATTCATCTCACTGTCAAGACTGCCCTCCAACATAAGTCACTAGAAATTGCTTTAAACAATTGGGATGCAACTCTCAAGATGATTATGGAGGTAAACATCACATTTTTGGCTAAATATGGTCTTAACCCTTAAACATTCTTTGACATAAGTGTCAAAAAGGGGGAGAAAACAAACATAATAAGGGGAGATATAGATATTATGAGATGAATTAATGGGGGAGAAAGGACACAAAGGAGGATCTTGATAGACAAATAAGGCACAATCAACTCAGGGGGAGTTACAAAATAGGTATATATTGTAAGATTGTAAGTTACAAATTTTGATCAAGTTTTCTTTAAACTCTATATATACCAATCAGATTAGTAAATGTACTTATAAGGTATGTTAAGTGTTTTTGTCACTCATGTCAAAGGGGGGGATTGTTAACCTCATAATGGTTTTTGACATTTGAGTGCCAACACAATTAATCACATTCCACATTGGAAGCCGAGTACATCATGCATGCTGAGCCACAACAAATGCCGAGTTAGGAAAGACTTCAGGTGCCAAGTGATCTTCATGTGCTGAGTAGTTTTCAGATGTCGAGTGCAGATCAGATACCGAGTGAGTGTAAGTGCCGAGCAACATAAGGTGCCAAGTGTTAACAAGTGTCGAGTAACATAAGGTGCCGGGAGTTAACAAGTGCCAAGCTACATAAGGTGCCGAGTGATACAGTTTTGTTTAGGTGCCAAGCTTTCTAGGAAATAGCATGTGCCGAGTATTAGCAATACTTCAGGAGCTGAGTAACTCCATATATCAGCATAAGAGTTTGTAATTGCACAAACTATGATGCAAAAAGTTTTTACAGCCAACATAAGGTAAATCTCGAAGGATTTAATGATGAGATCGAATCTTTTATTTTTCCTATGCAATTTACATACAACCAATAAGAAAAATGATGAAGGCATACAACCAATAGAAGAAGTGCAAATAATAAGCGAAAAATGGAGATTGAACATGGATCATAGATCCATACCTAACCCTAAATTCTCAAATGTCTTTATAAGGAAGATGAAATTTCATTGAAAATTTATGAGTAGACATACAAGGGTGCACAAGGAATTCTATTTTTAGAAGTGAGGATTATCAGATCAAAAAAGGATCAAGATTAGAGAAAGCAGAACAGGTGCCTACATTTAGCAATCAAGGATTGTAATCTATCAGGTTCATTGTACCTAATACTCTCTGCAAATTGTATTAGAATGAAAATCCTATGGTGATAGGTTAGCTTCATAGCTATTTTTTAAATCCTTTAATTAGGTGATTAAATTCTTTAACAAGGTGACACTTCATGTTAAGTGTTTGTAAATCCTCTAACCAGGTCACTATTGATACAGTGTAAAGCCTTTAATAGGGTAGACCATCAGAAGTGGTTGAACAATATTGCTGCAATAATTTTTGTGGGTATCATCCCCACCCCAATTTTACCTTCTTATTCCTGGAGGGTTTCTGGGTTACCAAATTCCAGTGTTATGAGTTGTTGATGCATGTGTTTAGTTTCATGTTTATTTGATGTATTTACATGCATGCAATTTACTTTTAGTTAAAAGTTTTATTGGCTAAAGTGTGATACTTATGATTCACCCCCCCCCCCCCCCCCCCCCCTATCATAAGTACTCTTTCCATATTTGAATATTCCAACAAGTATCATCCTGAATCAAAGAAAGTACACTTCATATATTTTGAAGAAATTTGGAATTTGGAATTGCAAGTCTATGTCTTCTCCAATGGAGACCAATTTGCATAAACTCAAAGTAGTAGCTACAGAATCACCTTCAATCTATTCTACTCTTTACAATAAGATGATTGAGTTCCTGATATACCTAGTAAAAATAAGACCTAATATTTTTCTATTCCATTCATACCTTAAGTCAGATTATGTGTGAAGCTAAGGACATTCACCTAGTTGTTGTTAAACACATTATGAGATACCTATAAGGCACACTTAATTATGGACTCAAATATGATAAATTTTCTTTAGACTTGCATGGATTCACTAATTTAGATTAGGGTGGAAGTGTTAAAGATAGGAAAAGCACTTCAAGATGCTATTTTAATTTAGGATCAACTATGATTTCATGGATATGTAGAAAGCAGTCTTTGGTAGCTCAAAGCTCCATAGAAGCTAAATACATTGCAGTAGCAATGGCCTCTCAAGAAGTAGTATGACTGGAAAAGTTACTCGTGGAGTTATTTGGTCAAGCCATGAATCCTACAATCATTCATTGTGATAATCAGAGTTCCATCAAGCTCTTAGTGAATCCAGTTTTCCATGACAGATCCAAGCATATTAAAATTCCTTACCATTATGTAAGAGATATGGTAGAAAAAAACTATATTAAGTAGGAATACATTTGTATTGTATATTAGACAGTAGATATACTCTCCAAACTTCTATCTAGAGTAAATATAGAACATTTTAGAAAGAGACTTGGAATGGTTGAGTTGTAATTCATTTGTACTCTTTGATTTCTAATAAAATAATATATTTTATTTGGTCAAGCTATTGATTGTTATGGACTCCACCATATGTAATCATTATTTAAGAGGTGATGATCTCTAAAATAATGAATACTTGTGTAGAAGACATTATGAGAGAGGATGATCTCCTAGATAATGTCCTAACAATAGATTTTATTGTAAGATCTAGGTGAAATTTAGATCATCTTGTGACATTGACATTGTTATGTACATGGGTCAAAAATTGGATAAAGGAAGAATTATAGAAATTCTTTGGGTTTATCCTATATTCTAGTAGATCTTAAATTCAGGATCTTGTTGTGATTTAGAAATACTAGTTTCTATGAGTCGCAACATGTGTCTTATCACTAGTAGAAATGGTTTGTCATATCATAGGCTTAGTAATATGACTTGTATCATGTTCTCTATGATACTACATACTAAGAAGATATAGATAAATATAGAATATTAATTCTTGCTTAACATTTGTATCGATGTTGCTATATATGATCTCTCTGTAGGATTATCATGTTAAGAGGGAGTGTTAAGAAATTAACTTTGATAATCCTCAAGTCTTATGGTGTAGACTATACCTGGCTCTTCTCCTTATACATTTTCAAGAATGACATTTTTAATCATTTATACATGCTTTATAGGTGCTGGTGATCTAGAAGTAAATGCTTTAGTTTTTCCTTGACAAAGTTTGGTTAGACCTAACCAACATTTGTCTTATAGTCATTGGCTTAGGGATAATTAATTACTAGTTTTATGCCAAGGGTTATGTCCCTTAAGGGGCACACCCTCTAAAGAGAATATATAGGAAGGTTAAGGATGTGGGTTGGAGACACACAACAAGCATACAGTTTGATCTTCAAGTATTCATATTTTGACAAGTTCATAGCAACAATTTCATCACTCATGTTTACAAATACAGTTAGGATTTGCAATTGTCATATATATCCACATATATAGACCTAAACATATGAATTATATTAGGTTCATTCTAAGTCTAACCCTGTTCTAATCTTGAAGCCTGTTATCAAATCTCAAGATGTGCAGAACTATATAATATTGCTGCTTTAAACCTTTCTATTTTATCATTAGTTTCATGTAATTGCACAGGGAATACAAATAGATTTTTTCTTATCTTTAAATGATTGAGATCAATCTTAAAGTTGGCATAAAAATAGTTTACATAGTTGTTTGTGCCATTGTAAACAAATGTGTCCAATCTATGTTACTTGCCTCTTAATGTTACTGATGCTCAACATATACTGCATTTTTGTTTCTAACTCGGTACTTGAATTATTCAACATTAGCTATCTTACTTAGTACTCTAATCACTTAGCATGATCTATCTACTCAACACTTGAGTGAATCAACACATGAATGACTTAGCACTCATTGTAACTAAGCATAGTTTGTTGTTCACATGTTTTACTCGACATGTATTACTAGTTTGGCATCAACTTAGTAAATGACTTAAGTGTGTTGACACTCATTTGTGAAAACCAATCTAAGATCAATAGAAACAATCAAAGGAAAGCTCAAACAAAGAGACATATGCAAAAGAAACTTCAATTCATTTGTGCTTTTGTCTTTGTGAAGAAGAGAGCTCTGAGAAGAAATATGATGGTCCCCATGCATTTACATTGATTTGAGCACTCCACATGACACAACCAGTTGGTCAAGTATGGACATCTAGTGAGTAATTGATAATATTGCTTCACATTTAAATTTTCATCCATTTTGAGGTATTTTAAGGATTCTTTTGGAGTTTTTGCATCAATTTTCCTATGAGGATGTCTCTCATTGCGTGACCTTAATCATCTTTCATGTGAAGAAGTTCCAAGCTAGTACTTCTTTGTGTAGCTCTATGGGTTTCACCATGTGAAAGATGCCCATATTTCATGTGAGAAGACCTAAAGATGGTGACTTTTTTGGGTAAAAGCACAAACATGTGTCACCATTTTGTAAAGGAAAAGGCCAACAAAAGTATAATTGTTCACCATTAATGATGTAAAAAAGGTAGTGTTATTTATAATTTGAAGATGAAACAAACTAATGAAATATGTAGAAATGGGTAAAGTTTAGGATCATTATTTTTAATAATTATTTGGAATAAGAATTGATATATTTTGCTAACTTTTATAGATAATTTTTTAGTTGTTGAAAAATACTGAAAATTAGGGGTTTAGTTCCCACTATAAAACTATATGAGAATACACATTTTTTTATTTGAACTCTAATAATGTTATGGACAATATATATAGCTAAAAAAATGAAAAATTAAAAATGGACTTTAGACCTATATTTTCTCTTTTATAATGATTCAAGTTTCAACTCACATGAAATTTATAGTTTTCATCTCCCACCACATTTTTCAAAACAAATCCATTCTAACCAGAAGAAAAATTATAAATTTTGCAAGAGAACTCTCTCCTCTAGAATGTCATATAATTTTAAGTTTTTTTGGACATGATTAAATCTTTTTTCTTTCCAAAAAATAAAATCTTTTCAAGTGTTAAATACGTGCTTGCATAATTTTTTAATTACAATATACTATATCTAATGAAAATATTATAAACTCTATATGAAAATATTCTTGACTTTGAGCTCTATAAAATGATCTTTGTAAGTTATGAAAAATAGATAATATTTTAAAATGTTAGTTTTCTAAAATAATTTTATTTCTTTAGTAATTGGAAACAAACTAATATAAAACATGCATTTAATAGACATTTCCAATTGGAAAAGTTTGAGACGGTATATAACTTAGCTATAATGAATTGATTTAGATCATATATTTGAACACAATTAATTTTTTGATAGAAAAAAATAATTCAATCATTCTAATAAGTCAACCTTAAAGGTGTCAGAACTTTTACTTTTAGCCTTTCACTTATTACTTGACCGCTCTTCTCACGATGAAGCATGTACTCAGGTGAAGATCTGCAATCTCACATTAGGACATGAATTTTTGCATGAAATACTGGTGTATAGTAATAGTTGTAATGTCTAAAATTTGATTTTTGTCATTGTATCTTTGTAGTTTCTTTCATCATTTTACCTATCTGAGATTGATCATTTTCCTGTTGTTTTTGTGTATGTAGGTTTACTTTCCAAATGTTGGATTCAAGTATCATTATCTACCTTATAGAGATTTGTTGTGATAGTTAGATGATGTTAATAGGACACATATCAATGCTCTTGGACTATGATATCTTTTACAGATCCTAGTGTTTCTTGTGAATCAAAACCTTTTGACTGCATTGGTTGAGTGTTTCCATTCGAAGATCAACACCTTCAATCTACCACAAGTGAGATGACAATCACCCCAGAGGACATCTATAGGATATTAAAAATCCCACTCCATGGGCCACAAGTTGTGTATAAGACAATACCATAGATAGGTATAGAGACATTGAGGGCCATATTTTAAGAGGGCCTAATTATGGGTAGAGCCATATCATGGGATAGGTTGGTACACACATGCGGGCCCATGCATAAGTTACCAAAATTTTTGGGTATATTCATTAGCTACTTCATGATGCTAAATAGAGGTTAGCATGGATTAGAGTGTGGCTTGGGTCAAATGCTACAAATGATGCTAGGAGCACTAGATCGGTATAGATGGGATCAATGCATGCTTGCCCACACGTGCCATGAGATGCATGACATCATCTACCACAAGACAAAGAGCAAGGTTGTTAGGGTCTATATTCTTCAAGTATGGGCATGGGAGCATTTTCCTATTACTAGACCCATTTGTGCAAATGAGGCGTAGCCCATAGAACCATCCATATGTTGATATAAAGGCCAAATGACTAGGTAGCTCTGGGGAAGACTAAGAAGTGGAGAGATTGATTAGACAATTTGGTAGTGGTGGTATGGAAACCATGGAGAGAGATAGAAGCATGGGATGATTCACCCAAAGAGTTTGGGTATATGTTTTCTTATTAAATATTTATTGGTTTCTTATAACAAGTTACTTAAAGTTTCCCTCTAACATGAGTGTTCTGATAGTAAAATTAGCCACATGACATATCTTAGGAGTACTACTTGTATGTGGGGCTAGCCATAGATGTGGATCATAGATGGTCAGTGAGACTAGACCCAAGATGGTCAATGATCAATGTGCATACCATAGCACCAGTCTAGTAGGACTATTTACCAACAATAGTAGATTGGGGGATGACTCCATCTTATTAGGCATATGTTGCAAGTCATCCTTTCCCTCAGTTCATAGATCCAATGGGGATGGCTAAACCCATATAGCTAGCATAGGCACTATAGGTAGCATGAGAGTAGCCCCAAAAAGAGGTAGTTAATGCAAAGGATATACTAGGTACCTATTCCTCCTCAATAGATAAGAGTAGACCTAGGTGATGGTGGTAATGGTACAAGACAAAGACATCCTCAAGGTAAGATGGGTTCCCTATGAGCCATTGAAGCAGACACCCAGAGACCATAGAAAGAGGCAAAGTGGTAAGCTAAGTATCCAATTTAGAAGGGTGTGGTGATAAGGAGCTATAAGATCAGTCTATAGGACCACAAGGCAAATATATCCTAGCACTAACTCTTAAGGCCCTAAGGAGGTCGAGAGAGCAAGTGTAGATTGTATAGTGGCAGCTCAAGAGTTGCATATATAGGTTGCAATAGAGACACCTAGATTGTGGAGTGAGATTGTGAAATCCATGAGTTATGAGAGTAGCTAGAGTGAGAGGCTTGAGGATTAGAGAAATAGTAGGACAAGATCTGGCTGTAGCTAGCTAGAGCAACATATTATTTTATAGCATATGCAGTGATGGTGTTAGATGACATAGAGCAGGTGCCTAGATTTTTGTAGTATACATGAGAGTTAGGAGGTGTATAGCCTCTAGTAAGACTAGAAATGCCTCCTCCTCCTCCTGTATTGCAATCAAGGGATGAGGGGGAAGGAAAGCATTGGCTCTAGTTATTCTAATTTTGGTCTCGCTATGTATCAATTGGTATTTGCCAACACCATTTTGTACCATTTTTGAGATTGACAGGAGGAAGTTAAGCAGAGCACATCCTAGGTACCTATTCCTCCTTGATAGATATGAGTAAACCTATGTGCTAGTGGTAGTGTTATAGGATAGAGATGTCCTCAAGGTGAGATGGGTTCCTTAGGAGCCATTGAAGGAGACACCCAGAGGGCATAGAAAGAGGCAAGGTGACAAGCCAAGTAGCCAATTGAAAAGGGTGAGGGTGATGAGGAGATGCAAGATTAGCCTATAGGACCACAAAGAAGAGATATCTTAGCACTAACCTAGGAGGTTGAGAGAGTGATTGTGAATAGTACAGTGATAACTATGAGAGTTTCATATATAGGTTGCATTGGAGACACCCATATTGTGGAGTGAGATCATGAGATCTATGAGTTATGAGAGTAGCTAGAGTGAGATGCTCGAGAATCAAAGTAGTATTAGGAAAAGATATGGCTATAGCCAGCCAGAGTGGCTTACTATTTTGTAGTGTATGCAGTGGTGGTGTTAGATGAGGTAGAGCAGGTGCCTATATTTTTGTAGTATGCATTAGAGTTAGGAGGTGTAAAACCTCTAGTTACACCAGACATGCCTCCTCCTCCTTCATCACTAGTAGAGTGTGAGGGGAAAAGAGAAAATTGGCTCTAATTATTCCAATTTTGGTCTTGCTATGTATCAATTAGTTTTCCAACATCATTTTGTACCATTTTTGAGATGAATAGTGCTTGAGTAGCATCCATTTTTGAACTGGTGTGCACATTTGACTTTATATATATATATATGAGATTTTTTGATTTGGTTACCATTTACAAGTGTCACCTTTCTCTCTTTATAGCTTATTGTACATTAGATGTTTATGCTATGATTATGAATGCAAATTTGATATGATATATGAATGTAGTGTAGATGAGATTAATGATGAAATTATGCACAAAATGAAAAAATGTGAATGAACCAACCTCTCATGCAGTGTTCCAATCTATTGATAGTGACAGGTGTCCCATTAAAATCAAAAGGATGAACCAAAGAACTAAAAACTTGTGTAGCCATGAAGAAGCATGATACTTTGAAGAAAACAACAATCCCTCATCACAAATGATGCAAGTAAATTAGTGATCGAACCATGTGCTTATGCAATGAAGCCCTATACTAGATGCAACACTAAATCTAATTACCAAGATTCAAAAAGTATCATCACTAAGCATTATCTAAATCCAAAATTTAATACAATTCCCACTGGCATTGCAATCATGGGAATATGAATATGATACCTCTTCTAGTTTTGTCGAGATTAAATGTAAGAATTCAAGGCATAAGAAGCCATAATGACCATAGATTTTATCCCTTTTAATATAACAAGCTAACATAAGAATCAGAGCATAAATGTGAGGATGACCAAAATGTTTCTTGCAAGAAGACACACTAAAGACATGAGAGATCCTTCTAAAGCTTAACTAATTAGAAAGTATTTTGTCCACAATGACCCTTGCATTCATAACCTGAGACAAAAGTATGCTAGGTATGCTCACAATGACTTGTATGTTCACTTAGCAGGATGAGTATTAATATTTCTTGTAGTAGAGATAATTCACTCTAACAAGAAATTAAATGAATGAATCTCAATTAAGAGTTCATATAAAATGAGTCAAGGAAAACACGACCATCCAATACAAGATAGAGGCCCTTATAGTTGACACCCATTTTATATGGATGTTTTAGATCATTAAAACTAAACCATCAAATTAAAAAAGAAAATAAAAAGGATCATGCCCCAAGTCCTCCTTTCTCTAGTCAAAAGTTACATCATCAAGTTGCTCAAAGAGACATGATAAAGAAAAGAAACCAAACAAGAAAAACAATTCTCAATGTATTCAAACGAGTTTGTCATGTTTAGTTTAGTTTTTGTGTTATAGGATTGATGTTAATGTCAATGATATTAGATAAACATAGTTAGAAAAAATGGTGATTAAAGTCAAAGAGTAATCTGTAGTAAGAAGAACCTTAGTAGAAAATTGAGTGATAGTAGAAAGACATAGTTAGGATAACTAGTAACTGACACGAGAGAGATCTTCCATGAGAGGAATCTCAAAAGTGACACAGCTGACAATAGAAAAATATAGTTAAAACATTTGGTGACTATCATGAGAGAGATCTTCCATGAGAGAAATCTCAAAGTGACACTAGTGATAGTAGGTAGATGCAATTAGAACAATTGATGACTATTATAAAAGTGATATTCCATGAGAGGAATCTCAAAGTGACACTAGCAATATTAGGAAGATATAGTTAGAACAACTACTGACTATCATGAAAGAGATCTTCTATGATAGGAATCTAAAAAGTCACACAAGCGATAATAGGCCAACATAGTTAGAACAACTAGTAACTAACATGAGAGAGATCTTCCATAAGAGGAATCTTAAAAAGTGACATGAGCAATAGTAGGCAAACATAGTTTGAACAACTAGTAACTGTCATGAAAGAGAAATATTTTGTGAGAGTAATCTAAAAGTGACACTAGTGACAGTAGGTAGATGCACTTAGAACAATTGGTGACTAATCCTAAAAACGTTCTTATGACATTGTAGGGTGTTTCTCCCAAGTTATGACAAGATTCAATCAATGGATACATGAGTGAAAGCAAGAAACTAAAGTGGGAAAGCAATAGTACAAGAAGCCAAAAGATATGTTGCAAGATATAGAATTTTAAAAAAGAGGTTCTTATTACCAAGTTTTCACCTTCTTGGAACGGATTTTTTTTGCTAACATGATGCCTGTTTGTCAAGTTTTCATTAGCGAAACTATTTTTGTTTTTATGTTTTTTTGTATTATTCAAAACTTTCAAATTCTTTGGTATTACCAAGGTGATTATTGCTAGGTTTTCACCAAGCTAATGAATTTTTTCAAGATATTTAAGTATGTATAGAGAGCATTTGAAATAAGATTAGTAGTAGAATTACTCTAGATGGAGAGTGTTGATGGGCTCATTGAGAATCCCTCTCTTGGCCATTGAAAGTAGGTAAGTACTAGATCCAAACACTATAGTGACTATATAGGAACCAAGCTAATTGGGTTTGAACTTCCCTTTTTTGTACCAATTGTTGTTGGTCCTTAGGGATTTATCTCAAAACAAAATCACCTAGTTGGAACTCATGTGGCTTAAATTTCTTATTCTAGATCTTAGACATATGCTACTGATAAGCTCTAAGATGATCACATGCAACTTGTCGATGCTTATCTAACAATTCTAGCCTTGAAGTTCAGATATTCTATAGTCATCATCAGTAATGAGGCCCTTCATGGAGATTTTTAGAGTAGGAATATCAACCTTAATGGGAAGAAAATCATCCACTCCAAATACCAAGGAAAGAGGTATTATACCCATTGGAGTTTGAATGCTATTTTTGTAAGCACATAAAGCTTGATTAATTTGAAGTTTTTAACCCCTTCTAGATTTTTTAATTGTGCAATGCAAAATATTAAGAATCACCTTGTTGGATGCCTCCACTTGAATATTACCCTAGCGGTAATAAATAAAACACCAATGTTGTGTGATTCTAAAATTTTTGCACAACTTCTTAAGGTCCTTGTTTTTAAACTATCCTCCATTGTTAGTAATAATGGAGGAAGGTACACCATACTTGCATATGATATAACTCATAGTAAAAAAAGTTACAGTTTTTCCATTTGCTATAGAATGAGGGACTACATCTACCCACTTAATGAAGTAGTCTATAGTTGTAATGATGAACTTTTTCCCATTTGAAGAGAACAAATGAATTTGACACACAAGATTGAAGGCCCATTGTTCAAATGACCACAACATGATAGATGGAATTAGCTAATTAGTTGGAGTGTGAATCATATTTTCATGGAGCTATCATTGTTTGTAGGACTTTGTGTATTTGATGGCCTCTTTATCCATAATTGGCCAATAGTAACTAACTCTAATAAGTTTACAGGCTAGTGTCAAGATGTTAGAGTGAGATCCAAAAATGCCCTTGTGTACATCAATTAAAGGGTGTTTGGACTCATCATGTTCTAGATACCTAATGAGTGTTCCATCAAGACCTCTCCTAAACAAGTCATCAACTATAATAACATACCATGAAGTATTGCAGATAAGGTGACATTTTACATTCTAGGTTAGATTGTTTGGGATCACTTGGTTACACAAGAAAGAGAATATATGTTGGTAGTGAGATGAGTGGTGTCCTACAATATAATAGATCATCTAATATTTTGGTGAATTATAGGTACGGTAGACTAACATTTCTACCTATAACTCATGTCAAAGATCATTCTTTGGCATCTTTAACATGGAAGTAAGAGTAGCCATTGCATTAGCCATTTTGTTGTCTTCCCAAGGAATTTGTTGAAAAGTGATGTGAGGAAAGTATTTCTTTAGGTCATCTATCATACATTTATAAGGTATCAATTTATCATCCTTCATCTGGTACACATCATTGAATTGGTTGATTATAAGCTATGAATCACCAAAGATGTTTAATTCATCCACTCTGCATTCAATTACAATCTTCATGCCATTAATGGGGGCTTCATATTCTACAATATTATTTGTACAAGGAAAGAAAATCTTGTACACCTTAGGTAGTGAATACCTCTATGGTGTTATAAAAAATAGACCAACATCATATGCCTATTGTGTGAAGGAACCATCGAAAAACATCACCCAAGTATGATATGTAAGCATTAGAATTGATTCGTTAGGAAAATCAATGTTTAGTGGAAGAAAACTTTGGATTGGTGCTTATGATAATTGATCAGCAATCACTTGCCCTTTGATAGACCTTCTTTCAATATATTTAATGTCAAATTTTCTTAAGATCATGACCCAATTATATAACCTTCCTGTTAGAGATGCCTTCCTAAGAAAGTCCTTGAATGGATCAATTTTAGCTACTAGTTGACCACGACCGCATAGTATGAGTGACCATGTAGTCTCTCATCTTTTTTGAAGCAAAGACAATAGCCTAGAAAAACTTCTCAAAGATACTATAGTTCATTTAATAGGAAATCAATGTGTGACTCAGATAGTAGATAGCTCTTTCATTATTATCATTGTCTTCTTGGGCTAGAAAGATACAAAGAGATGACTCCATTACTAAGATGTACAAAATTAGAGGCTTCATGTAGATAAGAGGCATCAAGATTGGTGGATTAGAAATAAATTGATTTATCTATGTTAGACTCTTATCGCACTCATGAATCCAGTTATATTTTGCACCTTTATGTAGAGTCTTGGTAAAGGGTTGTGACCTATCTACCAAAAGTGAGATGAACCTGTGAATGTACTAAAGTATTCATTGTGAGCCACTCATCTAATTAATATTATGAGGTGGATACATGTCCATGATTTCTTGAACTTTCTTTGGATCAGCCTCAATTCTTTTGGCAGACACAATGTAGCCAAGTAGTTTTCCATATGTTACACGAAATGCACATTTCTTGGGGTTGAGTCTCAGACTAAATTTCTACATGTGATCTAGGATAGGTCCCAAATCTTAAAGGTGAGTGTTTCATTTTGTGCTTTTGACCAAGGTATCATCCACATAGTATCCACTTATTTTATACATCATGTCATAAAAAATGGTAGTAACTATCCTGTGATACATGGAACCATTATTTTTAAGACCAAATGACATCACATTCCAATAGAACGTTCCCCATGCACAAGTGAAAGTAGTCCTTTAATGATCTTATGGTTTAATTTTTATCTGATTATAACTAGAAAATCCATCCATGAGTGAGTAAATTTCATATCCTACTATCATGTCCACTATCATATCAATATTAGGGAGTGGAAAGTCATCATTTAGATACGCTAAGTTTAGATTGTAGAAATCTTTAAAAATAATGATAGATTTTTCATGCTTAGAGACTAGAACAATGTTTGATATCCATTCCATGTAATCTAGTATTGCACGAATGAAGCCATCTTTTAACATTAATGAAACATGAGGATGCATTTCACTAATTTTCTATTTGATAGGTTTAACTCCTAGTGTAATAGATAAATGATATATTATGAGGTTAGGATCCAAGCCTGACTTGTTTGAATATATCCGTGCAAAATTCATCTTTTTCTCTTGGAAGGAGGCAATAAATTCCTCTCTTTTTTTCTAGAGATAGTGATTGTGCAAGATTTATCATATTAGAATGTTCTTATGATCCCATGTTAATTGGTTGCATTGGCTCTATCAATACTAATGATCTTTCCTAAAAATTACTAGGAAGTGCATCAAATATTTCATGTTCATGGGCCTAAGAGATGTTCTCACCCTTGGATACATCTTTTATTTTTACTATTTTTTGTTTTGATACTACCACAATGTGGTTTTCACCATCAGACCTTTTATTTTTTATTGTATGACTGATATATTTGGTGTCAGCTTCACTCATGTTAACGCTTTATTCACTAGTGCAAGTTGTTACAATTTTTACAATATTTAAGTAACAAGAAAGAGCTTAGTCTTTTTGGAATGTAGGGACTTCACTAGATGCATTGGAATTCTAGTCTATGATCTATGGATACGTGAGTGAAATAGATGTGGTGGGTTCGATTGCATTAATGATGTAATTATCAAATTCTTGGACAAGCAATTTGGGACCTAGAGTGGCTTCATATATAAGTGTGTTCAAATTCCTTTGAGTTCTAACATCATTAATTGAAGACTTGATGACACTAGTTTCATGAGACTCATCTGATCTAACCCCAAATGATTCACCTACTTTGAGTTGATTTTCATATACATGAACTTGATTTATGTTTTTGTCTATAGTTTCTTTTGAGAGACAATCAAATTAATACTATTGAGAATTTTTGATATATGGAGATAGACTGTAGAATTCCTCAATAGTGATAAGGAAAATTTTTCCTTCATCATCTAGGTTTCTACAAAGTTACTCAACAACCAAAGTATGACTAGGCTATTGTTGTTCTTGTTGGGTATGGTTTGATTCATTAGTATCATCAAAAGAATCACTATTACCATCCATAGCATTGATACATGGTATAAAGTCACCTGACTCTATGAAGAATTTAGCAATATCATCAAGAATTAGATAAGGATAAGGATCCTCATTATCAATGTCATCCCCATGCTCATCTAACTCAGCTTGTGACTCATCCTCAAATGAACTCTTAGGTTCTGGTATAAATTTTTTAATTCCTAAATGGAAGGGAATCTTCTTGAAGCCTAGACTAGATGTATTCTTGATTCCTTCTAGCTATAACTTAAATATGATCAACCAGACCATTTTTTTTTGCATCCAATAGGACCATTCCCTTTGTAGCCAAAGTTTCCCATGAGTTTAAGACTTGGACCATACTTTTCAGGATTGATTTTATGAGACTATTTTGTGAGGTCAATTGGAGTTTCCTCTTTGTATATCTATGCAACAATGGCTCTATTCGCACCTTCCTCTTTGAGAGGTATAGTATTTTTGAAAAAGGTACCACTATACTTAGTTTGAGGTGTCAACACAAAAGGTCTATTCCTTTCAGATGGTCTCCCAAAATGATGGGGTGACATAGGAAGATATGTTAGTGATGGAACTAGTTCTATGTGATATTCACCCATTCTAGTTTCTTTGAGATTGAGTGATTTCTCAATTTTCTTCAGCCTATTATCATGATGGTATATAGATTCCCTATTAGTAGGTAGAAAGGTTTTATCAAATTTCAACATGTTACAAGTATAGCTAGCACTTGCAAGCATAGTGACTTCAGAGCTGTGAAATGGGAACTTTACACATTGATGATAAGATGAGGGTACAACTTGCATTTCATGTATCTATGATATTCCTAGTAGAATTTTATAAGATAAGGGAATGTCAAGGAATTGAAAATGACATCCCTTTCTATAGGACCAACCCTTAGAGGTAACACAACAAAAACAAAAGCTCTATGCTCGACTTCATCATATGGTTTGATAGTTATCTTGTGATAGGGATAAATTGACTTTTAAGAATAGTCCAATTGTCTAAGAAGAGTAGAAGAGACAATATTTAAATAATCTCCATTATCAATGAGCACATGACAAACATGTTTCTAATGTATCATTACTTTAATGTGTAAAAGTTGGTTATGTGAATGACTTATTGAATTGTCATCCTCCTCAGAGAGCATATAGTAAGGTGAGGTTAGATGACCTACCATAGATTAGAACATCTCAAGATCAAGATACTGAGGTGTTTTTTTTTATTGAAGGATTTGTCAAAATCTACCTATGAGTAGGTGAGATTTTGAGTAGTTCAAAGATTGTTATTTAAGCATTTATTCATTGTAATTGATCAAGGATATTATAGATAACAACTAAAAAAGATGTTCTAACTTGTTTTTCCTTTCCTAGATGGACTAGCAAGAGGTTTGTCTTGTGTTGGTCTAACTTAGGAATCAAAGGTGTAGGACATTTGAGCATTAACTTGACACGAGAATGCATAACAAGTTTGGGACAAGATTATGATGGTTCATTGTAAGGTGTATTCTATGTAGGAAATCTTAAGACAACTGGTGTATTAGGTTTAGTTTTGTCTTGTCTTCCCTTTATAGTGATAACATCACAATTCTCAACATCCACTAGTTCAACCATGTGGATTATCTCATCATCATCATCACTAGAGTATGTATAGTTGATCTTGTTATGAGATTTTTTTTTGTCTTTTCTCATTCTTCATATGATGGGAATGGTGCCTTGAAAGCCTTGTAATCTATGTTTTTGCTATGCCCATCCATAACAATGTCACCATCATCGATTAGGTTTTCAACTTTGTGATGCAACTTGATGCAATTGCTTGTTTTCTGACCTTTGTTTTGGTGGTATTCACAAAATATAGTTTTATTCCACCATGATGGTCATGGTTGTGTATCATAAGGATGAGAGTTATCCAATGGAGAAATGATTTTTTTTTGTATCAAGGTCTTGTAGACCACATCCAAATGTTTAGCAAGGGGTGTATATTCTCATTTTGAGCTTGTTAACCAAGATGAATTCATGAGTTTTTTTCCAAATGTCTTGTTTTTAGAAGGAGCTTTCTCAAAATTCTTGGATGCCTTAAGATTTTCTATAAGATTGAAAGTTTCCTTAGCAAGTTTAGGAGTAATATTATCAATAAATCTATCAGGCACAACCTCTGTTCTTATTCACATACTCGTATTTGTACTTATTAGAGGTAGATCCCTATTTGGTTTCCTTTTGAAGTGTTAGTTCACCCTTTTTGACCATGAATTCCTCTATATGGATAGCTTTTATGACCACATCTTCAAAGGTACACAGACCTTCTAGCTAGAATTTATACCCAAAGTCAAGTAAAAGATTATCAGTAAAGATGTTGAGCTTTTTCATTTTAGGAATCTTTTGTGAATATGTGGTGTAAAGTTATCCCAATAACTGAAGGAATGTGCGAAAAGGTTCCCCAAATTATTTTTTTAAGGTTATACAATTCTCATATGTTAACTTGATGTTGTATGTTGTGAGAGTAATGTTGAACAAATAGGTTATAAATCTCATTGAATGTTTTGATACCAATAGGTAAGCATGAAAACCACTCCACATCCTGGACACCTAGACTTCTTGGGAATAAATACATGAGATATGTCTGATTATGCTTAAATTTGATAGACAAGGCATGTAATTCTCCCAAATGATCTTGGGGATTGTAAATTCCAAAGTATTTATCATACATAGGTAACTTGACTCCTCTTGGAAAAGGAGGCATGTCTATAATCTTGTCAAAAGGAAATGGACAAAGAGTGTCTAAGGTTTATGTTTTTGTAGGTTTTTCCTTATCACTTATCATTTGGGATAACTATTCTTGCATGATCTTTAGTTATTTTTCCAACTTAGACATTTTAGTTTCCTCTTCAGGTGTAATGATAGTTAAACTGATGAAGTAGCTTAGCTCCCTCTTGAGAAATTTGTGAAAGTATTTCTCTTCTATTCACTAAGTAATATCTCCATGAATTTCTAGAATGTTTTTTTCTTACAAAAATTTTCAATATGTTTAGGAAGTATTTCTACCTCTTCCTCATTCTCATCACTAAAAGGTTCCTTATGTGTTCTATTCCTTTGGTGATCTTGTTCTCTACTATGTTCTCCATGTTCTAGTTCTTGATCATTCATTTTAGGAATGTGATAAGTTTTATTTTATGTTGGTTGAAAAGGTTTTCTAAATAAGAATTTAGTTCTGTTGTTTGGAGATGTATGATCTTTGCTAGTTTCAAGATCCTCTTGATACAAGGGGTTCATAGTCTATTGTAAGTTTATGGAAAATGTTCACCAAACATGAGGTGATATGACAAGTGAAGAAGGTCATGAATGTATAAATTAATAAATTTCGTATACCACAACTATGAGCCCTAGCTCTATCTATTCTAATGCTATGTTGATAAAAACACATTTTCACTACTTATTGCCATAATCATAGAAATAGACATAAAGAAAAAGCTTAGACAAGGACCACACAAGAACATTATCTCAAAGAAGTGAGATAAGAGTGTTTTATACTTAGGTACAAGTCATTTAAGTAATGGATAGAAAAGCCAAATGTTATGAATATCATAACAAAAAGAATGAAAAAAAGGAAAGGACAAGAACAATATAGATAAGTGTTGAGACTAGTTTGCATGTAGATCACAAGCTGTCAACTAAGCAAGAAGTAATTGTTTGACACTATTTACAGATAGAGAAGTTGTAAATGTTGTAGATACAAATTAGACTTAGACTATAGATAGCTCTAATATAATAGTTCGACAATATTTAGGACAAGATTCTACATGAGGATCCCTAGGGAACAACACAAGAAATAACAATGAGCTAGGCAAAGATTTAAAACAATAATTTTTGTACAATTTTCTCATGCAATGACTTGCACAGAGCCATGCAAGGAATTGATAGATCAATACAAGGAAAAATTTAACCATAAAAGACATTCTTTGGAAAAATGTCAAGTGGATATTCACAAGGCATTATGTGAGGACCTACTCAAAGCCATGCAAGGAGGTACTAATAGGGTCTTTTCTCATACAAAATTTTTCCACACTAGGCATGACAATCTTGATAGACTAAAAATTATTAACTAGATTTGGAAGAGTTTTCTTTTGATAGTTCAGTTTAGATTCTTGGTTGTGTTTACAAATTTTAAATAGATATCAGGATAGTTTTCAAGTTTTGGACAACATTTTAGTTTTCAAAAAGACATTTGTTATCAGATAGACATAGGAAGTAAGTAATAGTTGCAAACAATCCATCCAAGGACAAAGAAACTCGAAGGGCCAAGGGAGTCTTGACCTTTCATTTGATCTAAAGATTTGGACAAGTTTAAAGACTCAAAACAAACATGCTTTATGCCTATAGTCAAAAATGCTAAACGAAGCAAAACCTTTGTCTCACGACTTCTGTCCATGCATTTACCTCAGACAACTATATCACCCCACTAGAGGACACTCATGTTTTTTGTGTATTTCAAGGATTTAATAACATATAAACCCTTTTGGTGGGGTTCAAGCATGTATACCACCTTCCAGCATCTAGGTACATGCCTATAGTGAGAATTTATAGGACATATTCTTCACTCTCCTTGCTTAAAGATTATGCCCCCTTTCTTAGGTGAAATGGGTAGCAACTAACTAGGAGGTTTTTACTTGGATTCCATTCATATTAAGCCTTGGTGGCTTCATGAATGAAGTTGAGGCTAGCAACCCACACCAAAATATCTAAGTTCACACACTTGACTAGTGAGATTGGGGCTAGCACCAGCCAATGTAGTTTATAGAGCATCTTCTTAATATGAAATATCATAATGAAGAAGATAAAATTAATAAGGCTTTGGATTCTTTGGTTCTACAATGCTTCTTTATTATATTGAGTTGGATTCTTTATCAAAAGATGTTTTCTCACTTGGGACATTCCTAGAGGTTGGATCACTCTAATAGGCCCTCTAAAGGTTGACTTGGACTAGTTGTTTGGATTTAAGGGTCCATGTTTCTAATTTCCCTCAAGGAGAAAGAGCACTATCCTCTACCTTATCACCTTTCCCAAACACACAAGACATGTTAATGATCGAGTTATCTTATCAATCCAAACTTCTCCTTTCTCAAGATTTTCATTTCCAAAAAGAAAATCATCATCTTTTTATAGGAAAGAATCATACAAGAGAACCACTAACTTTATTGCCTCCATCAAGTAACATCTTTCAAAGGCATCTAGGTTTCTGATTTACTCATGGGTGTCAGTTCTAAGTGGTAAAGAGCATACTCCCTATTCCTCTGTCTTGCACCCTATGAAGTTCACAAGCCCTATTTATGCTATGTGTAAGATAGTGGTAAAAAAAAATACGACATTTAAGAGGGCTTGAAATGATTTCTTTGACAAGTGTATATTCAACAAACATATTGAAATCAAACAATCAGTACATGTTTTAAGTGTTTTCGACAAGGTATCTTGGATGAGCATCTTATAAACTACTATTAAGTTGTAGAAAATCAAAAATTAGAAACAAAAGTACTTTAGAAATAACATTTTTAGTCAAAACCATCCCAGAATAAACATTCATTCATTCACCCAAAATGATTCAAAAAATCAATCTGTTGCCTCCTAACTAGATGAATTATGCTATTGCTCTTAGAATGAGAAGCTAGCAACCATAACTTTAGGATGAAGGATTTTGTAAAGCTAAATTAGAATGAAATATTTAAAGCTAAATGAAATGTAATTAATCTAAGAATGAAATAAAGAAAATTTTACTATATGTATACATATTAAGCTAAGATGATATTATAATGCTAGAAATTGTAAAAGCTATGGATGTATGAGGAAATGGATATTTTAGAATAAATTTGATGCCAAATCAATTTAACCTCTATAATGATGAATTGAAGCCTCCTTAAATAGAATCCCAAAATTGATCAATGGTTGAGATCAATTGGAATGAATGGTCAAGATTGAAGATGAGATTTAGTCATAATGGAAAATACCCTATATGACTAAGGTTAACTAATTTAGATATGAGAGTGATGGAGAGTTAAATGAGTTAATTCTATTTCAAGAGATAGTTCACTTAGAATTTCCATTTCTAAATTGAATTGAATATTTTGAAGAAGATATTTAATTCAATAAAATAGGGTATGACCTCATAAATGCATAATTTTAATTAATTGAATAATTAAACTCAATAATTCAAATGATGATATTATCTTATTAAATTAAATACATATTATTAATTCCTTTATACGCTAGCTAAAGAGGTAATTTAAATTTGTTAGTGTAATTAAGTATTTACTATTCACACTTAATTAAGTTTACTTAAGTTAATGCATATTTGTATTATTTATTTATTAGTCACCTAGGAGTATGCATACTCTTTTGAGTTGTCATGTTGACAACACAGGAGTTTGCACCTCTTTTATGAACATGGTGTCTACAATAGAGAAGTTAGCATACTAATTAAGCACATGGTGTCTACAACCTTGTCATTCTTATGCACTCATCTAGAATTATGGATAAGGCATGTGCTTAGTTGTCATGATGCTTATCTTATATCTTGGTTCTTTCTAAAGAAATTATAGTTGCTTCCTAAGAGGCCTTTATAAATAGAGACTCCTAGTGTCTTTGTACATACAATATAGAGCATTGTATGAGGATATACTCTGATTAATTGATCATATCCATTTTTGGTCTATAGTTATGCTTGTGTTGAGTTCTATAATCTTGGGTGAATCTTGCCCTAAGAAAAATTCTTACATGGTATCAGAGCTCTTGGAGGATCTCTCTGGACAAAGCCATTCGAGACCATCTTGTTGCTTTGTCACCTCAACTCGAATCTATAGTATTGTTGTTATTGGGAGTGTCTAGGGCTAGATCTAACCTTTCCATTGCATCCAAAACACTGATTTAGTGAGAATCATCTTTAAATTCAGCTACCCAAGCCCAAAGTCGATCATGAGGCAATTTTTTTTGCAAATTGCAACCTAGAGGCCCCAATTTGCAATGCAGGTATGGTTATTTGTATATCTATTTGATTAATTTTCAAATCTATAATTCTATTATTCTCTTTTTTTTTTCAAAAAAAAAAAAAAAAATTCACATAGTTGCGCTAGTAGAGTTTTTTCCTTTTTGTAAAACTAGGACATCAGATACAAGCCCTGCATAGGAAGAATATTTTGTAGAATATTCCATTTATTTGTCAAGCTTCAACACACAATTTCCAACAAGTACTATTCAAAATCTAGCTACACTGGAATATTCACCTGTAGCTTACGAAATTTTTGGGCAGCAAGTTCAAAACTAGTGGACTTTCACTTTGCATTAAGGTTTGCAGGTGTTTCTTTTTAAACTTACCAAAGGGCTATACCATGGTGAATGTGGGATAAACCTGAAAAGTGTCTAGTCATTTTTTATTTTATGGAAACCCAAGACTCTTGATAGTGATAAAAGCCATTCTCTAGCACTGTAAAAATGATCTCCAACATAGATCAATTTCTGGCATGGCAATTGTTTTCAGCATGAAAAAAGTCCTCACTGATAATAGTTTCTTGGCCCATTTTTTAGAGGCTCTAGTAGGTGTTTTTGCGATCTTTGATCAGTGATAGTCTTTCCCAACTTTCAATAGTGGTGTAAACCTCTGCCACCTATCATCACAATGGACCAACAAATTTTTTTCATGTGTCCTTCACTTGGCCCACCCATATTTGGCCACATGGCATATAAGCCACCACCTCAACAACATCCTCTGACTATGCACAGTTAGGTGATATGTAGGATCTAGACTAACAACTCACCCTTATGTGGAAACATGTTAGCAATCAAGTGACATGTGTACTACTTAGTGGATCTTGCTACATCAATTGACATGTAGGTGTACAATCACTTTCCATGTGAATAAATTTTTATGACATGTGTCCATTTTTTTACACCATATGGTCCAATCACCTACCACATCACCCATGCTGCTATTTTTCTTCTAATCTCGACCAATCATGAGGTTAAAATTGATAGTCATTTGGCTATCATTTTCAAGGATTTTATAACTACTATGATGGATGTTTTTGCATCAAATTTAAGATATCAATTTCCTTCCAAGCCCCTCTTTAGATGCATTTTTGATTTGGCAACCTAACTTTGAGAGCCCATAACTCAAACATCTAGACTCCAATTTAGGTGCATTTTTTTGATTTTGGGTAAAATTTTCTAAACTTTCTAGTGGTGGTGTTCTTTTCTAGTATTGGTGTAAGGATTTTTGAAAAATTGCATCTTTTGGAAACTATACCTATCTAATCCTACATTTTGCAACTTGAAATGCTCTGTACAAGCTCATCTGTACTCAAAAATAGGTTCCATTTTTTTTGAAAGTGCATAATTTTTTGTCTACTCTCTAGATCTATAGTGAGATTCTAGGGTTATGGACAAAAAATGTTAGAAATAGGGCCTTTACTACATTGTATTTCTTTTATTTCTTTTCAAAATTGTTGTATCTTTGAGCTATAGTGCTTGGTTCTAGATTTAGGCCTCAAAAGGTAGTTGTAACAACCAAAATCAAAAGTCAGCTTTGCACTTTTTGACAAGTGGCCTATTGTTCACACACTACTTATAAAGTGCCAAAGCATCTTTTTTGGGGGGTTCTTTTAATTGAGTGAAAAGGGTGGGGTGTGTATTGTGTTTTTGTGTCTCTTTTTTGTGCTCTTTACATTTTTTGCATGATGTTTGTTTAGCAAAATCTCCACCACTAACTTCATGTAATTATTGTACATGGAAAGATATTACTTGGAGTAGATTAATGAAAAAAGGTTACAGTCTTTACATTGATAGTACAATTCCAAAACCCACTAATGCTAAAGAACCCCTTGAATGGAAAAGCACAAGACCAATAGGCTTTGGGAGTTATTAAGAGTTATGTTCATAGACATCTATTCTTTCACATTGCTAGTTGTACAAAATCCAAACTAGCTTGGGATAAACTTGCAACATTGTATGGTAAGGTGAATGAAGAAAAGAGATTTTAGATTGAGGATGATCTACTTCTTCTGGATCCAAAGAACTTTGACACAATTTAGGATTACATCACCAAAGAAAATAAGTATAGGGCACTACTTAAAGACTATGGAAATCCCATAAAGGATGAAAAGTTGATTCATCACATCCTAAAGAAGCTACCTTTAGAGTATGCTTCATTTATTTTGAGTTTCAATACTCATAGGTTGACCATGGGAAGCACTTACCAGAAGACTACTTTTGATACTTTTGTAGAAATGTTGATTGTTGAAAAAACTCACTTGATGTATTTAGGACTTCTCATGACATCAAAGACCAAATCCTTCATGGTTAGTGATGAGCACAAATCAAGTCAAGAGGGGAAAGTTCTAGCAACAACAAGAAGAAGTAATGGAAGCAAAAATCACAATCTTAGACATAACAATCCTCCTCTCAACAAGCTAGTTCTCCTTCCAACAAGAAGGGAAACAATGAAAAGAAGGAGAAAATTTTTTGTGCATATTGTAAAAATCCAAATCATCACAAACATCATGGCAAGTTTAAATGAATTGATGAGTTAGAAAATCTACTCAGGAAGAACAAGATTCAAGTGTCGGGTACATCCAAGGATTCAACTCTACCCAGTTCAAAGGGAAAAGGTCAAGCACTTATGTCAAACTCAATTTCTTCTATGGAATGGATACTTGACTTAGGTGCCTCTTATCATATGGGTTCTTCAAAGGGAGACTTTTATTCATTGAATCAGTCACAGCTACCAAAAATCTTCATGGGAGATGATACAGAAATGGTAGTTGAAGAAAAAGGACATGTGGAAATGGAAAATGGGGAATTAAAGGATGTTCTCTATGTTCCAAATCTTAGCTCCAATCTCCTCTCAGTTTACCAAATCACTCATCTTGGAGATGGTCACAAAGTTGAGTTCCTTCCAAATTCAGTGATGGTGCATAATCTTAGAGATGATTCATTGGTTGTAGTGGGGAAAGTCAATGATGACAAGAGGCTTTATTCCTTCTCCCACTTTGTTCCTTAGTCACCTTTTCAAGCCTTGTTGACTCACTCTACTACACAATCTACATTATGGCATGAGTGGTTTGGTCATCTTTCCTTCTACTTCCTTCAACAACTTTTCTTCAAACACATGGTCAAAGGTCTATCTAACGTCAACTTTTTCAAGAGTTCTTTTTCATCATGTTTAGTGGATATGCATCTTGAGGAGAAGTATTATAAAGGAAAGTGTTCACAAGCACTAGTTGTTCTCTAGTTGGTTCACGTGGTTTTAGTAGGACCCTTTGCAGTGACTTTATTTAGCCAAGGCTACTACATCTTTACATTCATTGATGACTTTTCATGATTCACTCGGGTCTACTTCCTTCATTACAAGAGTGAAGTAGTTAATAAGCTTGAAGCCTTTAAGACTCATGTTGAACATAAATCAAGGAAAGCCATCAAGGTTCTACAAATGGACAATGAGAACATATATGTTCACTAAAGACTTAAAGATTTTTGCAGACTTGAGGGCATTGATCTTCAAAATCCACCAGCATTTAGTTCCCGCAAGATAGATGTTATAGTTCTAAGGATTAGGACTCTCAAATCCATGGAAAGTTGCATGATAAAGGCCAAATATCTTGATCCTCCATTGGAAATCAAAGCTATAAGCAGTGTTACTCACATACTTAACAAGTATCTGCATAATGCCTTTTATGGGAAGACTCTTTTTGAGGCATGGTGCGGCAGAAAACCAATTGTGAGTCATTTTAGAGTCTTTGGTTGTCCAACATTGGAAAACCTATCTTCTAGGGGATGCAAGGCACTGGCACCTCTGCCTTGTACTTTCATTGGGTATGAATAAAAAATAAAGGAATAAAAACTCATGGATCCAAAGACACATGAGATCTTTGTGGAGAAGGATGAACACTTTGAGGAAAATTCACTCAACTTATCCTCTAGTCCTCTCCACACTTCATACACTATGGAGAATGATAGTGACATCAGCAATAGTTCTTCAATAGATTTAGGCATGTTGGTTTCTATCAATAGTTAAAGCAAGAGGTCACAACATTAGTCCAATTGTAGTGCCTACCCTTGTTCACATATTTTCTAGACATTGTTGTTATTATTATCAGACTATATTAGACTAGCTTTATGTCAATGAATTAGTGGTATTGTTTTGAGACTATCAGACATTATGTTATGGATTCAATTGGTATATGATGAAATCATTTAGACTTTACATTTCATGTATGCATGATGATCATTATATTGCTTTTAGTTATTGTTGATGATTAGTTAGATGGTTTATTATCTCATGTGCTTTATTATGGATACTTACCCCATACTTGCATGTGTATGATGTGCGTGTTTGTTCATATTGTATGGTGTTTTTGATATGGTTAAGGAAGGGAGTCATAGTCACCTACTTAGTCGGGATCTACACGACGCACCACTTCCTACCATTTCTTGTCTAGCTTACTATTATATATATAGTGTATGTACATGCATGGTTTTTATGTAGGTTGCAGGTATCGGGTATCGACTTCCCTGAATTGCCAGGATGAGCGTACCCTATTACACTATCTCAATGATTAGAGAAGGGAGATAAATTCTCAATTCCAAATCCCAAACCCTTAAACCATTTGTCTGAGTGAGGTTGGACAAGTATCTGGATATTTTACCCACCGAATGTGTCAGATGACATAATTCATGATTTTTAACCCTTTAGACTGATTTTGTGTGAATTGTTCTAAGATGGGTTTTCATATTTTATCTTGGAGGTCTATGGTGAATTTTCTATTAATTAAGTCTTAATAAATAGATTTAATTAATAAATTAATTATTTGGAAAAATTAATATAAAATATCATGATCTTTATTTTTTATTATAATTAATTAAATGTGAATTAATTGAGGAGAAAGAATTAAATAAAAGAAAATTAGAAATTAAAAATTAATAATAATTATAATGATAATGAAAATTATAAAAAAATTAGATAGTAGTTAAGAAAAAATTAACTTAGAGTTATAAGCTTGCCTAGGAGTTAACACACCTTTTCATTTCTCATATGTCAACAACACGGGGGTTAGTGCATCAATTAAGCACATGGTGTCTACAACCTTATAACTCATCTAGAAGGTTGGAAAAGACTCATGCTTAGTTGGTGACACCTTCTAGCTATTTCTAGATACATTCTAGGAGTTTGCTGAGAGCTCTTTATATTCAACCATTCCTAGAAGCTTAGACATAGCATTTGGAGAGTGTTTTGGAGCATTGGAGGACTCGAGAACTTTGGAGAAGGGAGGAGCTTGCTCTGCAGGTGTCTAAGAAAGATCGAATTAGCATTAGAATTCGGGTAGATTCTTGTGATTTTACTTATGCTATTTCCACATCATGCACTTCTTGTCTTCTTCTTGTCTTCCATATGTCTTATGAGGATTTACCTATTTTTTTTGTATGCATTCTCGATATGGGTAGTTAAAATTGATTATAAGCATAGATCTAAAAGGAACACGGGGTTAGGGTTAAATCGTAGCCAAATTCATTAGATGATTTACTGAATAAATTTTGAGATCAAATAGTTTATAGGAAAATTTTGAAAAATTGAGATCTTTAAGTAAATTATGTATATGCTCATTGTAAAATATACATGTTTATATTTTTGAATCTGCATATATATATGTATGTATGTATGTATGTATGTATGTATGTATGTATGTATGTATGTATATATATATATATATATATAAGTATATGTATATTAGTTATAAATAATTATTTTATTTAAAATGATTTGTATAGATGGATCATTCTATTAAAGATAAATGATTTAAAATTATGAATAATAATTTGTCAATTATTAAAATGAAGAGATATTAATAATTAACTTAATTAAACTTAGTTTAATTAAGGTTAATTATTAGAATGTGTTATAAGTCAAAGTTTTGAAATATGTAAATTCTGTTGATAATATTAGAATCCATTGGAAATGTCATTTTTTCAAACAAAGTTTATATAAACAAAATATTATTAGATCAATTAGAAAATCGAGTCTAATGGTTTTGGGGAGAAACTTTTATCTATCAAACAAATACATGGGTTAGGTAAAACGTGAAATTTTCCCACTTGATATCTAGATTGGAAAACGTAAACTAAAACTTCCACATTTAAATTCAAGTATGTAATTTTAGCAAAACTAAAACATCTGTTTGCATTGTGTATTCTTTATGCTATTTGTTTTGGGTTTTGGGTTGACTAGTGTTGACCAGTTATAGGACGTCTACTAGAGGCTTGGGGGTTATGTGATTGTGATGACATGATGATGTTTTAATCTTGATCTTTATAAACCCAACCATGGTTATGTGATGGAATGCTCTATGTAATGTTTGTAATTACTGATTGTTATAGTTGAGTTTCTTATGTATGAGACACTTGGCTTAACCATTTTGGAGTCTTCGATCAGTATGATTTGAGATATATTTTGGTTATTGAGAACCAATGGATACTTTTGATTATCAGTGATGCTTCAGTTGCCAATAAAGAGCTGTTGTGATCATGATTTTCTATGGATGCTTGCTCATGGAGATTTGATGCTTTTATTATGCATATTTGATGTTTTTATTATGAATTCATGATTTTGAGATTTATGATTCCATGAGCTTAGGGTAGGATATCTACTTGTAGTGTTGGGAAGTGGCTTGCAATGGGGGTTAGGGCCCTAAGAGGCTACTAGGGTAACTCATTGTAAGTTGCTTAATAAGTGAAAACATTCACATCTAATACTAACTAAATGAACCCAAGAAGATAATTGTTTGGTTCTTGCCCATGCCTTGAGTGCTTGTATAGACTAGGATGGGAGTAGAGAGAACACATGGTTGTGACCTTGCATTCCATAGTATGCCTTGTTAGTATGAGAGGATACTAGTGGCCGCATGAGGATTAGTATGGACCCATGGAGTTTAGCTAACTACCAGGGTAACTTTTACATGATATATGTGATGACACTTTTCTGCTTGCATAGTAGGTTCCTACATGTCTTTGTGTGCCTCTGGGAATTAGATGTTAGTTTTGTTGGAGTTTGAAAATGTTACCCATTTCCAATTACCCTGATGAGAACAAAACATATCTAGGGGTAGCTAACTCCCATTATCAACACATCCATTTAGACACCAGGCCAACTATAAGGCTATACTCCTTCTGCACTTCAGGCTCTGCAAAACCTAGGCGGGTGAACCTCTTTAGATCTGACTATGTGACCAGTGCAATAACCATATTCAGGATCTATAAAAGAAAATGAAACCCCTAATCCTTCTATGCTTAACCAGGAGATCACAAGCATGAAATAGCTAAGGACATGACTCATGAAACTGGAAAGCTAAGTGCGGGTTATACTTTGAATACCTTTCAACAATAAAATGAAAATGATTTAATAGATTGATATCAGCAAAACCCAAGTATGACCAACAGAACTCAATGATCCTATCTCTGACTAGTGCCTTATCTGTTGGGCAATTAAATGAATCATAACCATACATCTCTTTGAAACCTCAAACGTATCTCTAGATTAAGATCCTTGATCTATCTTTCACCTTGTGAATTGACATCTGGATCAAAATGAATCTCATACTCAGAAAATCCCATCATGAAATCGGTAAACCCTGTGATAAACACAAAGGGGTTACATGGCTCTTGGTTCCATAAGCAAGGTATTTCAATCACATACATCACTAAATGAGATGCAACCTAATCTATGGTCTTTGATCATAAACTAGAAAAGGTTACAGATCCACAAAAAGGAGACAAGATTCAGGCTGAATTTGAAACCATTGTTGCTCTTTATTTTCTTTCTTTGAAATCAAATACATGGGAGATGTACAGAATACTTCATAAATCACCTAATAGACATGAACTATTTGCATAAAACTCAAAATGTTGTTCAATACAAGAAGAAAATGCTGAAGAATGGTTTCTCAGTGCAAAAACTGGAACCCTTTTCAAAGTGCAATATCTTTTTAAATAATTTTTGAAAATGTGCATATTTTGAAAATAATTTTAAAAGGAAATTTTAAAATTATTTTATTTTGTCCAACTCTTCAATTTTGAGGTCAAAGCTTTGTTGACCCGTGCCACATGGTGCTTTGTGATTGGTTTATGACCCTATCCTTTCCTACTCTGGTTATCCCGTGAGCATCTTCTCTTGGCGAGGTACCGATGGCCGTAGGATCACGACACATGTCGTAATCTCCTTCACTGTCACCACATCATTTCTAGTCGGGCCCGCCATGTCAGCATCGCTATCTCACCACGGTAACCTCCTTGCATCTTCTCCATGGCGACATAGCGACGATCGTCGAATTGTCCACATGTCACGATCTCACAGTTTGTCTCCACATCGACACGTGTATAATCTGGTTCAAAATTGTGCATTAGGTGACCTCGCTGATGTCACACCTCCAAGTAGCATCCACTGACGCATGGGCCCATGCACATGAGCGCTACCCTTCGAAAGAGCGTTGTCTTTAAGACAACTACTCATCTATGCAAGTTTGAACTTAAAAACATCAAAAGAGCCTCCCATAGTGAATGTGGGATAATGGCACTTTATGGCCTTTTCCTGTGCTTTTCTCATTAACAAGTGGCTTACTCTCCATTCATGTGATGTTGTGTTTTTTTTTTTACTAGTCTGCAGATTTTCCTTATGAATGCATGTGTCTTTTGCACTTTTGATTGCATAGAACTATTGATTTATCCTTGTGCGTGGGCAAAGCTCTGCGACTGCAGGCATGGGATTGTTATTTGTTTCAAACATGGATGCCTGTTCCTTCCATTGGCACCCCTGCACCTTCCTTATCTCATGTATTCAGTCTCTTACATCGTAATCTCTTGGCATGAGTTTTACCTTTTCTGGCGGCTCCACCCTGTTTGGCGTGATCCTGCGGGTGCCTTCTTTGCTAGTCGGCTTATTACATATGTTTGCATTGGCATGGTCTTGTTCATTGCTAGGGTTTCTTCTGTTCTTTACCAAACTCAGCGGGCAATGTGGGGCCTCCTTCATGTTCTTTCCTTCTATTTTTTGATACGTCTCCTCTCAATGACTTGTGTGGGCTTTCCATGCCTTTTACATACCATAGCTTGCTTGATGACAGTCGATCAATAACAACAGCCCTTGCTCTGCTGAAAACATCTTTTGCTAAATGGGTGCATTTCCTTGCAATTGGATGCTCTCCCTGTATGACGATTCTTCCCATGCAATGACATGCTTTGGACATGAATGAGATACCAAGCCTTGTTGGTGATAGTGAATCGGAGCAGAAAAATAATTTTGTGCAGAAGCACAATCATTTCCCATGGCTCCAAATCTATTTACACCGATTCTACAAGTATGGAATGCCCTTCAAATCTGGATTAGTTCCTTCATTCACCATTGATTTTGATCTGAGATTCCAACCTTGGGGAACCCTTTGTTAGAAACCTTGCGTAGTCAAATTGGTTATCCTTAGTGCCACACACAAATGTGTAAATAGCCATGTTATAGCCTCTCTACATTCTTATGATTTGAAGAAAACTAAAAATCATTTAAAGGAAAGACCCACCTCTTTACAAGTATGGATGTAGTCCTTGCCATACTCAGTGAACTTAGATGATGGTAATGAAAATGATGAAATATTAAAAGCAATTAAAATCTTTATCATTTTTCTATGAAATCTTCGTCTTGCACACAATCCTTATCAGCCTAATGGAATCAGTCAGACTTGGCTAAAATCTTCATTTTCAACCATTTGAAAAGATGAACTTCTTTATTGCTCATCTTAGACTGATTAAAATCAACTTTGAGCACAGACTGGCCATTAGAAACTCATTTTATCACTTTCAATCCAACTGTCATTTTTGCGCCAAGGGGTCCATTGACTACCCTTAAAAACTGACTTGAACCTTTGACCGGGCCCTGAAAACTGGAGCACTAATTCTCTGTTCCGCACCCTTCTACCCTATCGGATCTTGTCTCATGACAAATTCTCAATCAAAAGATATTCGCTGACAAATTTGACCACTTAAAACATCTGCAGAAAACATGTCAGAAAGAAACAAATTGGGCTCGGAATTGGCCTTGGAAATTGGACAGACAGATACTTGGGAAGACGAGAACTGGGGCATTGATTCTCTGTCATGAGGACATTATGGATCTAGGATTTGGGCTCATGAAGAATCACGGGGCGCGAATGGCGATCAGTCAAAGTGGGCTACTCAGAATTTTTGCAACTAGGAACACTGCCAGAAAACATTTTTTGCAAATGGAAAGGACCTGGAAAAGTGTGCAAATGGATTCGTCATGACTTGCAAATGGACACACCTAGAGTATTTTCGGAGGACAAAACAGTGGTAGAATCCATTCGATCTCACCAATCATGGATTAGGAGTTATAATGCCACGAACAGGGGTACTGATAAATCTGCAAATGCTGACACCAGTAAAAAGTCATAAATTGCGTTTGGAATCGTGTTTGACAACTGATCAAACAGATTCGTCAAGACTTAAAAATTTAAACAGAGGAAGTCTCTTACGTCTACCATGCAACGCAATAAGAAATTTAGCATTTTAGTCAACTGGGTCAAAGTTATAGCACGTCAAACAGGGCTTCCTAGAAATGTGTGCAAAGTGCAAAAGCATGAAAACAGTAACTGACCAACTTTGAGGGATTCAAAACCTATTCAAACAGAATCGAAACGACTCAAAATCTGAAACATAGGTTCTCAGGTATGGATATTAGATACTCACAAAGCGGTGAATCTCAAGATATTTTTGGGTGCGAGATATTCATTTACAAACAAAGCCTCCTTTCGCTATTTGACACTTAGGTGAAAATGCAAAATTGATACTAGCTCAAAACATAACTTTGTCAAATAACTCATAGACTCAATTTAACTTCATGAAATGCTTAGGCATGTTGAATGAAAGGTGCTAGAAGCATTAAACACCTTAAGGGTCTCAAATGGACAGCCGGGTACAACCAGGCACATATGCATGTTAAAAGCGTTTAAGGGCTTGATTTTTTCAATGGTGCTCAAAATTGAGAAGGCAACTTTGAGTGCCAACAGTGGCTCTGTCTGGGGATGCATGTCGCTTGTGGGCATGGCAAGATTTCAGATCTCTGGGAGAAGTAGACCACACATTTGAACAGCAAAAATTCTCTCGAACAGCTTATTGAAAGCAAGGAAACAACTACAACTACCAAGGCTATGTACACACGATGGCGCCGGGCCACCGAACTTCAGCAGAATTGTTTACCTCTGTCATAAACATGATTCTCATCTGAACTTTCATGAGGTAAACTGAATTTTCTTCTCCTATCAGTTTCACCAATCATATTATCATCGTATAACAAATCACTTGGCAAAACAAAATTATCACTCTTACTTTCATAATGTATATAAAAACTTATTTCATCTTCAACTGTTGGCTCATTATGAAGATACTGATCAGCATGCTTAAACATATCAAACTGAAACTGAAAACTCTCTTCATTTAATGACTCATGCATGCTATCATTTTTGAATATGAAGGCTTCATATTCAACCTGGGGAAAAGGACCACTCATACCTTCAAACTGTGTATCCTTATGCATAACCAGATGATATTCAAACGAGCACTCTGACTTGTACTCACACATGTTATCAACATCAAAATCTAAAACTAATCCACAATATTCTATTGGTTCTTCACAATCAGCAAACAGATTAGTCTTCACATTAAAATATTCATCATAAAACTTAGTACAAGATGCATGTTGATTTTCAAGAATAACTTTGTCAAACATCTTGTCATCTATCTCATCAGATGCAACATCATAATCATTTTCTCTGTCAAACTTAGAAGAAGAACATTCTGATCTCTTACAACAGTAGGATAAAGTATCATCATCAAACTTATTCTCTACTAAATCTGAAACTTCCATGTGTTCTTCAAAAAGGGGATTGATAACTCCATGCAAAGCGCCTTTGTAGACATAAGGACAAGTAATGTGCTGATCAACATCAAACTCCTCACCATATAACGGATTAGTGAAAACTTTAAAACCATTTCTAATATCACTTTCATGGGCACTTTCAGCATATGAAGAAGAAAAATCAGAATCATATGAAGACTCAACAGCCACTCCGTCAATGAAGCATGTAGAATACAAATCAAAGTTACTTTCATTGTCTCCATATAGGTGATTCAAATGTCTTGCAAGAAAATCATCATTTATCTTATCAATAGGTGTTGATGCATTAATCTCAGGATCAATCACGTACTGATCATCACTACACTCATCCTCAAGACACTCTTCTACACAATTAGGTAATATGTCTCTATGGATAACCTCTTTGTCTTCATATTGTGTAGACACATTTTCTTCATAACTTTCAATCTCAAACTGATTTACACAATTCTAAAATGGAAACTCACTTTCAGATTTAGAAATAGTATTCGTACCTTTACTAGCAAGAGAACACTCACTTCCGTCATTGCTTTCTTCTTCCCAATCAGCATCTAATTCACATGAAGATGGACACACACTAGCACTATCCTCTTCTTGACTTGAGTAATAACTCTCATCGTCAGCTTCATATGACACCTCTTGATAACATATTGGATCAGCAACTTCATTATCACTTGGAAGACGACTCTCAACTTTATCATACTCACATTGATATGATTGTCTTTCAACTTCAGATTTAATAACGTTCTCAACATGATGCAATCTCTCAATGAGATAATTCATTTCTTGCCTATCCTGTTGGTCAAGAGAATTCATCTCTACCACTGAAATATTATCAACATATGAGCTTAGTTCTTCTGACTGTGACTGAGATACATATGATTTACATTCTTTAGATTGTGTCATCTCTCCATGGCATGTCGGGTCAGCAATTTCACCTCTATCACTTGATATATCACTTCTGGTTTCTTCCTCTTCATACTGAGATGAATATCCTTCAACTTCAAAGTTTACAACATTCTCAACCAAAGGCATATTATCAATAGGAGGATAAACAACTGAATTCATTTCTTGCATGTACAATTCATCAAGTGAACTATCTTTATGTTCTAATGTTGTAATACCACAAACATGTGCATTTAATTCAGCAATAATGGAATCATTTCTTCTTTGCAACAGAGAGATTTCATGTTCACATGTTTTTATTTCTGAATCTTCAACAAAACTATTTATAACAGTAGGAGTGCTTATTTGCTGATCTGAAATCGAACACGCCTTATGACATTGACTTGTGCTTTGCACCTCATATTTCAAGCCAATATTTCTAGAGAAGTGACTCTGGGTTAAGCCATATTTTATGTTATTCTCAATCTCTATAGCTGTCATGAATGCATGATGCAAAGTTCTAGGTCCCTTATCTCTCAACAAATAGTTCATCTTTTTATCAAATGCACCGAGATAAACCACTAAACACATTTGATCATCTGGCTTATAACTTTCAAGAATTTCATTTGAAATCTTTGCAAATCTAATATTAAATTCAAGAACTAACTCACGATTCCTGATTTGAATTTTCAAAAACTTATCAAAATATTCATAGATGCTTACTCTTTCACCAAACTGTATCATGAAGGCTAACAGTAATTCATCACAGGTTGAAATTGAGCATGCTGGTAAAAATGAAAACTAGTCACTAGCATCATCTTCTAAAGTCTAAACAAACAATTTCATCTGAATGTCTTCATGAGCAATTTCAAAAACTCCAACCAAGTCACTAAACACTTGAACATGATGACTGGCTGAATCTTCATCGTTTTCACTAACCTTAGGCAAATATTGTCTGAGGTTACAAGGCATAGTATTCGGGAAGCCATGAATACCATTAAAATTCAATGGCATGTACCTCCTGGTAGAAATAGATCTAAAACTTTCATTAACAGGCTACATACTAGATGAGATGAAACTCGACATTCTTCAAATTCAAGACTCATTCACCATTAGACACTTTCAAAATTTATTAATTGCAGCAGATCTAGAGTTCTTTCTACCAATTCAAAACTTCAAACATACTTTGACATATAAAACATTTTTGCTGAATCTACTTTCCACAAAGCATGTTGAATTGTACTGAACAAATCTCCTATTTAATGTTGTAAACCATTTGATGGAGAAAATTTTGAAATCTTACTTTCATGTAAATGAGAACACATGAAAGTGGAAAATACCTTTTAATATGGATGCCTGCAACTACTTCAATGTTGTAAATAACAACAGATTCAAATCTTAACCAAATTTATTAACACTTGCACTACATCTCGTTTGATTCTTTTACCCAATGTCAAGAACTTGAAATGAATTCTTCAAAACTGCCTTCCCATTGTTGTTTCCTTCAGAATACCTTCACATTTTGAAGTACTGGTTCAGAGATTTTACTTTGAGTCACCACTCACTTAGTGAGAAAAGATTAACCAACTTGCAAAACAAAACAAGATGGTCCAGAACTTACAACTGGTATTTGCAAATTGTATTCAACAACAAGGGAATTTCATATTCTTGACAAACTAAAAGAACATGACATTAACTCTGAATTTCGATAGCAACTTATCAAAACTTCAAAGGACTTTGATATAGAAAATTATTCAAATCAATTAAACTTCCGTTGTCAATGAATAAGAACACTGGGGAACATGAATTTTCAACAAAGAAATGGAAAACACTTGATAACCTTGCTATTTATACCAGAGATTCCAGTAGTTCCAACAATGAATTTCTTCATAGACTCCCCAGGAGAGTCGCCATTTTGTTGGAGTTTGAAAATTTTACCCATTTCCAATTACCCTGATGAGAACAAAACATATCTAGGGGCAACTAACTCCCATTATCAACATATCCATCTAGACACCAGGCCAACTATAAGGCTATACTCCTTCTGCACTTCAGGCTCTGCAAAACCTAGGTGGGTGAACCTCTTTAGATCTGACTATGTGACCAGTGCAATAACCATATTCAGGATCTATAAAAGAAGATGAAACCCCTAATCCTTCTATGCTTTACCAGGATATCACAAGCATGAAATAGCTAAGGACATGACACATGAAACTGGAATAATAAGTGCGGGTTATACTTTGAATACCTTTCAACAATAAAATGAAAATGATTTAATAGATTGATATTAGCAAAACCCAAGTATGAGCAATAGAACTCAATGATCCTATCTCTGACCAGTGCCTTATCTGTTGGGAAATTAAATGAATCATAACCATACATCTCCTAGAAACCTCAAACGTATCTCTACATTAAGATCCCTGATCTATCTTTCACTTTGTGAATTGACATCTGCATCAAAATGAATCTCATACTCAGAAAATCCCATCATGAAATCGATAAACCCTATGATAAACACCAAGCGGTTACATGGCTCTTGGTTCCATAAGCAAGGTATTTCAATCACATACATCACTAAATGAGATGCAACCTAATCTATGGTCTTTGATCATAAACTAGAAAAGGTTACAGATCCACAAAAAGGAGACAAGATTCAGGCTGAATTTGAAACCATTGTTTCTCTTTATTTGCTTTCTTTGAAATCAAATACATGAGAGATGTACAGAATACTTCATAAATCACCTAACAGACATGAACTATTTGCATAAAACTCAAAATTTTGTTCAATACAAGAGGAAAATGCTGAAGAATGATTTCTCAGTGCAAAAATTGGAACCCTATTCAAAGTATCAGAGAAAGAATGATATAGAAGAGAAAGAATTCTCGGATCTATTCTGAAGATGATAAGTGTCCTCTTGAAATTCAATCCTCTGCAACTGAGTAACCTCTTTCTTCTTTCATCCCATCTGATCTGATTTTGTTTCATCATTATCTGTAACTGATTTGCAAATGTCTCTACCTAATGATGAAATTCTTTTGCAACTAAAATATCTGAAACCTTATGCAGTTCTGGTGAAATTATGAGTTTTTACTAATTTTAATGTAACCAATTCAACCCCAACTGCATTATTACCATCTTTTATGCATATCCAGGTCATTATCTTGACAAAAAATCAAAACTGAACTTCCTGGTCTGAATATAGTTGTGATTGAGGTACCTGATGGAAAACCTCATGTAGCTCAAACTGAATGATACCTGTGCAAAAAATAACTCCAGAATCGAAAAGTTTGCCTTCTCTCAATTCTGACGATATATAACATTGCCTATGTGGCCTCTTGAGAACCTCTTGAAAGTCATTTTGAAAATGACTCCTCTGCTTAGAAACCCATGTCTGCACATTTAATTTTTTAAATTTAAAATATCTAATGTTTGAACATTAGAATGGATCACTTTTAAAATAATTTTTCAAAACGTGCATATTTTGAAAATAATTTTAAAAGGAAATTTTAAAATTATTTTATTTTGCCCAACTCTTCAATTTTGAGGTCAAAGCTCTGTTGACCCGTGCCACATGGCACTCTGTGATTAGTTTATGACCTATCCTTTCCTGCCACATGTCGTCACCATAACCACCCTCGTTGCCACCTTAGCATTGCTACCTTGCTATGGTTATCCCGTGAGCATCTTCTCTTGGCGAGGTAGCAATGGCCCCAGGATCACGACACATGTCACAATTTCCTTCACTGTCACCACATCATTTCTAGTCAGGTCCGTTGTGTCAGCATTGCTATCTCTCCATAGTAACCTCCTTGCAGCTTCTCCATGGCGACATAGCGATGATCGTCAGATTGTCCACATGTCACGATCTCATAGTTTGTCGCCACATCAGCACGTGTATAATCTGGTTCAAAATTGTGCGTTAGGCGACCCTGCTGACGTCACACCTCCAAGTAGCATCCCCTTACGCATGGGCCCACGCACATGAGCGCTGCCCTTCCAAAGAGCGCTATCTTTAAGACAACTACTCATCTATGCCAGTTTGAATTTAAAAACATCAAAAGAGCCTCCCACGATGAATGTGGGATAATGGCACTTTATGGCCTTTTCCTGTGCTTTTCTCATTAACAAGCGGCTTACTCTCCATTCATGTGATGTTTTTGCTTTTGTTTTTACTAGTCTGCAAATTTTCCTTATGAATGCATGTGTCTTTTGCGCTTTTGACTACGTAGAACTATTGCTTTATACTTGTGCGTGGGCAAAGCTCTACGACTGCAGGCGTGGGATTGTTATTTGTTTCAAATGTGGATGCATGTTCCTTCCATTGGCACCCCTACACCTTCCTTATCTCATGTGTTCAGTCTCTCATATCATAATCTCTTGGCATGAGTTTTACCTTTGCTGGCGGCTCCACCTTGTTTGGCGTGATCCTGCGGGTGCCTTCTTTGCTAGTCAGCTTATTACATATGTTTGCATTGGCATGGTCTTGTTCATCGCCAGGGTTTCTTCTATTCTTTGCCAAACTCTGCAAGCAATGTGGGGGCTCCTTCATGTTCTTTCCTTCTATTTTTTGATGCGTCTCCTCTTAATGCCTTGTGTGGGCTTTCCATGCCTTTTACATACTGCAGCTTGCTTGATGATAGTCGATCAATAACAACAACCCTTGCTCTGCTGAAAATGTCTTTTACTAAATGGGTGCATTTCCTTGCAATTGGACGCTCTCCCTATCTGTCGATTCTTCCCATGCAATGACATGCTTTGGACATGAATGAGATACCAAGCCTTCTTGGTGATAGTGAATCGGAGCAGAAAAACAATTTTTTGCAGAAGCACAATCATTTCCCACGGCTCCAAATCTATTTACACCGATTCTACAAGTATGGAATGCCCTTCAAATGTGGATTTGTTCCTTCATTCACCATTGATTTTGATCTGAGATTCCAACCTTGGGGACCCCTTTTTTAGAAACCTTGCGTAGTCAAATTGGTTATCCTTAGTGCCACACACAAATGTGTAAATAGCCATGTTATAGCCTCTCTGCATTCTTATGATTTGAAGAAAACTAAAAATCATTTAAAGGAAAGACCCACCTCTTTACAAGTATGGATGCAGTCCTTGCCATACTCAGTGAACTTAGATGATGGTAATGAAAATGATGCAATATTAAAAGCAATTAAAATCTTTATCATTTTTCTATGAAATCTTCGTCTTGCACACAATCCTTATCAGCCTGATGGAATCAGTCAGACTTGGCTAAAATCTTCGTTTTCAACCATTTGAAAAGCTGAACTGCTTTATTGCTCATCTTAGACTGATTAAAATCAACTTTGAGCACAGACTGACCATTAGAAACTCATTTTATCACTTTCAATCCAACTTTCATTTTTGTGCCAAGGGGTCCATTGACTATCACTAATTCTCTATTCTGCACCCTTCTACCCCATCGGATCTTGTCTCATGAAAAATGCTCAATCAAAAGATATTCACTGACAAAGTTGACCACTTAAAACATCTGCAGAAAACATGTCAGAAAGCAACAAACTGGGCTCAGAATTGGCCTTGGAAATTGGACAGACGGATACTTGGGAAGATGAGAACTGGGGCACTGATTCTCTGTCATGAGGACATTATGGATCTAGGATTTGGGCTCATGATGAATCATGGGGTGTGAATGGTGATCATTCAAAGTGGGCTACTTAGAATTTTTGCAACTAGGAACACCGCTAGAAAACATTTTTTGCAAATGGAAAGGACCTGGAAAAGTGTGCAAATGGATTCGTCATGACTTGCAAACGGACACACCTAGAGTATTTTCGGAGGACAACATAGTGGTAGAATCCATTTGATCTCGCCAATAATGGATTAGGAGTTATAACGCCACGAACAGGGGTACTGATAAATCTGCAAATGCTGACACCAGTAAAAAGTCATAAATTGTGTTTGGAATCGCGTTTGAAAACTGATCAAACGGATTCATCAAGACTTAAAAATTTAAACATAGGAAGTCTCTGATGTCTACCATGCAACACAATAAGAAATTTAGCATTTTAGTCAACTAGGTCAAAGTTATAGCACATCAAACAGGGCTTCCTAGAAATGTGTGCAAAGTGCAAAAGCATGAAAACAGTAACTGACCAACTTTGAGGGATTCAAAACCTATTCAAACAGACTCGAAATGACTTGAAATCTGAAACATAGGTTCTCAGGTATGGATGTTAGATACTCTCGAAGTGGTGAATCACAAAATATTTCTGGGTGCGAGATATTCATTTAGAAACAAAGCCTCCTGTCGCTGTTTGACACTTAGGTGAAAATGCAAAATTGATACTAGCTCAAAACAAAACTTTGCCAAATAACTCAGAAACTCAATTTAACTTCATGAAATGCTTAGGCATGTTGAATGAAAGGTGCTAGAAGCATTAAATAGCTTAGGGGTCTCAAATGGATAGTCGGGTACAACCAGGCACATATGCATTTTAAAAGCATTTAAGGGCTTGATTTTTTCAATGGTGCTCAAAATTGGGAAGGCAATTTTGAGCGCCAACAAGTTTTGTGTGATGAAACCTTTGAGTTAGTATACTTTTAGGATTCTTGGACTTATAGAGATTTATGCTATGTGTTTTGGTTAGCCTGTTTGGGACTTGAGATTATCTCCTCAGCACGGTGGGAGTGGACCACTTAGGTACCACACGGTCAAGTGGTAGTGTTTTTCCACTCTTATCATTTGAGATTCATTGAGACATCATGGCTGATGCATCCTTCGTGATGGTGGATATGTATCCTTTCATTAATTTTTAGCATATGATAGATGATGTTATCTTGTGCTTTTATTTGCATCTTCTGCATATGATGTAGTATATGTTAGGAGTGACATTCCTAATATGTTAATACCGATGATCTCTTCGGTGATTTGGAATGTTATGCATGGAGGGATGGCTAGGGCCCACGAGGTCTAATGATGCTATTTATGGTTGGGAGAAATCGTGCACTTAGTTTATTTTGTTTGATCTTTATGATGGATGTTTATATCTTCTATGATGATGTATCATGTGATTATCTTTACCTTGATGTATCATGGGTTAGAATAGGATGATGTACCTTATTTCACATATGTATATTCTTTTAAGCTTTTCATACCCTGTGACATGTATAGTGGATGATTGAGCATTTAGAAATGTAATGTATAAATATTGGACTTATCATTATTATTTCATGTGGATGTTGTATTAGATGGATTCAATAATGTTAGTTGATTTAGATGTAATTCAATGTTAAGGGATCCTTAAAGAATGTAATCTGTTATGAATGTTATGTTTACTTTTAGATGGACATTTCTATTGCTTCCACTATGGTGCATAAGTTATATGTGGTATTTACTTTCATATTTTAAAAAAAAAAGGCTACCAAACTTAGTGAATTTCTAAGTTAATTCTTTGGATCCCTTGGCAGGGCATTACACCAATCCTTATGCTTATATTGACATAGTGAAAGGTCCAACACAATAGGGTACATTTTGTCTTCCAACTCTAGCTTTAGGTTATGACTTCTTGGTAGATATTGCAAGCTTGTTCATGGATTCACATACCATAGACTTGGGAGATAGTCTTGATGATTTGCATCTTCTCTTTGATGAGGTAGATCCTTCTATGGTTTTTTCAAGGGCTTACTTTGACCCTCATGTCCACTCTCTACATGATCAATCTTCACAAGTTGGCATGATTGTGGATACTCATGTACAACAATTGGAGGAGGTCTGTTTGTCAATGGAGGAGATAGTTTTGGAAACATTTGAGTAGGTTTTAGGGCCACCATACATCCTCAATATTTTAACTTTTCCTTTGTTTCTTCTAGAGGGGATGAACGTCATTCTACACTCTTGGACCAGCTTCTACCTTAGAGCAGCTTTCACTGATTAGCATTCTTCCTTTGGAGGGGGGGACTATCTTGTCTCTCTTCCTTTTCTTTCTTATGGGGGGACTTTTTCCTCTTAGGAGGTTGTATTCTTCTCATTCTTCTCACTTGTATATACTAGATGTATGTTATAATGGGAGGCGGTCTTGGTTCCTCCATCTAACCATGCATCCCTTTTCATCTCTCTTTTTTGGGGAAAGTTTTTCTCATGAAGTTTTTCCTCTTTACTCACTTTATGAGAGATTGCATAATATTATGTACATGGGTACCTATCATGGCCTAGTCATGCATTTAATCCTAGTTTTCATAAGCTTAAGGGCATTTCCCTAAGTTGCACTTTGGGGGGCGGGGGGGAGGGGGTAGGGTGTTAGTGTAAATAACACCCTAGGAGAATTCATACTCTTGTGAGTTATCATGTTGACAACATAGGAGTTCACACCTTTTTTATGCACGTGGTGTCTACAACATAGGAGTTAGTGCACTAATTAAGCACATGGTATCTACAACCTTTTCATTCGTATCCACTCATCTAGAATGATGGATAAGGCATCTGCTTGGTTGTCATGATGCTTATCTTATCTCCTAGTTCTTTCTAGAGATATTCTAGGTGCTTCTTGAAGGACTTTTATATATAGGTACTCCTAGTATGTTTGTCCATACAATATAGAGCAATGTATGAAGACATACTTTGATTAATTTATTATATCCATTTTTGGTCTATAGTTGTGCTTGTGTTATGTTCTACAATCTTTGGTGAATCTTTCCCTAAGAAAAATTCTTACAAAATTTAATTAGAGTACAAACACTTATAATTAAAAATATCTTAATTGGTAGGTTTAATGTAGCTAATTTGAGTCAATACGTAGGAATTAAATAAAGGGTATGATTAATGTAGATTAGGAGTCTTTGCATTTGACACTTAGGTCAAGTAACAAGTATTAGAATCAGAATTACCTAGTACAATAGTACTTAGAATTGATCAGATAGACTAGAATTGGTTAACATGGTAGTGTGCCAATTTTGTGGTATTACATGATCTTGGTTTACAGCTAGAAAGAAGCACCTTGGATATGCATGTCTATCAAAAAAAGATCCAATCTTGATGGTGGAAGAATGGAAGAGGCACAAAATCCCAAGTCTAGGAGACACTGTTAGTTTAGAAGAAAATGGTCTATCCTTACACTGATGTGATTTAATACCTTTCTCCTATTTTACCATGTAGGAACCACATTTTCTAGGATACTATCTAGTAATACATTTCCATCAACAAAATCCTAAAAGTCTTCTCTAACATTCATGAAACGATCTCCCCCTCCTAATTTATGTTGAGATTCGAAAGTGGCAATAAACTTGCTACCTAAAATACCCTTACATGAGCCAAACATATTGATGATACCTATAAGTAAACCTCATAAATTTTTATTTATTAATATAGCTATTGGCCTATAAACATTAGTGATCATAAAGAAAAGGTAAAAGCTCATGGCTTCATACACAATCTAGTTCAAACTCATGTGTAATAGTTTCATTTGACATTTCATCTATCTCCAAAAATAGCTAGTCCCAAGGAAGAGAAAGAAAATAAGAACAATTCTTACATGATTTTAAAAAATTGTGTACTACACCATTAGAGATTTCATTTCTTGCAATAAGAGTACAATAGCTCCACTCTTCAGGATTTGATCCTTGACGAGGAGGGATTTGTTAAAGGCATTTAACACTAACTTTCCAAGATGTAATCCTCATTATTCCCTTGGAGATCCATTCACTTTCCTTCCATTGTTAATTAGTTTGGAAATGAATGCTTCTACTTCCTTATTTCTTTTTTTTGGATTTTTTTTTAAATTTCAAAGTCAATTGAATACCTAAAACTACTTCATCTTTGATTTTCTTACTTTTTGGAGGCCCACCGTGGTCTTTCTTTTGGATTGAGAATACACCAATTTTAGATGATTTAGTAATAGATTGAGAAATATATAATACTAGAGTAAGATTCTTCTATTGAATTATGCCTTTGATCTAGTTCTCCTAAAAATCAAGAAATTTAGACAAAATTAAACCCTCTTTGTCAACCATCTCATTATCTTTCTCATCAGCCACCTCAAGAATAATTTTATCAATAAAAATATTTTAGAGAAGATTCCATTAGACCATATGCTATGAGGCTTGTGTGAAGAAAATCTTCCTTATTTATATCAATCTATATGTTAAGCCTACATCTTTCATTTACTAATTAATCCTGGACATCGTCCTTGATATCTATTTCCTCCTATATGGATAGAGATATATTACTTACCTATTCTCTATATCCATCCTTCTAGAATATTTCATAGTTTAGTGTCATATTAATAGGTCGAACTTTTCTTTAGTGGTATCAAACAAATCTCTCTGGGCATAAATTTGTTGATCATATTGATGTAGATTTGACTAAAGCTGCCAAGGGGGATGCAATCCCTCAAAAACACCATTATACCCTTTATCCCTTTGAGATATTTTTTCATTGTTTGTTGAAACCTCAACCAAACCATCATACATATAATCCTTCTAATGTAAGTTTAGATTTTCCACCATCACCTAACTAGAATTAATACTTTCCCTTTTTAGAAAATTCACAAAATTACAATTTTGCATGTTGACTACTTGATTCTTTTCTAGTTCCTTTTATTTGTGTCATTTTAGTTATGTAGTTCATTATTAGGTTTTCATTTTCAGATCTCAACTCAACTATTTCTTTCATCTTTATTCTATTCTCATTGTTTGCATCAAGAAAATGATTTACAAAGTCATATTTGGTCTACATCAATCCCATGATTTTGTCATCCTTTTCATCTAGTATTGCAACAATCTTTCTCTTATCATATTCAGTCAATATTTTCTCATGCTAAGCTTAATTTTTGTATTCCATGATTTCAAAAATCCTTGTAGATTTTAATTATGCTTCTATTGTAGTGATTTAATCTTCTAGGTCATGTGTTGTCTCTTCTTAATCACATCTAATATTATACATTTTGATTCATTATACATGTTTCCATCAAATAGTTCCTCAATCACTAAATATGTTTTGTCACCAATTTCATATGCAAGATCCTTTCTTATATTCTATAATTCTTTTAGCTTCTATTACATTTCATTATTATGATTTATATCCATCATTATTTCCAACTTCTAATTCTCAATAGTTGTATCAAGCCTATGCCTTTCTATGTTTTGGGTTTTTTCTTTGAGCTAATGAGGACCCTTATTAAGAGAACTAGATTTGATACAAATTATTAGGTTCTTTAGAAAAGGTGGGATGTTGACAAGTGAGGTTGGAGGGGTTGGAAATTGGAATCAGTATGTCATGTCATAAATATGGGGCAAAAATGCACATTTTTTTTTTAAAAAAAATTAATAACACCACTAAGATGATATGTTTGTTTTCACAAGTTAAAGCATAGTTATAATGTAAGATAGATATGGGTTCTCCTAACAATACCCTGACATTTCCATATAAGTTTATAATCAATGAGTATGAATAGATCTTTAAATCTAAGCATTTGTTATTAAATTGATTAATTAAATTAAACAATCCAAATTCAATTAATTAAAATATTTAACACATTATCACATTTATTTACTTTCAAAGTATTAATGAAAAATACATTTAAATTATTTGGATAGCAATTAAATAAAAATAGACCTAATTATTTTGAAATATTACAATCATAGGACTAACTCTAATTATTTGAACATTTGATATAAAAAGAACTCACCAAGGAAAATAGTATCTAACATCCAATCACTTGACTTGATTTCAAACTAACATATTAATGCCATCATTACTTTAACGCTAAATAATAATTTAATTAATACAACTAACTATTACTTTAACATTATCTAATTTGTACTAAATTTAAATTAAATTATTAGAAATTAAATCTCATTAATACCCTAAAACTAAATACTAACATATCAATTACTTAAAAATTAAAACTAACTAAAACAACCTATGACTAAAGGGGTCGGTGCAAGAAGTTGGGTCTCACTTTTGGCCAAAAAGTGGAGGTGTTTTTCCTATTTTTGAATTTTTTTGTAAATTGATGTCAAAATTTGAGGTATTTAGAGATTGAATATTAAAAAACTCCAAAAATAAAATTTTTAGTGTTCGGAGTCTAGTTTTTGAATATGTAATTTATTTGTGCACCCATTTGATAGATTTTTTTTTTGGTATGGATCTTTAAAAACCACTTTTTCAAAATGCCTATTTTAGGACCATACCGTGCTCATGTACGAACACCATAATTTGACACAAATAAATGAATTTTTGTAAATCCTTTTAAAGGGAGTTACCTAATACACCTAAGATTGATGACAATATTTTTTCTTAATTTTTTATTGAATAATTTTTTTATTACTAATTATGAATTGGCTATAAAGGTCAATTTTAAAACCTCTCGTGTACGAACCACATAATTTGATCAAATTCTCACTTTTTTCATTTTTTTTTTCTTAACATCAAAAGAATTGTATGTAGATTGATGACATATAAATTAATTTAAGAAAAAAAATAAAAAAGTTATTAAAGTTTTAGTGAATGTCACTTTTTAACATTTAGGATATAGTTTTGATTAATAAATAATGGAAAAATGGAAAATAAACTAATAACACTATAAAATTTACATTTTTGAAATCAGAACAGCAAGACCTATAATGGGTTTTTGTCTCATCAAAAAATTCAATAGGAATGACTATAAAAAAATTACGACAATACCAGAAATTGTTGATTAAATGCCTTAGAAAAAAAAAGGAGCACAAAGGCATGGCTTGGTGGGACCAAGCCTATGCCATGCCTTTCCCCAAGGCAAAACCCCATGCAAAAGTCAGGAGCCATGCCAAATTCCCACTCATGTCTCACGAATCGAGTGACTTATTTGTCATTCACAAATTGCGTGCCCGATTTCTTTGAACCGTTATACTGACTTTTTTAAAATCGGGCACCCGATTGTTTTAAAAATTGGGTACTTGATTTGTAAACGAGTACCCAATTTTTTAAAAATTGGGTGCCTAATTTTTAAGAAGTCGGGTACTCATTTTTGATGTACCCGTTTGGTCCCAAAAGCTGCCCCACCAACCCAATTTCAATGATTGAAATGATTGAACAACAATTTTGACTTGCAACACTGAATTTTGTCACGCTTATTCTATTTTCTTGTCCTCTTATACAATTTGTAGGCTACTGATTCAAATTCAAAATTGGTGCAAACATGGGATCAAAACAATGAAGAAAGAAGAAAGCAAGAGTTCTAACAAATAAGAAGATTGCAGCAAATAAAGAGAATGAAGCACAACATCAATGAGAGAGAAGACAAAGAATTAGAGACTTGAACAATGTTTGAAAGGAGAAAGACATTGAAGATACCATGATGGATGAAGAAGTCAATGAAGAGAACGCAATACAAGAAAATTCAGGTGCACATTCTAATTATGCGTTCAATATAGGTGTGTCTCCAAACCCTTGAATTTTCTCTCGTGATGAAATTGGTGATTTTTTAGAAGCAGGTTATGATTTAAATGATGTAGATTTTCTTCATGAGAAGCAATTGTCAAACGATCATGCACAAAACACTCCAATTGAAATGCCTGCCCCAAAAGAAATGCTAGGAAAATTTGAAAATGATATTCAAATTCCAAATAACAGTGAAAATAGTAAACTGTCTGAAAATAAAAATTGCATGAATGTAGACATAGAAACACCAACTACTGAACAAACATGTTAGGATGATAGTAAAGTGTCTGAACATAATTTTCATATTCCTAATGATGTGTTAGATAATCTTGAGGGATTGGTTTCATGGAGACAAATCAGGACACATGCTAATAGATTGTATAGGCATTTTTTTTATAATAAGAAATTTGGGTTTCAATGTCAGCTAATGTTGCAACTAATTAAAATGTCTAAAATGCAAAACCCAAGAATAAAAATGAGTCTTTAAAACAAGTTGTATCCACTGTTGCTAGTGCCTATGATGTTATCAAAAAGAGAAGTCAGTCTAAATATAAGAATGCAGCACGACGAGCAATAACAACAGCTTTAGTTAACAAATCAACATCTGACAAAAGATTGATTACCAACATAAGTGGATATCTTAATGTGAATCGTAAGACTTTAGAAAGAGTTGTAAAGAGAAGGGTTAACTTTGAATGTGATCCAAAAAATATTTTATGGACTTCTTGTGGTAGACTCCCGAGATGTGATATGAAACTTACTAGTGAAATCAAAAGTTTGATTGAAAATTTTTGGCATGACAATACAAGAGTATCACCTAATTCAAGAGATGTTCTTAAATTGAGAATTGGGTCAAAAATACGTGATCCACATCCTAAACACCTTTTGGACATGACTCAAACTGAATTGTTTAAAAAATTTGTAGATGGTAAGGTATTAAATATTACCATTAGTCAAAGATCTTTTGAAAAGTGTAAACCATGGTATGTAAGGATTAACAAGGAAAGAATCACATGTTGTTGTAAAACTCATATTCAATTTCATTACCATTATGATGTATTTCAATCTATACGTGGTACCATGCATAGTAAAGAAATGTTGCAAGAATGTGGTATAAAAATACCACCTCAAGCTATAAAAGATTTCATATTAGGTTTGTTCTTTAAGCCACCTAATGGTCAATACTTTCTTTTCAGTGCATGTCTTTCTAGTACATGTGATATGTGCTGCAATCTTTCTTTGTTAGATGAATGTTTGCATGAAAATGCTTTGACTACTTTTGGACAACAATTAGTTGAGGTAAAAAGATTCAAAACTATTGAATATCCATTAAAGGATGGGAAGTTTGGAATAAGGTGTGATCTAGTTACAGGTAAAGTTAGTTATCATGCATTTATGGATGAGTTTAAGAGTGTGATCATACCAAAATATGTTAAACACTCTCAATATTCTAGATGGCTTGATGGACAATTTCGCATATGTAAGAATACATTTCCAATTGGTACTATACTTTTAGTTGTTGACTTTGCAGAGAACTACATGCTTGCACCGTAAGAAGAGGTACAACCAAAATATTAAAATTTAGTGCAAGTAACAATTTATGTTCATATAATTTATAGGCATGCACCTGATAGTACAGATGAGGATCAAAAAATATTGAGAGTACCATTTTTATTTAAGTGATAATAAACTCCATTCATCTATGTTTGTCCAATATTGTTTCAAGGTCTTTTATGATAATTTAAAAGAGAGACAAATTCAAATGACACAACATTGGATATGGTCAGATAATTGTATAGGACAATTCAAGAATGCTTGAATGTTCTATTGGTTGAGTAGGACACATAAGCAAACTAGCATCCAACATGTGTGGATTTTTTTTGAGGTTGGACATGGTAAAGGAGAACATGATGGTGCTGGTGCATGTGTGAAGAGAGCCCTTAGTAAAGAGAAATTAAAATTTGAGGAAAGAGCTAAATTCAAAAATGCACATGAGATTTTCGAATGGTGTAACAAATATTTATACACGAGATCAATTCAAAACTCTAAAATCAAAAGTTTCTTCTACCTAGTTGAAGAAAATAATATCCCTTCAAGATATGATTGTGATACAATGAGTGGTTTAGCTAAATGGCATTCATTTAGGAGTTCAGATTCTAACACTTGGACTGTATGGATTAGGGAGCTTGCTTGTTTTTGTCAATTTTATCTTGCAGGTGAATGGGAAGAATGTGAGAATACAGAATGGGTTGAAGATTGGCAAAAAATATCATTACTTCCTACTGACATGCATTTTGAAGATGATATAGTAAATGAAGGCCAGAATGTTACTTTTGCATCAGAAGACTATGATCATATTTTAGACCTCATAGAACCTGGTATGCACAATTTAATTAGATTTTTTTGTGATCTCATGCTTCAATTTATATAATTTTCATATGTACACGAGTGATTAAAGTGTTTCTATACTTTATCTTATCTTGTAGAACATGTTTATGCTGTTATTGCACCTAGTGATAATGATGAACAGACTGAGTATTGGCTAGCTAGATGTGTGGAACCTAAGAAAAAAATGACATGTCATCAAGTAGACGATGATGGTTTTGAGTATCCAATCAAGTCTATTGTTGTAGCTGGCACCTGGCTACGTAGATACCTAACAAGAAGAAATGGTTTGCCAGCATTTGAAGACTACCAAACTGAAAAGAAGATTTTACACTATTCTCATTTTGTTGTGGCAACAAATATCAAATTAGAAAGATACAAAGAGAGACTTGCCAATAAGGTATTATGGACAATTTCAATGGACGAGCACAAGACAATCATAGATGCATTGCAAAAGAGAGAGGATGCAGATGGTACAGTGGGATGACTAAATTTAAATCAAACACATGTAAGTTTTTTCATTATTGTATTATTTTTATATATATGTACTTATATAATTTAATTACATGTATGTTTGTGTTGTCAATACCAATTTAGAGAACTTATATACGTCTTATTCAGGTCTCAACTACAATTTATGCAAATTTAAATGTTAAAGTGGATCGAACATCAACATCTTGTGCAATTTCACATAGTAAGTACATACAAATTACACATATATATTTACATAGTTCAAATACCTTGAATATTAATTTATGTGTTTATTAACATGTGTGTTTTTGTTTTACAGTTTTATTTTATAGGACCTCATTTGAAGAGATGCGTTCAACCAATTTTATGTTTCAAATGAGTTCAGTGAACTATAAATATATCATTGGCATTGTCTTACATATATTGTGAAATATGTTGTACAAACTAATTCAAAAATGAGAGTTTACTTCTATTTGAAAGTCAAAAGTATGTGCACTTGATAAATTATTATAAATTAATTGTCAATTTAAGTAATGACCTCCTATTTTGTTCTATTACTTTTACATTCAAGCATGTTTAAATTAATGTTTGTTTGAAGTTTCAAATTATGATTGATTGTAATATTAAAAACAAGTCACTTGCACATGATAATTTAAAGATCATTACTCATTGTATTGATTATATGTTAGATCATTATTCATTGTATTCATTGTATTGATTATATCTTTCATTACCAAACAACACATTAAGATCACTTATGATGTACATTGTTAGGTACGTTATCCATACATGTGTGTCTTAAGGGGACATGGGAGTCCTAATAAGTCATTATGTCTATTATACATTATGATAGGTATTCATATGTTTACTACCACATAATAGGTCTTATTAGGTGATAATGAGTCTTATATTATCAAACAACACATTAAGATCACTTATGATACATTGTTAGGTACATTATCAATACATTTTTTAATCAAGTAGGTCAATTTTATTTGTATGAATTATCTCAATGCATAAATTTTATGTGATATTTATCCAATAATGCTCTATAGATAGTTTAAATTATTGTTCATCTTGCATATATACTTACAAAATGTGTCATATGTTCATGACTAAAATATGTCAGAATAAAGAAAATGGTTTGAATATACTTAAAACATGGTAAAACATAGTAATATATGTACTACATACGCAAGCATGATAAGAAATCGTAAAAAAATAGTGCATGGTCTAACATACAATTTTAACTATCCTAACACGAAGTGTACGTACATCATAAATAATATATATATACATCATAAAAACACAATCTATAGGTGCCAACAAGACCTAATCTATCTGATCAAATGTCCTCTTTGCTCCATGTGAAGAGGACTCAGATGGATCATCATGTGTAATATGAGTCGTCTCATCATGTCGAACACCCTGTGAGGTAGATGTATCACCTTGTGTAACAGGATGCACGTCTCATCATGTACTTGCTTAATTGAAATGGGTCTCAAAATCTAGCTTGCAAATAAATTAAATATTCACTACACAATAAAATAAATTATACCACATGAGATGGGTGTCCCTCAGTACAGGAGGAGGTGCACTGTCAAAACTACCAAATGCAGTAGTGGTGAGGTCCTATAATTTACAATACATACATTTTTTGAATTTGATTTTAAAGCATAATGAACTATACATTATTTACATAAATCACAATACTGACCTCAAATGACAATGTAGGTACCTCCATCTGGCTAAGTCATGTGCTCTCAGCAACACTCATGGTGGAGTAGTTTTAAAATTATGGATACATAAACGTTTAGTCAAAATTAAATATACATGAATATAATTACAAAGTACATAATTTGTACACTACATTTTTTATAAACTATAAATTAAACATGTATATATAATGTATATATCATACCTGAGTGGTAGCCAATGTCATAGATGTGGCTACAGGTATGCTAGCATGATAATCATAAGATGGAGTCAAAAATAGACTATACCGAGGCCTGTATGGATGAGTATGATATCCATGCTCCTGTTCGTAAAATCAAAACACACACACACACACACACACACACACACATATATATATGTGTGTGTGTGTGTGTGTGTGATTCAAAATTGTTTAGATTATAAGTTAATAATAATGTACATACATAAAAATAATACAAATTATTTGTATTCAGTCAAAAGTTCATACCGCATGTATTTGAGGTTGTGCCTTAGTGGTAACTGGAGTAGGACTTGTACTAACATCAGTATGTGTAGATGCAGACAATCCCTAAAAAATCAAATAAAAAGAACATATGAGCACATATTATTAAATTTGAATTTGAATGTACATTTTTACAGTGTAATTCAAAGTGCATACCATATAAGGGACACCAACATCTGTAGGTCTTGAAAAAAGACTATACTGCCTCCTAGGAGGAACAGTGTCATCCATCCTCTGTTATTTGAAAAGTACAAATTAATATAGTTAATACAATTACACATATATGTAGAAAGTAAATAATTAGGTGCAATTTATATTTATATTGAAATTAAAATTTTACCTGCTACTCTTGACTCTCTCCGGGCTCTCCCTACTACGTGAGGTCAAAAAATGATGACACGTCTATCTCGTCACTACCATCACCATGGGCAGCGTATACATCATCATCAAAATTTTCACCCTCAGCATAATGGCCATCGTGTGCTGCACCAGGATCCTTCTGGGGGCCTGTGCATATGCCTCTACAACTAGTACAAACATGTCCAAGTGGAGGAGCATGTACTTCTTGCATCCACTACTGTACTAAATTGCTCGAAAGGGCACTCAAATGGGTAAAAGTAGATGAAATTGCATGATGATGGTGAGGAGCAAGCACAATAGGCACAGGAAGAGGTACAAGGGGCTTAGCTCACCTGCAGTTTGTCATTCTGTCACTCAGCTTTGCCCCAGGCCTATCCTGAGGCATCCCTCTACCAACCCCCTGAAATGCTTTCATATCAAAATAGTTGGGTTTCAAACCCAACTCAAACTCAGCCCATAAATTCCTAAGGAAGCACATGGGCACCTCATGATTAGCGTGTGGTGGATGGTCAAATACCATCCACCACCACTCCCAAAAATGTGTTGTTATGCGCGAATGTGTACACCACCTAATAGAAATGCGAGGCTTCTTCTCACTAATTGGTTCACCCATCTTAAGGTTTACAAAATAATGTTAAAAATTTCCTTTACCTATATGCAGGTTATAAACCTCTTTGTATGATAAGCCATCAGAGTAGAAGGCACACATCCTTTCCCTCCATGATCTAAATGAATCGATGTCTAAATCAAAATGATGAATGGAGTCAACCACACCTTGCATGCTATCTGCAAGATGTAGTAGGTGAGGGGGGGGGGGGGGGGGGGGGGGTGCCTCTTACATCGAATAACCTCTATATCACTCATGAGGTCATTGAGGTTACGCCTCATGTTCTCGCAGAGCTCATCCACGGTGGGTGGTGGAGGTGTGGGGGGGGGTGGAGGTGGAGGTGGAGGTGGAGGTGAAGATAGAGGTGGTGTAGGTGGGGGTATGGGAGGGGGAGGGGGTGGGGGTGGGTCCATCAAATAAAATCTGCATATATATTTAAACAACATAAAACATAAAACACATCAAAAATACATCACAACATAATACATGTATGACAAAATTACTATTTAATAAAATTTAAATCTAAAATTTATCAACTAGATCTATATAAATGTGCATATCTTTATTAAAATCATATCAATTAAATAAATAAAGTGAAACACTTAAGTCAAATTAAACATTAAATACTAAATTTTTAAGTATGAAATCATTATGGATTATACATGTTCATGTCTCAGGATGAAACAAAGTTAAGATTATGACAAGGTTATGGTTTACAATTTTGTTATGTTAATAGTTTTCATGATGGCTAAGCTTAAGATTATTATAATGATTGTGATCCTTTAATGTTAGGGAACTTACCTAGGATTATGGTTTTAGTTAAAATTATATTTACCTATATCGGATATTTATTATGGTCCTAAGATGAGAGTTAAGGTTACAATTATCTAATGAAAGCTTAGAGATAGAATTATGATTTGATTAAAAAAATATTTATGATTGTAGTTTGAATCCTAACTATTATTCACTTTTTAACATAAGTAGTTTTCTATCAACAATGACACATCCAACATGAAAAAACATTAAATACCAAGGACAAAGGCAAAGACAATTATGCTCTATAGAAAGGATAGAACAAACTTCACAACTCTTCAAAGAATCTAAAATCTATCACATGACATTATTGTTGTAAATTCGGTCATATGAAATTCTACAAAAAGCAGTTGGTTGATCAAAAATTGTTCTTGGAAAGGTGTCAAAAATGCTCTTGTCATAGAGTATTCAAAGGAGTCAACCTTCTATGCAATCATATGACCATATTACAAACATAACAGAATAGGGAGAAGAACAAAGAGAAAAACCTTGTGTGACACAAGTACAAATCCCAACACTTAAAATAGGCATCCCCATTAACTAAGTCACCTAGGAATGAGGCAAATTTTGGGGCTTTTGGGAATGAGGGGACAATTCTACTATATAGAAAGGATACAAAAAACTTCATGATTCTTCAAAGAATCAAAATCTAAAACTTAACTCATGCATTATTGTTGTAAACCTGGTCATATGAAGTTCTACAAAAAGTAGTTGGCTAATAAAAAATATTCTCTAGAAAGGTGTCGAAAATACTCATGTTATAGAGCACATGCTAACAATTTCTCCATTGTTGATTAGATGATAGAATTATCAGTAGAAGTTTAGATTACATTGCACACAAACAAGATGTTACAAGAAAACTGGGACAAGACAATGACACTAATTCTAAAGGTATGTTCTAACTTCTTGTCACATTTTGGAATAACCATGTAAAATTCACCTTTGGCATTTACATTAGAAAGGGGGAAAAGATGTAAATGTGAAAATATAAGAAGTTTTATATAGTGTGTAAAGTATATTGAGTATATATGTATGGGGAAGCACCATCATATTATGCACATATACATGTATTGAGATAAACATATCTTACAAAAGCAATTTCAAAAGATCTAAAAAATACAGTATGGCACCAAGTTGAAAACCTTCTTGCAAACTATAAGTGTAGATCATGTCAGGTAATGAACTAATTTACATGTGAACCCTATCCCTAACCATATAATAATCCTAATTCTAATCATAATCCATAATTCATTACCTTATGAAGCTTTGGCTATCCATTTTATTGCCAAAATAATCCCTTGGCTATCCACAAAATGGTCCTAATAGATTTATATAGAACACCAAATTGATTTAAATAAAATGAGTAGGAAGAAGACAAATTTACACCCAATATTCAAGGAGATAATCTTTTAACATACTTGAATTCTACCAACCAAAGTGAGATAATTAGAGTTCCAGTTGTTGAGTTTTCCAAAGATTTTCTTGTTGATATAAAGACACATTTCATTTATATGTTAGGGTTTACTACATATGGAATCCCTAGGTACCTAACCACTTAATTATGAAATCTCCATCCAATACCATATTTAATACACAAGGTAGGGGACTCAATATTTAGCCCCAATAAGATAGATGTAGAGACATAAATCTTACTACCTGATACAAAGAAAAGAGGTCCAATTTGATCATTAAATGACTCGTGTTGCACTCTTCTAGCTTAAAAAGAATACAAATATATTATCAAAAAACTATGTACATTAGATACTTATTAATTATTTGGAAAGTAGATCCTCTAACTTTTAGAGACAACTAGTTATCTCTAAGGAGATAATGTAATGAATCAATGTTAAACAATAAAAAATGAAGAGGATGCAAGAGGACACCCTTTCATAATTGATCTAGAAAGTCCTAAAAATTATGATCTAACCCCATTAATTTCTTTACTAAAACCTTGACACCAATCATAAGAGAGGACACCATTTGACATTTAATATTGGATAGAGGGCTTGCAACATCATCATAGTGAAACTCCATTCCACCCTTTTGTAGACATTTTCATAATCAATTACTTGAGCATGCCTACACTCTAACCTAGAAATGTTTCTCAATCCAAAGTCTTCCAATAGGTTATCAAGTTCTCCAATATGCATAAATATAATTAACAAAACACTTTTGTGTGGGATTAATGATCTTGGGTAGGATATCTTCTAGTCTAGAGGCTAAGACCTTGGCAATAATTATTTTGTATGATACACATTTAGGAGTGTCCTATCTCTAATTTTTAATGAGATTCTTATCTACCCTTGAGGATCAATTGATTACTTGACCTAGGGATTTTATGAGCCCTCTGTTGATCACTTGTTCAATTTTATGAGCCCTCCATTGATTACTTGACGTAGGGATTTCTCATTACTAATTTTTTGGATGGAGGAGTTGATTTATGATAGAAATGAGTTTATCACTTGGAATAATGCATCTTCATTCTAGGAATGATGGTTCTCATTTTATCCCTATCTTCTAAATCATTTTGAACTATCATCGTCTTCTAACCAAAAAAATTGATAGTAAAATTAGGAAAAAGATCTTACTATATATATCACTAGGGGGTGGGTATTTCTTTTTATAGAATAAGGAAATATTTTCTTATGTGGCCTTCCATTCTGCAAAGGTAATAAACATTTAGGCTACCCATCCAAGGGTCTTGTCTTGGCTCCTACTCACACTGATGTGGACACCTCCACCTCTTGATGGTCAAGGAGGGTTACTTAATTAGATGCTTGATTCGTTCAAGTCTCTTCTAATTTTTTTATGATGTATCATTTTGAGACCTTGATATCAATGTTTAATTAGTTTTAGGATTAGGGTTCAATTTGGTTTGTACTATTTGATTAGGTTTACATGCTTAGGTTTCAATTAGGACAAGAGTTAATAAATTGAATTAAGTTTTAAAGTGCTAAATTTGCTTTTAGATATAGAATTATAGTTAGAGCTTTTAGATTAAAAATCAACATTAATTCAAAAAAGTTAGGTTTCAATTTTGTTTTAAAGTGTTCAATATATTATTGAGTTCTAGTTTAGGGTGATTTGGTTTAGTCTTAAGGTCAACGTTTAACTTGGTTCAATCTTCTAGGGTAATGGTTCAATTTGGTTAATGGTTGGGGAAAGGGTTTTTAAGGTTAAATTCAAAGTTTCTACTCATAAGTTGGGATATATAATTAGGTTTATGATCATGGTTTAATTCAATTTGGTTTATAAGTATAATATTAATTAGTTAAAGGCTAGGGTTACCTTTCAATCTTAGGGTTTGACATTTATAAAATTAATACTCAAGGTAAGATAGGAAATTTATTTAATTATTTATATATTTCTTGGTGTAGGTTTTAGCAAATTAAGATTACTTAGGTTAAGATGATAGTAAGGGTTATGATTAGAGTTAAATTCAATACAAATTGACATTATAGAACTAATCCTAAATGACACCAAGCCAAAGGATCCAAAGAACTAATCAAAAGTTTTACTAAGCAAGCAATAACATACATACAATAATTTAAATTTATTAAAAACATAAGAGGTTGCATTCCTTAATGAGCACATTTACATTTCATTTTTAAATAATTATAAACTACTAAAAGTAAAATAAATAACAATTCCACATGAAAGTTCATATTAACTACTTCAGTTCAATCTATTTAAATAATTTATATACATTTGTTCTGAATGCCACTTGGCAAATTAATTCCAAATGCACAATCATCCACTGTACATGTCACATGGTATGAAAGGCTGAAAGAATATATATTTATAAAATAGTTTACATCATCCATTTTCAATCCATGAAACAAAGTACAATATAGTTTAAGTAAAATCATTTTAAATACTATCAGTGTTTTGTTTGGATCCCTTGGCCAGCTGTTATGTGATTAAGTATTTTATATATGTTTAGGGTCTTATTTATATGGTTAGGTAAAGATTCTAGTTTAAACAATGAATTTAGGTTGAGGTTATAGTTAAAACAAGGTCGAGGTTATATGGTTTTAGGTTGAGGTTATATTTATTTGTAAAATTACATGTTTAAACAATAAATTTACATCTAATCTAATCATTCAACATTGTAATAAATACATAAATTAAATACATTTCAAAACATCTAAAATAATATTTTTTTAAATAAACATTTACGAAACTATATTCTAATTAACAAATACAAAAATTTAAACATTTAAGTTCATTAACAATGTAAATTTACAATTTTACGTACATATTAAAAGTGAAAAAATAATAAAGTAACATACATATTAAATTAAAAGTTGAAAAAAAAAAAGTAAAATTGTATAAAACATATTAAAATACCTGTGTATCGAAAACTAGCAGCACGGGGGTTGTCGGTAGGGCTGAAAAATAGGCTCCCATTTTTGAGGTCATGAAAATGACCTCAAAAATGCCAAAAAAGCACTTATATAAACTTTTACAAATTGGGTACCCAATTTTTAAGCAATCGGGTACGTGACTTTTTAAAACTTGGGTACCTGATTCTTAAAAAGGCGAGCGCCCAATAGTTAAGCGGCTCAGGCACCCGATCCATTTTAAATATCAGTTACCCAATTTTTAAAATTTGGCTCGAGTGCTCAAAGTGTAATTTTAGAAACGGGTACCTGATTTTTTAAAAATTGAGTACCCATTTCTGAGAAGTACAATTCTATGGATCTAACTTTTGCAAAATTGTGACCCAAGCACAAATTGCTTAGAAAGGATGCATGGAGAAAGCTTGGAGTTTGACAAGGTAAATTTGATTTGAGTGATATGCAGTTCATCGATGTTAGTTTGACTTGCTTCCTCATTACTTTGCCCAACTTTGGAGAGGAGGAAAGTGACGTGGGCAAGCTTATAGCAATGTGTTTTTTTTTTAATATTTCAAAATAAGATCTGCATTAACTCTAACCTTTACTAAAAGAAAATGTGTGCCCTTTTTGGGAAAGGGGAGGGATTTATTAGTCAAGTGTACTGATTCAAATTTAAAAATAAGGTATCCTCAAAGAATATTCTCTATTACAACAAGGGGAATAAAACATTTTTCCCATACAATTTCTAGAGGGTTTTTTGCTCTTGGAAACACTTTTTTTTTAAGGCCTTTTTTTCTAAGTATGGAATTTTTAAGACAAGTAAGTATATATATATTTTTAACATATTTGAACTTAAAATTGCATGTCACCATTTTATTTATTTCTCCATACACACATGCATAAACTAAAATTCTATAAGACTCAATGCAAGAACATTACTCAGCCTCTTTTTCTATTAAACCACCTAATTCAAAGGCTCCATTAAGAAAGAACTAGTAAGAAAAGATGACATCCTTGCCACTTCAACAATAAGTTTAAAATGCTTTTTTTACACAAGATTTCAATCCTGAGGAGAAGAATCCCAACATAACTAAATTTCAATAATAATATGAATTTTCTTCTTGGCCCTTAACAAGGGATCCATTTTAAATTCTGCAATACATCACAGTGATCATGGAGAGAATGAATACTGACCAAGAGACAACCAAACATAACATGAAGACAAAAATTCAAACATTCACTCCCATCTAGGTTTGCACAAAAGTTTGACATTGAACCAGACTAGGGAGAAGGTGGATTTTTCCAACAGGAGATGTTGGTCACAACACCATAACATATGCCTTATCGGGGCTAAAATCTCAAGAACTTCCATTCTTCCAAAAATGCCCTTTCGAGGCTAATATCACGAGGACTTTTATTCTTTCACTTCTCAAATTTCAAAACTCAAAACATGGTTTGTGCTGACAAGTAGGGGCCCATAACACCCTACCCTCTCTCCCTCTTCACATCTTGCGAAGAGCCTCTACACTATTGGAGTCCAACTAAAGACCTTCCCCTCTAGATGGCCACTTCTACCCTATCTAAGGGTAAGTAATGCCAATACATCCATACAATCCCTTTAAAATTTAAAACAAAACACAAAGGAAAGACATTTAAGAAACCAGTTTTAATCCCTCCCAAACATACTCAACACACACACATGAACATACATATGCAATAAAACTTAAACATGAAACACAACATGAACAAAAATGAGGTGAAGTATTCCTACCTTCAAAACTTGGGTTATGCCAAATGAACAAATTTGAGATGCACATTCCCTTCCTTCTCCTTCTCCTTCAATCCTAAATTCCACTAAAAAATTAGCGGTTGGGTGAACACCTAAACTCTCTCAAAATTGCTTCTAAATAAGATCCTAAACTCAGCCACCCTCAAAATGCAATAACTCCCCTACTTGCCTAAAAGTTCTAGAGTTTTCTAACTCAACTAGACATAAGGCTAACCTCAAGGTGGAGTTGAAGTTTTCCAACTCATGATAAAATGCTCAATTTTTGTAATAAAACAAAAATGGGATATTTTGGTGACCATAAAAGTTAATAAAAGGGGCTAGGGGGGTGGAAAATGCCCCCAACCCATACCTATACCCCTTAGGCATTTATTTTTCATATTTTTTGGCCTTTAGGATTAATTAGGGACTTATCAAAAGGTAGAAAAATTTTAATACTTTCTAACAACCTTCAAAAAAAGTAGATTACTCACTAATCCTGATTAGGGTGATTAATCTTGATTACTAACTAATTAGTACAAAGGTCACTGACCTAGTCCAACTTAGATCTTTAGGTTACTTGGTTAACCCTAACTATCATGTTGAAATACATATATAATTCATGAGTGTCAAGCGACACTATGAAATCACTATTACGAAACATTAACATTTAAAGACTATAGAATGATACATTGATTCAACTAACAATACAAATAAAATACTAACAATGGGGTTTGAATCTTTTGTTAGACTCAACCTTGGTTTCCACAAATGGTACATAGCATTTAGTTTCATTTCTTCATTTAGATTTTCTCAGCTAAAATATCCTACATACTCATTGCACACATCAGTAGCTCAAGAAAATCACATACATATATTCAAAACTTATCTAGATAGTTACATAAATCTAAACATGAATCTTTCATATAATTAACTATTTAATTCATTTCTGCTCACATTTAATCATTAGTAACCACATAATCAATACAATGTAGCTTATTCATTAATTTAGATTAAAATACTAGAATAATCATCATTAGGCATGCATATAACTAACATCATAAACATCACCTATTAAGAAATATTGACTTATATGAAAGCATAAAAACCTAATCATTGAGGTACCAAAACCAACACCCTTATCATCAGGTGAAAATGCCTTGTATCATTGTTAGTGAAATTTTAATGTTTAATGGTTGAGATAATGTAGTAGTTCTCAAATCACTGAGTATGATCTGATTAGGATCTAGGACTATTACAGAGCAATGCTAATTGATTACATAGAATTAATTTAAAACTTTTAACGAATCAAATTAACGTAAATGGAATAAGAGAACAACAAGATTAAGCTGATAAAAGAGACAATGAGAGAAAGAAGACGCAAACAATTTGATCTTGGAGTTCATCCATATGGACTACATCTTCGGGTCCTACTCCAATTGGGGGACCAATCCAATTATCTCCAAAAATTAGGTACAAACATTTACAAAGTCATTCCTTTGAATTACAACAACATCACACTATTTCAAAGTACAGGAATGAGCACTTCAAAAATCTCCCTTATACTCAGCACTTGGACGTTCTCTCCTTTCTCTGAATGCCCATAAGAGTCTCCTAAACCCCCTTTTTATACATGAAATTAGCCAAAATAGGGCTACAACAAAATTTACAAAAATAACCCCTTCAATTAATTCCCCTCTCGAAATAACCTGTTAGCAATTTTTAATAGATTTGGCTCATGTCAATTTTGGGGTAAGAAAATAACAAATAACCTTAATTTGCTAAGGTTGGCGGGTTTATGGTCAAAGGTTAAATAAAAACTTGTACATTGTTATTTTTAAGCACTAAACTAGCGCAACGGTCAAGCACATTTTGGGGCAACCGCTGATCGGGGGTTCCAACCCCGCCGGTGGCTTGCCTTGTTTAAAATTGGTGGTTAGCGAATGTTTAAATTAAAATTGCCGCCCATAAGTTTTAAGAGCTCTCCTTGGTGCAACGGTTAAGGTATGAATTTTTAAAGTAAATGGTCATGAGTTAAAATCCAACCATGAACTCTTTTTTTCCATGTTTCCCCACTTTGCTAACATCATGATGACATCAACTATATTCATTTCTTACCTTGAACTTCAAAATGGCATAACTTCCACGTACAGGCTCCATTTTTGATGAAACAAACACCGTCGGAAAGCTCTCAACAAGCTCTTTATTTTGAAATCCATTGTTGACCACTTTGGAGATGATTATTTTTTCACCTTTTTGATGATCTCCATTCTCAGTTTGACCAACTTTTGACTGACCATAACTTTTGCATATGGACTTTGTTTTTGTCCATTCAAATTGCATTGAATTTAGAATTTTGAGAACTTTAACTTGATGCTAATTATTGGAATTTTGGAGATATTTCAATTTTGACAAAAGTATCCCCCGGATCAAGCCTCCCCATTGAGGAGCTTTCGAACCACTAAAAGTTTGGATTACTCAGAAAGAAGGTGAGGGTATAGTTGCCTCACTTTACCAATCTCCATCCATCTTGCCTTGCTTGGATGCATCCCCTTCAATCCCACTCAGAGGTATTCAACTTGTCCTCTTCATGAAGTTCTGACATTCCTATCTAGGATAACATCTTTTGGCAATTCTGACATATACTCTGGTGAAAGATCATCAACTGATGGAACCTGAACACTGATGTCTTCATCGAAGACCATTGGAGGCTCATACAACTTCAAATTCTCAACATTGACAACTGAGTAAATTTGCATGTATGGAGGAAGATTAAGGCAAAAAGCATTAGTACCGAACTTCTCCAAGATCTCAAAAGGACCATACCTGATAGCTTTGAGCTTCCTTCCTTCACCTTGCATTCTTTCCTTGCTGATATGTAACCAAACTCTGTCACCAACTTGAAATTGGTGATCAATGCGATGCTTATCATGGTGAGCCTTGTATTTTGCTTAGCTCTTCTCTAATTGTGCTTCTACTGACTGATGGATTGCTTGGACCTTCTGGATGAACTTTAAAGCCTTTTCTACATCATGGCATCCATCTACAACATCGTCCTTCCCAAAAGCAAAATCCATTGGTGTCTTAGGCAAGTAACCGAAGCAGGTTTCAAAAGGAGACCTCTTTGTAGAAGAGTGTGTTGGATGGTTATAAGCATGTTGCACATAATGAAGACTTTCATCCCACAACTCAGGATGTTTGCTGCAGTAGCCTCTAAGTAGATGCACAATTTTCTTATTCACTACCTCTGTTTGTCCGTCGGTCTGCAGATGGAAGGCTATACTCTTCTTCAGCTTGGAGTCCATGAGTCCCCATAAAGATGACCAAAATTCTCCTAAGAATCAAGAATCTTGATCCGATACAATAGAAGTGGGTAACCCAAAATGAATCGATACATTTTGAAAGTACAAATGAGTAGTCAGTTCAGCAGTAACTTGCTTTCTACAAGGCATTAAAATACACATTTTTCTGAACCAATCAACTACTACATACAAATAATCATGAACCTTCCTAGAAATAGGTAAACCTCCCACAAAGTCCATAGATACACTTTCCCATGGACGGGATGGTACAGGTAATTGTGTGTACAAACCTAATTTCCTATTACTTGGTTTACTAGTTGCACACATTACACATCCTTTTATATACTTGGTGATAGTTTCCTGCATACGAGGCCAGTAACAATATTTTTGCAATTGAGCTAATGTCTTACTTACCCCAAAATGTCCTGCAATCAACAAGGTTTGTGCTTCACAGATTACATGTGCTTGTTCATTTCTAGGAATATATAATTTTCCCAAGTGGTACAACAAATTATCCTGCACATAGTAATATTTCTCTTCTACATGTTTACCCTAGATTAAAGCTACATAGATATCCTTAAAGTTCTCATCATTAGCATATTGTTCCTGAAACTTTCATGAGCCATAGAACTATTCTGAAGGATTATCAAAGCATTCTTAATAGGAGGCCTAGAGAGCATATCTGCTACTTTTTTATGGGAACCCTTCTTATGCTTAATTACCAGATGAAACTGTTGCAGAAAACCCATCCACCTAAAGTTCCTACTTTGTTGCAACTTAGATTGTGAGTGCAAATATTGTAGTGGTTGGTGATCAGTGTTGATTATAGTTTCATTTCCCATTAAGTAGTGCTTCCATTTTTTAACACTCTAAACTAAAGCATAAAGTTCTTTGTCATACGTAGGATAGTTACTTACTAATCCTAAAAAAGTTTTAGAGTGGTAGCAGACTAGTTTACCTCCTTGCATGAGTACAGCTCCCATGGCAAACCCACTTGCATCTTTCTCGATCTCAAATGGTTGATGTAAGTCTGGTAAAGCCAAAATTGGTACAGTGCTCAACTTTTCTTTTAAAGTGTCAAAAGCCTTTTGTTGCGGACCTCCCCACTAAAAAGTTTCCTTCGTACTAGTTAATGCATGCAATGGTGATGCAATGTAAGAGAAGTTTGCAATGAACTTCCTCCAATATTGAACTGCACATAAAAAACTCCTAATTTTTGTAACTGTACTTGGCTTAGGCCATTTTACAATACATTCAACCTTCGCAGGGTCTACTTTCAATTGACCATTCCCTACGACATAGCCTAAGTACACTAAGGATGTCTTTGCAAATTCACATTTTGACATCTTTACATATAGTTTTTCTTTTCTCAATATTTCAAATACTTCCTTTACATGAATTACATGATCATCCCAAGACTTACTAAATACAAGAATATCATCTAAATAGACTATGACAAAATCATCAATAAAGGGATGAAAGACATCATTCATGACTCTCATGAATGTAGCTAGTGCATTACAAAGCCCAAATGGCATGACCAACCACTCAAAAAGTCCTTGTTTTTTCCTAAAAGTAGTTTTCCAAATATCACTTTCTGTAATTCCTATTTGATGATATCCACTATGTAAGTCTAGCTTAGTGAAATAAATTGCATGTTTCAAATGATCAAGTAAATCATCAATTCTAGGAAGAGGGTACCTGTTCTTTACCGTTATCTTGTTCAGAGCCCTGTAGTCAATACACATTGTCCAAGTCCCATCTTTCTTTGGAACCAACACCATAGGAGAACCACAAGGAGAAGTACTAGGATGGATAACTCCTTTGTCAACGAGCTCCTGAACTTGCTTTTTGATTTCTTCATTTTGCAAGACTGATAAACGGTACATGCTGATATTAGGAAGTGGTGCATCTTGCTGCAACTGAATCTCATGTTGTATCTCTCTCTTAGGAGGCAATCCTTTCAGTTCCTAAAATAAGTCATTGTAAGCAGAAACAACTTTGACCATTTCAGATTTATGTTTTGGATCACATCCCTTAAATGCCTCAAATATTTCATCTTCTTTGGCTTTTACAATCATCAACACAAAATTCTTACTAGAGTTGACTAACCTTTTCATTTGACCAGCATTGACTAATGCTAGATTAGTCTTAACCTTATGTGCCCGTACAATGTATTCAATCTTGTCTTTAAACAAATGATATTTATTTTTCCCCCTATAAAAGATAGCTTGATGATCAAACAAATAGGGACTCCCAAGTACAAGAGCACATATATCTAAAGGGACTACATCAGCCTCTACCTCATCTACAAAGTTTGTAGTGATAGCAAATCTTAACTTGCATTGTTTAGTTACTTGTAACTATGCATCATCACAAACCCATCCAAGAGGGTATGGTTTTGGATGAGGTGTTGTAGTCAAGTTAAGCTTTTTAAAAAATTCCTCAGATATCAAATTAACTTGGGAACCTGTATCGAATAATGTATCAACCTTATTATGCTTGATAACAACTCGAATGTGAAATAATTCATTCCTTTTCTTATCATTCTTAGGAGAAGATTCTTTACTTGTACTTGCACTTATGCTAGAAGAACTTGGAGTTGATGAAAGAGATATACCTTTTCCTTTACCTTGAATCCCAGTAGCAACAATCTTTGTCTCATCTCCGGAGTTAGATCCAAGATCTTGTTGAATTACAGCAGTAGTTTTCTGTTTATCTTTGTTTCCACCATATCGCTTTGGCCTCTTTTTAGGATGCAACTTCCAGCACTTAGAATCATCATGCCCTTCTTTCTTGCAATGTGAGCATGTGGGTTTCTCACCCTCTTTCTTTACTATTGCTATCTTTTTACCCTTTCCTTTTCCTTTGGACTTTTCCTCAGACTTGGATGCCTTTTTATCAAACTTATCAATGAAATTACCCTTATCGCTTGATTCTAAATGTGTTGCTTGGACACATACTTCATCCAAATTACAAGGATTCAGGACGAGAATAGAATGCCTTAGGTAAAAATGAAGACCACCTATATACTTGAGTAAAGTGTCCTGGGTATATAATGGGACATTTAATGAAATAGCCTTTTTACGAAATTCATGGGTGTAATCCTAGATAGATTGACCTTTCCCTTCCCTAAAATGTTGCTAGTTCATCATTAACTGTTGCATATGGCCTAGGGGGTAAAATTGTTTCTTTAAAGCAGTAACAAATTTTGACCAAGACAAACTAAAATTACCATGTTGTGAAGTTTCATCCCGAGACCTACTCTCCCACCAAGTTAGGGCTACACCACCTAAACAAAGAGTGGCTAGCTGAATTCTGTCAACATCATCTACAAGGTTTTGAACTCTACAGTAGACTTCTACTTGCTGAATCCAATCATCTAGTTTCTCGGCATTTAACTCCCCACAATATATTGGTAAGTCAAACTTTACATCCAACTTAATTCAAGGCTTATGTCCTCCTTTGAAAATATTAGAAGACTCAGAATAGGTAGAAGAAGGAGAAGAGGGGGAAGAAGGAGAAGAGGGAGAAGAAGGAGAAGAAGGAGGTGTCTTTGGTGGATCACGATCAGCACCTTTCTTTTTCCCTTTGTCCTTTTGAGCTGCACATCTTTGCATCTTCTCTTCTCTTTCTCGTACCAAAACCTCTACCATTGTCTGCAAATTCTGAAGAGTCTTCTAAATACTCTTATCTTAAAAAGCTTGTCCACCTTTGTCAGCCATTTGTGATGATGGTTTAGTCCTTCATTTTCCAATCTCAGGATTGTATTCCTCAAGCTTTCCTTCGGCTTTCTCAATCCTGGATCTTGTTAGCATTCAAATCTACAATACTAGTCCAACAAAAGCTCTGATACCAAATTTGATCTGATTAGGATCTAGGTCTATTACAGAGGAATGCTAATTGATTACATAGAATTATTTTAAAACTTTTAACAAATCAAATTAATGTAAATGATATAAGAGAACAACAAGATTAAGCTGATAAAAGAGAGAATGAGAGAAAGAAGATGCAAACAATTTGATCTCGGAGTTCATCCATATGGACTACGTCTCTAGGTCCTACTCCAATTGGGGGACCGATTCAATTATCTCCAAAAATTAGGTACAAATGTTTACAAAGTCATTCCTTTGAAGTACAACAACATCATGCTGTTTCAAAGTACAAGAATGAGCACTTCAAAAATCTCCCTTATACTCAGCACATGGACATTCTCTCCTTTTTTTGAATGCCCATAAGTGTCTCCTAAACCCCCTTTTTATACATTAAATTAGCCAAAATAGGGCTATAAAAAAATTTACAAAAATAAACCATTCAAGTAATTCCCCTCTTGAAATAACCTGTTAGCCATTTTTAACAGATTTGGCTCATGTCAATTTTGGGGTAAGAAAATAACAAATAACCTTAATTTGCTAAGGTTGGCAGGTTTATGGTCAAAGGTTAAATAAAAACTTGCACATTGTTATCTTTAAGCGCTAAAATAGCACAACGGTCAAGCCCATTTTGGGGCAACCATCGGTCGAGGGTTCCAACCCCGCCGGTGGCTTGCCTTGTTTAAAATTGGCGGTTAGCCAATGTTTAAATTAAAGTTGCCACCGCAACGGTTAAGGTATGAATTTTGAAAGTAAATGGTCATGAGTTCAAATCTGACCATGAACTCTTTTTTCCATGTTTCCCCACTTTGCTGACGTCATGATGACATCAACTATATTCATTTCTTACCTTGAACTTCAAAATGGCATAACTTCCACGTACAGGCTCCATTTTTGGTGAAACAAACACTGTCGAAAAGCTCTCGACAAGATCTTTACTTTGAAATCCATAATTGACCACTTTGGAGATGATTATTTTTTCACCTTTTTGATGACCTCCGTTCTCGGTTTGACCAACCTTTGACTGACCATAACTTTTGCATACGGACTCCATTTTTGTCCATTCAAATTGCATTGAATTTAGAATTTCGAGAACTTTAACTTGATGCTAATTATTGGAATTTTGGAGATACTTCAATTTTGACGAAAGTATCCCTCGGATCAGAGTATTAAAACATGGATATATCAACTACTCTCAATTTCATTAGGATATTTATAATATAAAATATTACTTCATATATGTTCTAATCTCCTACAATAGATTTAACAAAGAAATTTATATTTGACAATTACATACAAGGAGGGACCTTACATAGTATCCCTAAAATTTTAACACTTACTCAAATCTAAATTTCCCTTTTGACTTATACAATTAGTAAATATTAATATTTATATATACATACTCTTGAATACTCTTCTAAGTTGGATGACATAACTTGACAACCTTGGATCTTGTAGACCAAAAATTTCCTTTGCAACTTTCAATATTATTATCACAAAATTGTATCTTGGAATCAATAGAAAACCAAGTCATGGAACAAACATATGGACACTCAAGCATCATTGCAAACATAATAATAATCGCCTAGTCTTCCCCATAAAAATACAATAAAAATTCATTCTGAAACATTTTGTTACTGATTTTTGGCCTAACATATACTAAAAATCATTATGACACATACAAAAAATTAGTGATCTACATCTTTTAAAATCAATAAAAGGCTTCTAATAATTATCTTGTAGTAAATAGAAATAAAATGAATGACAAAAGCCAACCTTAAAAGCCTATACAAAATGATGGCCATATAAATCATATTTTTTAGGTGATCCCTAAGCTATAATCAACAACCAAGAGATGATGAAGAAGGTACAGTTGGGTAAATAGAAATCTTGCACTGTTAGTGAACACCAAAAAATAATATGAACAATACATAGAAAATGTTTACTAAGAAGATGAAAAATAAACACTAAGAAAAATTACATGAAAAAGAAGCATTTAAATGATTTTTCCATTTCTAGTAGGCATACACAAAAGAAGTTAAGAATAAAAAGGAAGAGAAAATCGTGAATTTAATGTCCATTTGGGTGCTTTTACGCATGATGGCTATGTTGACTATGAATTACATCTATGGCTAATAATGCAAGGGATAAGAAGGAGTAACATTTATAACAAAAAAATAAAAAGTAAAAAAAAATTCAAAACTCTATTGGAAAGGAGTATGCCAAATAAATCTAACCAAATAATTATGAATGAGTTAAATGTAAGAATATTACAATTAAGCATAACTCCAAGAAAACAATATGCAATGTAGAATAGATTTACAAGAGTAAAACACCAACAAGATCACTTCTAGAAGATTAAAAGACATAATAAATATCATACTAATGTCCATCTAAATGGAAGCAATAGCAATGTCCATCTAAAAGTAAACATAACATACATAACAGATTACATTCTTTAAGATCCCTTAACGTTGAATTACATACATGAATTCATCTAGCACAACATCCACATGAAATAATAATGATACATCCAATATAAAAATGTCCTTTCTGAATTACATACCAAAATGCACAATCATCCACTGTACATGTCATAGGGTATGATAGGCACAAAGAATATACATATGTAGAATAAGGTACATCATCCTATTATAATCCATGATACATCAAAGTAGAGATAATCACATGATACACCATCATAGAAGATATAAACATCCATCATAAAGATCAAACATAATAAACTAAGTGCACGGTTCCTCCCAACCATCAATAGCATCATTAGACCATCATGGATCCTAGCCATCCCTTCGGCGTAACATTCCAAATCATCGAAGAGATCATCGGTATTACATAGTAGGAATGTCACTCCTAATAAATACAACATCATATGTAGAAGTAATCTAACATGCAAATAAAAGCATAAGATAACATCATCTAACATATGCTAATCATCAATGAAAGAGGATACACATCCACCATCATGAAGGACACATTAGCCACGATGTCTTAATGAATCTCCAAATGATAAGAGTGGAAAATACACTACCACCCAACCACGTGGTACCAAAGTGGTCCACTCCCACCGTGCTAAGGAGATAATCTCAAGTCCCAAACAGGCTATCAAAATCACATAACATAAATCTCCATAAGTCCAAGAATCCTAAAAGTATACTAACTCAAAGGTTCCAATCACAAAACTGACATATAATCCTAGAGGAACACAATGACATGTAGGAATCTACTATGCAAGTAGGAAAGTGTCATCGCAATTATCACGTACAAGTTACCCTTGCAGTTAGCTAAACTCCATGGGTCCATACTAATTTCATGTGGCCACTAGTATCCTCTCATACTAACGAGGCATACTACGGAATGCAAGGTCACAACCATGCATCTCACTACTCCCATCCTAGCCTATAAAAGCACTCAAGGCATGGGCAAGAGCAAAATACTCATAAATCTCAAAATCACAAAAGATAGTCCATAATAAAATCATCAAATATGCATAAAAGCATCAAATCTCCATGAGAAAACATCCATAGAAAGTCATGAACACAATAGCTCTCTATTGGCAACTGAAGTATCACTGATAATCAAATATCCAATGGTTCTCAATAACCAAAATATATATCTCAATCATACTGATCGAAGACTCCAAAAATGGTTGAGTCAAACATGTCACATCATGACATCATCAGGAATAAATCCACATCTCAGTCCCATCATGGCAACTAGAAAATAATCAAGGATAACTGATCGATGACCAAAATAATGGTTAGGTCAAGAGTCTCATACACAAGAACCTCAACTATAACAATTAGTATTCACATCCAATACATATAGCATTCCATCACAAACCATGGTTGGGTTTATAAAGATCGAGATTAAAACATCATCATGACATCACAATCACATAACCCCCAAGCCTCTGGTAGACGTCCTATACTGGTCAACACTAGTCAACCCAAAACCCAAAACAATAGCATAAAGAATACACAATGTAAACACATGTTTTGGTTTTGCTAAGTTTTCAAATTTGAATTTAAAAGTCTCAGTTTATGTTTTTCCAAATTATATTAAATGGAGAAATTTTACGTTTTTCCTAACCCATGTATTTGTTTGATGGATAAAAGTTTCTCCCCAAAACTATTAGACTCAATTTCCTAATTAATCTAATAATATTTTTTTATATAACATTGTTTGAAAAATTGACACTCTCAATGAATCAAAACTTTGATTATATATTCTAATAACTAATGTTAGTTAAACTGAGTTTAATTTAAATTAATTATTAATATCTCTTCATAATTGACAAGCTCAATATCAATATTTTAAATCATTAAAAGAGTGATCCATTAATTTAGAACTTTATAATATTCATTTATAATTAATTATATATACATATATATATATATATATATATATATATATAATAACATTTAATAATTAATGATATTGCAACAAAATCGAGATTCATATCCAAATCTCATATGAAATAACGCTACAAATAAAACTTTATATAATTTAAAACCAAACTCAAATCGCAATGCAATTTTAAAGTCGCGCGGCCCAATACATCTGCACCGCAGATACAATGCGGATCGCAGGTACACTGCGGTCGCAGGTACCCAGCGATCTCGCAGGCCTGGGGTGGGTTGGGTATATAATACCCTCCCAACATCATATATATATATATTTTTTTAATGTGATTTTAAATAACATTTTTTATAAAAATGTTCCCATGCGATATGAAATACTATTAACATGAAACTCTATCATGATTTGACATTCGATTATTATATAAATAAATATATATATGTATATATATATACATATGTATGTATATATATATACATATGTATGTATATATATATAGGTATATATATGTATATATATATGTGTATATATATATACACGCAGAGTTTATCACCATCACAACACATCATATATATATGTATATAATGATATATATGTATATGTGTATGCAGATTCAAGAATATACATAGTTTACTTAGAAATTCTAATTTTCAAAATTTTCCTTTAAATCTTTGATCTTCAAATTTATCCAATAAATAATCTAATGGGTTTGGTTATGAATTTAAACCCTAGCCCCGTTTTCTTTCAGAACTATCCATATAAAGATTTCCACATAAATTCAATTGCCCATATTGAGAATGCATACAATAAAAATAGGAAATTCCTCAGAAGACATATGGAAGACATGAAGAAGATAGGGAATGCAAGATGCGGAAATAGCATAAGATTGATCACAAGAATCTACTTGAATTTTGATGCTAATTTGTTCTTCCTCAGAAAACCCGTAGAGCAAGCTCCCTTCTTCAGAATTCTTGAATCCTCCAATGCTCCAATTGCACTCCAAACGCTATGTCTAAGCTTCTAGGGATGCCTGAATATAAAGAGCTCTAAGGAAACCTCTAGAATGTTTCTAGAAACATCTAGAAGTTGTCACCAACTAACCATGGGTCTTTTCCAACCTTCAAGATGAGCCTTAGGGTTGTAGACACCATGTGCTTAATTGATGCACTAACCCCCGTGTTGTTGACACATGAGAAATAGAGAAGTATGTTAACTCCCATGCAAGCTTATAATTCCAATTCACTTTTCATATAATTTCTATTTAACTATTTATAAGTTTTATTTTAATTTTTATAACTTTTATCATTATTTATTTATTACTTTACTATTATTTAATTATTATTGTTAATTTTAATTTCTAATTTCCTTTTATTTAATTCATTTTCCTCAATAATTCACATTTAATTAATTACAATCAAAATATCAAAGATCATGATATTTTATTAATTTTCTCCAAAATAATTAATTTATTAATTAAATCTATTTATTAAGACTTAATTAATAAAAAAATTCACCATAGACCTCCAACATAAAATATGAAAACCCATCATAGAACAAATCATACAAAATTAGTCTAAAGGGTTAAAAATCATGAAATATGTCATTTGACACATTTGGTGGGTACTCAACTCTGATACTTGTCCTAACTCACTAGGACAATTGGCTTAAAGGTTTGGGATTTGGACTTGAGAATTTATCTCCCTTCTCTTATCATTGAGATAGTATAATAGGGTACGCTCATCCTAGCAATTCAGGGAAGTCGATACCCGGTACCTGCAGCCTGCAGAAAAACCATGCATGTACATATAATATATATAATGCTAAGCTAAATAGACAATGGCAGGAAGTGGTGCATCATGTAGATCTTGACTAAGCAGGTGACTATGACTCCCTTCCTTAACCACATCAGAAATGCCATACAATAAGAAAACACGCACACCATACACATGCAAGTATGGGGTAAGTATCCATAATAAAACACATGAGATAATATACCATCTAACTAATCATCATTAATAACTGAAAATAGTATAATGATCATCATACATACATGAAATGTAAAGTCTAAATGATCTCATCATATATCAACTGAATCCATATCACAATATCTGATAGTGTCAAAACAATACCACTAAACCATCAACATAAAACTAGTCCATCAAAGTCTGATAATAATAGCATCAATATCCAGAAAAGATGTGAATGAGGGTAGGCACTACATTGACCCCCCCTTGGGTTAGGCTTACTCCTAGAAGCCTACAAACAAATAGGGATATAACTCCCTCACTCTATCTGCATCCTCCCAAGTAGCTAAAGAATCATCAGTAGGGTCCCATTGGACCCTTACCTACTTGATGGTTCGACCCCTGAGGGTCAACCCTCACTGCTTCAGAATATGAACTAGCTCTCAAGCTAGCTGCCCGTCCTCTACCTGCAACGCATTCCAATCAAGAACATGCACAATATCAGGAATATACTACCTAAGCACTGAAACATGGAAAACATCATGAATGTGAGATAGGCTGGGTGGTAGAGCAAGACGGTAAGTGACCGGGCCAATCCTCTCTAGAATCTTGAATGGTCTCACAAAATGAGGTGCTAGCTTAGAACCCTTTCCATATCAGATCGAACTCTTTTGCGGTAGCACTCTCAAGAAAACCTTATCTCCCATGGCAAACTTCTTATCAATCCTATGAGCATTGGCATACTTCTTTTGCCTATCCTGTGCTGTAGTCGAATGCTCACAGATACGCACTACCTATTGCTCCATATCATGAAGCATCTCAGGACCCAATAGGATGCGATCCTCAAGACTATCCCAACTCAATGGTGTACGAAAAGGACGTCCATATAATGCCTAAAATGGTGCCATACCAATAGAACTATGATATTCGTTGTTGTAAGTAAAATCCACTAGGTAGAGATAATCCTCCCAATGTGTCTGCCTATCCATCACATACATCCGTAACATATCCTCCAAAACCTGATTCACCCTCTCTGTCTGACCATCAATCTCTGGATGATATGCCGAACTAAAATTTAACTGCGCTCCAAGCTCATACTGCAGTGATGTTCAGAATGTAGATGTGAATATAGGATCCCTGTCAAAAATGATATTTCTAGGAATACCATGTAATCTCACAATATCACACATAAAGACATTAGCTACAGAAGTTGCTGTGTAGGAAGACCTAATCGGTGAAAAAATGTGCCACCTTAGTCAACCGATCAATGGTGACCATGATAGCATCATGACGCCAAACTATCATAGGTAATCCCACAATGAAATCCATGGAGATGATATCCCACTTCCAAGAAGGAATGAGATTTGGTTGTAAAAGTCCAGCCGAGTGCTAGTGTTCTGCCTTGACTCTCTGACACTCAAGACACCTAGCCACAAAATCAGCAATATCTCGCTTCATCCCAGACCAAAAGAACAAGCATCTCAAATCCGCGTGCATTTTCTTGACACTTGGATGTGCTGAGTAAGGTGTACAATGGGATTTTGCTAGAATCAAGGTGTGAAGCTCATCCAAAAATGGCACATAAATCCTCCCCAAATGTCTCAAAAGACCATCTGATTCTCGAATGTAACCTGCAAACTTATCTTCCAAAGATCTTCCTGAATCAATCTCTCTGCACACTTCTTGATACTATGAATCCGTAGGAAGTGCCTGAAGAATCCAACTCCTCAAATCCACACTAAGAGTCATCGATGATAACACATCTTGTGTGACTCAAAGCATTCACCACCACATTCTCCTTACCTTGAATGTACTTAACCTCAAAATCATACTCACATAGAAACTCCATCCATCGCGTCTAGCGAGCATTCAAATTAGGTTGAGTAAAAATGTACTGAAGACTACGATGATCACTATGTAGCTCAAATTTGTGCCCCAACAAGAAATGTCTCCACCTTGTCAAAGCATGAACTACTGCTGCTAACTCAAGATCATGTGTAGGATAATTTAACTCATGATCCTTGAGCTTGCATGATTCATATGCAATCACCCATCCATTCTGCATCAACACTACCCCAATCCCTTCAAGAGAATCATCTGTACATACCATGAAATCACCTTCTAGATCAGGTACAACTAGAATCGATGCACTGGTCAAAAGTTCCTTGAGCTTCTGAAAAGCTTCCTCACATTTCTCTATCCATACAAACTTCTTTCCTTTCCTTTGAAGAGAAGTGATAGGATGTGCTATCCTAGAGAAGTTCTGGACAAATCTATGATAATAACCGGCTAAACCCATGAAACTATGAATCTCTGACACATTACTCATTGTAGGCCAATCTATTATTGCCTGAATCTTTGCAGGATCCACTGAAATACCATCACCTGAAATGACATGCCCTAAATACTGAATCACTAATTCGAAGAATTCACACTTAGCTGCATTAGCATAAAGCTGATTGTCCCTTAAACACTATAATACCAACTGCAGGTGTTCCTCATGCTCCTTTTGAGTCTTAGAATATATCAATATGTCATCAAGAAACACAAGTACAAACCTGTCAAGATATGATCAAAAAACACCATTCATCAAACTCATGAAAACTGATGGAGCATTAGTCAACCCAAAAGGTACCACTGTGAACTCATAATGCCCATAGCAAGTTTGAAAAGTGGTCTTGTGAATATCTACTTCCTTAATACAAAGCTAGTGGTATCCTGACTTAAGGTCAATCTTGGAGAATACTGTCACTCCCTTGATCTGATCAAATAAGTCATCAATCCTAGGTAAAGGATACATATTCTTAATAGTCACCTTATTCAACTGTCTATAGTCAATACAAAGGTGCAAAGAACCGTCTTTCTTCTTCACAAAGAGCACTAGAGCTCCCCATGGTGATACACTAGGTTGAATGCTGCCTTTGGGTAGAAGTTCTTCTAGCTGAAGATGTAGCTCACCCAATTCCTAGGTAGTCATATGATAAGGAGCTTTAGAGATAGGCTCCGCTCCAGGAATCAGATCAATACTAAAATCAATGTCCCTCTTAGGAGGCATGCCTGAAATCTCACTTGCAAAAACATTTGCGTACTCCTGCAAAATTGGGTGATCCAAAGTCTTCCTCATGGGATCTTCTTCAACAAGATTGTTTACCATAAAAGAAAATATCTGACATCCCTTACGGAAACTTTGCTTCAATTGCATAGCAGAAATCATCTGTAGAGATATAGACCTTGGTATCCCAACTATCTGCACATCATTCCCTTGGTCATCTTGGCACATAATAATCTTCTTCCTACAATCTATACTAGCTCTATGAGATCCAAGCCAGTCCATGCCTAGAACCACATCATAGGAACCAAGGGGTATGACTCGAAGATCCACTGTCATATTGAAGCTTCCTAAACTAAGCCCACACTTATGAACTATAGAATCTATTGAGACCTTAATGCCTGAGGCTAGTTCCACTTGCCAACTACGATCTTGCTTCACCGCATCTAGCTTACACTTAAAAACTATAGATGGTGAAATAAATGAATCTGTAGCTCTTGAATCAAACAATACTGAAAGGGATATACCTCTAATAGCACCTGTGGTCTCAACCACTGTTCCTTGATGATCTGCTTGACGTTGATCAACTGCTGCAAATACTCTATCAACTCTACCTGCATCACCAAATGTAGGCTCTGAAAGTGTAGATCTAGGTCCTAAAAATTGAGGTGTTTGCTGAGGACACTGAGCTGCATAATGTCCAATCTGACCACATGAAAAACATTCTATATTTCTGCCAAAACCTCTTCCCATAGGTGCTACATTAGATTGTTGATGATTGTTCCTGCTCACAAAAGATTGGCTACTCTGAGCTGGCTGATTGGGCTAATTCTATTTATTGCATTGAGCATTGTAGTTGTTCTTGGTGTTAGAACCTTTACCACTGCCTTGAGCTTGAGAATTTGAGCCCTTCTATTGTTGTGTCTATTGAGATTGCTACTGATACTATTTCCCCTTAGAGAAGGAAAACTTTTTGTTACCACCTGAATTGTAGTTGCTTTTAGATCCTGATGCAACTGGCACTCCTACAAAACTACCTTGAACAAGGTTGACACTTTTCTCAACAAGGATAGCTCGATGCACCGTATCCTTGAGGGTTTTTAGTTCAAATACCTTAACTCCCCCAATAATATGGTTATTCAAACCCCTAATGAAATGTTGTGTCAACTGAGCTGAATTTTCACTGAACCCTAAAAAAGACATGAGCTCATAAAATTTATGCTCATACTCGGTCACTGATAAAGTGTATTGTCTGAGATTATGAAATTCATCAGCCCTTTGCTATTTCCATTCCTCTAGTAGGAATCATTCACAGAAACTCTCTAGGAATAATTCCCATCTGACACTGCTCATATCGATACCCAACTTCTTCTCCTCTATAGTCCACCAAGTGGCCCCAAAATTTTCTAAATTAGTGATTGCAAACCTTGCCTTAACATTGCTGTCGAACTTCTGCATCGCAAAAATCCTATCGAGGGAAATAAGCCACTACTCAGCCATATAACCAGAACCTTGCCCATTAAAAGGCTTAACCTTGGATCTTGAAAGATCCTTCATCTGAGTGGACACAATGGACCTCTGACAATCCTTCTGAGGACTCCTAGACCTGGGTCTATGCTCTTGTTCTGTCTAATGCACTTTATGCTATTCTTGAATAGGAGGTAGACATTCTAGAATAGTCTACATCATCTACCTCAAGCCAACCTCTTCAGACTCAGCTTGGTCCTCTCTACTGCTCTCTTCCTGCTGCCTACTAGAGTGTTCTTCCCTGCTCTCTACATGTGTCGATCCCTCATGGGGAGACTCATGGACACTGATAGTTCTGCCATGACCATGGCCTCTACCACAGCCTCTAACAGAAGACCTAGTCTCAGATACCATCCTACAATAGTACAAAGTACTATTAAAATCACATGTTGTCATAGACTATGTTCAGTTCTATGTTTAGGTTTAAGTAAAATTTCCAGTTTTGAAAACTAAGTGTTCAAGTATGAAAAATATACAAGTAACAGTTCAAGTTCTATTTCAGTTCACCTAGTTTCAAATTGAATAGATACACTTGATAGTTCAAAGTTCTAGTTGTTCCAAAATACCCAAAGCTCCCAATGTATAAACTTGGTCTTTGATACCAAATGTAATGCCCCGCCAAGGGATCCAAAGAATTAACCTATAATTTTCACTAAGTTTGGTAGCATTTTTTTTTAAAAAGTAAATACCACATATGACATATGCACAATAACAGAAGCAATAAAAATGTCCATCTAAAAGTAAACATAACATACATAACAGATTACATTCTTTAAGATCCCTTAACGTTGAATTACATACATGAATTCATCTAGCACAACATCCACATGAAATAATAATGATACATCCAATATACAAATGTCCTTTTTGAATTACATTCCAAAATGCACAATCATCCATTGTACATGTCACAGGGTATGATAGGCACAAAGAATATACATATGTAGAATAAGGTACATCATCCTATTCTAATCCATGATACATCAAAGTAGAGATAATCACATGATACACCATCATAGAAGATATAAACATCCATCATAAAGATCAAACATAATAAACTAAGTGCATGGTTCCTCCCAACCGTCAATAGCATTATTAGACCATCGTGGATCCTAGCCATCCCTCTGTGCGTAACATTCAAAATCACCGAAGAGATCATTGGTATTACATAGTAGGAATGTCACTCCTAATAAATACATCATATGTAGAAGTAATCTAACATGCAAAGAAAAGCATAAGATAACATCATCTAACATATGCTAATCATCAATGAAAAAGGATACACATCCACCATCATGAAGGACGCATCAGCCACGATGTCTCAATGAATCTCAAAATGATAAGAGTGGAAAATACACTACCACACAACCGCGTGGTACCAAAGTGGTCCACTCCCACCGTACTGAGGAGATAATCTCAAGTCCCAAACAGGCTATCAAAATCACATAGCACAAATCTCCATAAGTCTAGGAATCCTAAAAGTATACTAACTCAAAGGTTCCAATCAAAAAATTGACATCTAATCCTAGAGGCACACAATGACATGTAGGAACCTACTGTGCAAGTGAGAAAGTGTCATTGCAATTATCACGTACAAGTCACCCTGGCAGTTAGCTAAACTCCACGGGTCTATACTTATTTCATGTGGCCAATAGTATCCTCTCATACTAATGAGGCATACTACAGAATGCAAGGTCGTAACCATGCATCTCACTACTCCCATCCTAGCCTTTACAAGTGCTCAAGGCATGGGTGAGAACAAAACACTTATCTTTTTAGGTTCATTCAATTAGTATTAGGTGTGAATGTTATCACTTATTAATCCAACTTACAATGAGTTACCCTGGCAGCCTCTTAGGGCCCCGGCCCCCATTGCAAGTGACTTCCCATCACTACATGCAGATATCCTACCCTAATGCTCATGGACTCACAAATCTCAAAATCACAAAAGATAATCCATAATAAAATTATCAAATATGCATAAAAGCATCAAATCTCCATGAGCAAACATCCATAGAAAATCATGAACACAACAGCTCTCTATTGGCAACTGAAATATCACTGATAATCAAATATCCAATGGTTCTCAATAACCAAAATATATATCTCAATCATACTGATCGAAGACTCCAAAAATGGTTGAATCAAACATGTCACATCATGACATCATCAAGAATAAATCCACATCTCAGTCCCATCATGGCAACTAGAAAATAATCAAGGATAACTGATCGATGACCAAAATAATGGTTAGGTCAAGAGTCTCATACACAAGAACCTCAACTATAACAATCGGTATTCACATCCAATACATAGAGCATTCCATCACAAACCATGGTTGGTTTTATAAAGATCGAGATTAAAACATCATCATGACATCACAATCACATAACCCCCAAGCCTCTGGTAGACGTCCTATACTGGTCAACACTAGTCAACCCAAAATCCAAAACAATAGCATAAAGAATACACAATGTAAACACATGTTTTGGTTTTGCTAAGTTTTCAAATTTGAATTTAAAAGTCTCAGTTTATGTTTTTCCAAATTATATTAAGTGGAGAAATTTCACGTTTTTCCTAACCCATGTATTTGTTTGATAGATAAAAGTTTCTCCCCAAAACTATTAGACTCAATTTCCTAATTAATCTAATAATATTTATTTATATAACATTGTTTAAAAAATTGACACTCTCAATGAATCAAAACTTTGATTATATATTCTAATAACTAATCTTAATTAAACTGAGTTTAATTAAATTAATTATTAATATCTCTTCATAATTGACAAGCTCAATATCAATATTTTAAATCATTAAAAGAGTGATCCATTAATTTAGAACTTTATAATATTCATTTATAATTAATTATATATACATTTATACTTATATACATATATATATATATATATAATAATATTTAATAATTAATGATATTGCAACAAAATCGAGATTCATATCCAAATCTCATATGAAATAATGCTGCAAATAAAACTTTATATAATTTAAAACCAAACTCAAATCGCAATGTGATTTTAAAATTGTGCGGCCCAATACATCCGCACTGCAGGTACACTACGGTCGCAGGTACCCTATGATCTTGCAGGCCTGCGGTGGGTGGGGTATATAATACCCACCCAACATCATATATATATATTTTTAACGCAATTTTCAATAACATTTTTAATAAAAACGTTCCCATGCGATATGAAATACTATTAACATGAAACTCTATTGCGATTTGACATTCGATTATTATATAAATAAATATATATATGTATATATATACATATGTATGTATATATATATAGGTATATATATGTATATATGTGTGTGTGTGTGTGTGTGTGTGTGTGTGTGTGTGTGTGTGTGTATACATGCAGAGTTTATCACCATCATAGCACATACATATATATATGTATATAATGATATATACGTATATGTGTATGCAGATTCAAGAATATACACAGTTTACTTAGAAATTCTAATTTTCAAAATTTTCCTTTAAATCTTTGATCTTCAAATTTATCCAATAAATAATCTAATGGGTTTGGTTATAAATTTAAACCCTAGCCTCATTTTCTTTCAGATCTATGCATATAAAGATTTTTACATAAATTCAATTGCCCATATTGAGAATGCATACAATAAAAATAGGAAATTCCTCAGAAGACATATGGAAGACACGAAGAAGATAGGGAATGCAAGATGTAGAAATAGCATAAGTAAGATCACAAGAATCTACCTAGATTTTGATGCTAATTCACTCTGCCTCAGAAAACCCACAGAGCAAGCTCCCTTCTTCAGAATTCTTGAATCCTCCAATGCTCAATTTGCACTCCAAATGCTATGTCTAAGCTTCTACGGATGCCTGAATATAAAGAGCTCTAAGAAAACCTCTAAAATGTTTCTAGAAACAGCTGGAAGTTGTCACCAACTAACCATGGGTCTTTTCCAACCTTCAAGATGAGCCTTAGGGTTGTAGAAACCATGTGCTTAATTGATGCACTAACCCCCGTGTTGTTGACACATGAGAAATAGAGAAGTGCGTTAACTCCCATGCAAACTTATAATTCCAATTTACTTTTCATATAATTTCTATTTAAATATTTATAACTTTTATTATTATTATTATTTATTTATTACTTTATTATTATTTTAGTATTATTATTATTGTTAATCTTAATTTCTAATTTCTTTTTATTTAATTCATTTTCCTTAATAATTCACATTTAATTAATTACAATCAAAATATCAAAGATCATGATATTTTATTAATTTTCTCCAAAATAATTAATTTATTAATTAAATCTATTTATTAAGACTTAATTAATAAAAAAATTCACCATAGACCTCCAACATAAAATATGAAAACCCATCGTAGAACAAATCATACAAAATCAGTCTAAAGGGTTAAAAATCACAAAATATGTCATCCGACACATTCGGTGGGTACTCAACTCTGATACTTGTCCTAACTCACTAGGACAATTGGCTTAAAGGTTTTGGATTTGGACTTGAGAATTTATCTCCTTTCTCTTATCATTGAGATAGTATAATAGGGTACGCTCATCCTAGCAATTCAGGGCAGTCGATACCCGGTACCTGCAGCCTACAAAAAAACTATGCATGTACATATAATATATATAATGTTAAGCTAAACAGACAATGGAAGGAATTGGTGCATCGTATAGATCCTAACTAAGCAGGTGACTATGACTCCCTTCCTTAACCACATTAGAAATGCCATACAATAAGAAAACACGCACACCATACACATGCAAGTATGGGGTAAGTATCCATAATAAAACACATGAGATAATATACCATCTAACTAATCATCATTAATAACTAAAAATAGTATAATGATCATCATACATACATGAAATGTAAAGTCTAAATGATCTCATCATATATCAACTGAATCCATATCACAATATTTGATAGTGTCAAAACAATACCACTAAACCATCAACATAAAACTAGTCCATCAAAGTCTGATAATAATAGCATTAATGTCCAGAAAAGATGTGAACGAGGATAGGCACTACATCATGTAAGTTAAATATTTTTATTTTTTTAGCAACTAAATTTTTCCCTTATTGAGAAGTGATTTCCCCATGAATTTTTTGTGAGCTTGAAGAAGCTCTCGGTAGTTTGTATGCAACCCTAAATTGTTGAAAGTTTTCTTTGTAATCATTACATAAGTTATTTGTTTCATTTTTGACTTTGTTTTTAGAGTTTTCAAATTTTGAAAACTGATTTATAGAGTGAAATGAAAGAGTGTAAGAAATAAGTTATATCATTTTTTTTTATTTTTGTACACAATCTGAGAATTGGGAGAAAAATATAGTTGCAAGTCACTATTTTTTTTTGTAGATTTGGGGATTTTAATTCTTTGATAAGTACAATATTTGTTCATCTTGGTTCTCAAATTTAAAATTAGTGATGAAGGCACAGTCCAATACTAAAATGAATAGGAAAAGAAAAGGGACATATTATTATTAGAAGTGATCTGCTATTACATTTTTTATACAAAAAATAGACTCAAAGACATGCCCTATGGGCTTACAATGTTGTTCAAATTTGGTTAAAATCTTTCTCACATTACCCTCTCTAAAACCCTACCAAAAAACTACCTTTACAATACTAGAGATGTCCTTAAGTACCCAAACTAGGTTTAGGTTTAGGAATACATTCTAGAATATGATATTTGACATCTACTGCAAAAATAGAAGGTTCTAGAAAACAAGTTAGAATTCAGTGTAAAATTAGAAGAATCCAGAAATAGTAGTACAAATTTCAGGAGGCATAAATTTTGATTCAAGACTCTGATTGACGAACCATTTACATTTCTAGAAAGTTCTCCAAGTTCTCTATATCCCTATGGACCACCTATCTTGTCCCCCATTTTTTGTACCCTTACATGACTGTTTAGTGCCTCAAATATGACATTAAAGTACTCTTAGGAGGTCTTCAAGAAACTTAAAACTATAATATCTTTCAAACGGTAAAGCCTTTTGGGCCGATTCTTATTCTAGAGTGCTTTAAATTATAATTATAATCATCCTTCCAACTTTCACCCTCTAACTCATTATAGCTATGGCTGAATTACAAAATAACCTATTTTCTACATTGGCATGTATCCCAAGGATCTCAAAAACTCTAACCCAAAAAACCAATAGTGGAATTATGAGAGTTGGAATCTCTATTTGACCCAAATGGGTATCTAGAAATGAAAATACTTTAAATGGAAACTAGTATTAAGCATATTTTTGGATGATATAGGAGTTCCCTTACACCACTAGATGCTCGTGAATCAAAAACCCAAGGTATATTGAAAAGTGACCCTGTCACTTTATGGCTTGTAGAGGAAAATGCAAATGGGTAACCTCTATTGCTGATATCCAAGTTGAGTCTTCTATTAGTTTTCCTTTCAACTTTACAAGGTATTCTTCATACTGACTATGTTTGGTACTTCAGCCCACATGACTATCTATAATTTCTTCAATCTCTTCCTTTGCAGAAGTAGGAATTGGACATGGCTCTAGCATCAACCCATCATCTACACCAGCACCATGATATTCTATTAAGTCAATAATATTGAAAGTAGGAGAAATATGAATCCAATATGGCAACTCCACCTCATATGCATTTCTTGAATCAGGCTCCTTAAAAATTTTACATGGGCCAAATTTCTTCATCTTCAACTTGTTGTAGGTACCCACTGAAAATTGTTCCTTCCTCAAATATACTATAACTTGATCTCCAACTTGGAACTCCTCACATATCCTATTTTTCTTGGGCCTAACCTTATATTGTAGATTCATATTGGTAATGTGTGCTCACACCTCCTCATGTAGTTTCTTGACATGTTTAGTAAAGTCTTTTTCCTCAGAACTTGTCCTCTCTCCTTGCTCCATTTTTCATAGCTTTGCTACAGTCCTTGGACTACTTCCATGCACAATTTGGAATGGTGATCTACCAATACTCCTATTTACATAATTATTGTAATAATATTATTCTTATGGTATAATCAAATCCCATCCCTTGGGTTTATCTCCTACTAAACACCTCGACAAATTGCCTAAACTCATACTCACTACTTTAGTTTCTCTGTCAATCAATGGATGATGTGTCAAACTAAACTACAATTCTATCTTTAACTTCTTCCACAAAGTCCTCTAGAAATACCACACAAATTTAGTATCTTTGTTAGAAACAATACTCTTTGGGAGACCATGTAGCCTTACAACCTCTCTAAAAATTTTTTTTGCAATATGCATTGCATCAAGAGTCTTGTGGCATCAGATGAAATGTGTCATCTTGGACAACCTATCAACCTCCAAAATTTTTGAGTCATTACCCCTTTGTGTCCTTGGGAAAACAAGAACAAAATCCATACTTATTTCCTTCTAAGGCTTCGATGGAACATGCAATGACTGATATAGTCTAGTATTATCACTAAATCCCTTGGTTTTTTGGCATATGTGACAACCCTATAGAAACTTATTCATGTCCTATGACAATTGACACCAAAAATAATGTTCTTTAATAATGTCAATGGTCTTGTCTCAACCAAGGTTTCCTATCATCCCTCCCCTGTGTTTGTCCTTGATCAAGTTTTCCCTGATGAAACTCCTTCAAATAAATAATTGGCTTCCCTTGAACAACATACCATCCTTAATCATATAATATAACCATCTACTCCAGTCTAGAGAAATATGTTCTTTACAAGCCTTTCAAACCTCTACAAACTTAGGATCTTCAAGGTATAGATTCTTGAGTTCATCAAACCCAACCAACTCAACCTGCATTACTTTTAGCAACAATTGTCTCCTTATTAATGCATTTACAACACTATTAGACCTTCCAATTGTATATTTTAATACAAATGTATGGATTTGCATGATCTACCCATTTCAAATGTCTCTAATTCAATTTACCTTGGTTATTTAGGAACTGCAATGCCTGGTTATCAGTATACAAGATAAATTCTTTTGGCAACAAATGATGCCTCCATTTCTTGAAGGCTTGAACTATTGCATAGAACTCTTGATCATAAACAAAATACTTCTTCTTTGCACCATTCAAGTTTTCACTAAAATAGGCAATATGTAGTGTCTGCCCTCGTTCACATTTTTCTGGACACATTGTTACTATTATTATCAGACTATGTTAGACTAGTTTTATGTTGATGGATTAGTGGTATTGTTTTGAGACTATCAGACATTATGTTATGGATTCAGTTGATATATGATGAGATCATTTAGAATTTACATTTTATGTATGCATGATGATCATTACATTGCTTTCAATTATTGATGATGATTAGTTAGATGGTTTATTATCTCATGTGTTTTATTATGGATACTTACCCCATACTTGCATGTGTATGGTGTGTGTGTTTTCTTATTGTATGGCATTTCTGATGTGGTTAAGGAAGGGAGTCGTAGTCACCTGCTTAGTCAGGATCTACACGATGCACCACTTCCTGCCATTGTCTGTTTAGCTTAATATTATATATATATATATATATATATATGTATATTATGTACATGCATGGTTTTTATGCAAGTTGCAGGTACTGGGTATTGACTTCCTTGAACTACCAGGATGAGCGTACCCTATTACACTATCTCAATGATAAGAGTAGGGAGATAAATTCTCAAGTCCAAATCCCAAACCCTTAAACCATTTGTCCTAGTGAGGTATGACAAGTATCTGAATATTTTACATTTTGAAAGTGTCGAATGATGTAATTCATGATTTTTAACCCTTTAGACTAATTTTGTATGAATTGTTCTATGATGGGTTTTCATATTTTATCTTGGAGGTCTATGGTGAATTTTCTATTAATTAAGTCTTGATAAATAGATTTAATTAATAAATTAATTATTTGGAGAAAATTAATATAATATCATGATCTTTGATATTTTGACTATAATTAATTAAATGAGAATTAATTGAGAAAAAGAATTAAATAAAAGAAATTAGAAATTAAAATTAATAATAATTATAAAATAATAATAAAGTAATAAATAAATAATAATTAAAAAATTTATAAAAATTAAAATAAAAATTATAAAAATTAAAATAAAAGTTATAAGATTGCCTAGGAGTAAATGCACCTCTTGATTACACTTGTGTCAACAACATAGGATTTAGTGCACCAATTAAAACACATGGTGTCTACAACCTTATGACTCATCTAGAAGGTTGGAAAAGACGCATGCTTAGTTGGTGACACCTTCTAGTTGTTTCCAGAGACATTCTAGGTGCTTCCTGGAAGTCCTTTATATTCGAGCACTCCTAGAGGCTTAGGTAGAGCATTTTTTGGAGCATTGGAGGACTTGGGAACGTGGGAGAAGGAAGGAGTTTGCTCTACAGTTTCTAAGGAGAAGTGAATTAGCATCAGAATCCGGGTAGACTCTTGTGATTTTGCTTATGTTATTTCCACATCCCACACTTCCTGCCTTCTTCATGTCTTCCATATGCTTTTTTAGGGTTTTCCTATTTTGGTTGTATGCATTTCTCAATATGGGTAGTTCAAATTTATTTGAGAAAACCTTATATGCATAGATATAAAGAGATTACGGGGCTAGGGTTTAAATTATAGCCAAATCCATTAGAAAATGTATTGAGTAAATTTGGAGAACAAATATTTTATGGATTTCTTAAAATCGAAAGCCTTTAAAATTGTGTAGATATGGACATGTTAATTCAGATCTGCATATATATGTGTGTGTGTGTGTGTGTGTGTGTGTGTGTGTGTGTTATGCTTAATAAATCTCTGCATATACACACACACACACACACACATATATATATACATATATACATTTATATATATATACATACATATGTATATATATATTTTTTTATTTTTTATTTTTTATTTATTTTTATTGAAAGAACGAATGATATATCGCATCGCGATTTGAAAAAATGTTATTGAAAATGTTATAAAAAATTACATTGTAATCAAATTTGGGGGGGGGGGGGGGGGTTACCCACCCGACCCATGCTTATGAGTGCGTTGGCAGTTGTGCCTGTTGTCATAGGTACTACAACTACCATTGTAGGCCCTGCAATAGTGGCAGGCCACACGGCTAAGCCGCACAGCTTCCCTTTAAAAGAGGGAATCGATATTTATAAGGATGTGCAGCAATTTTAAAATCATATTCAATTTCTTAAAAATAGTAATGATATGATATATGGTTCAAATTCATAATTTGATTTTATATTTCATCTTTTATAAAATATTAATATTAATAATTATATATATATATATATATTTATGTACGTATATATATATATATATATATATATATATAAGTATGTATATAAGTTATTAGTAATTAATAATTATCATAATTTGATAAATGATTAGAATTAAAGGATCACCTTTTATGATAATGAATTATTTTTTAATATCACAGTCTAACTATATAGATTTAAATAATTTGGATAATGAAGAAAATATGTTTATTGGTAAATTCTCATGTCAAAATTTACTGTTTAAATTTAAAGGGGAACATTTGAAAATAACATTTATATAAAAAAAAATATCATTTTAATCATTGGGAGATCAATTTTTAAAGTTATAAAGGGAAACCTTTATTCACCAAACCTATACATGGATTAGGAAAAATGTGCAAAACATTCCTCCATTCAATATCTAAAATTGGAGATGGAAACTGATACCTCCACACTTAATTGAATTATGTAACTTTAGTAAAACCAAAACATGTACTTGCATTGTATTTTCTCCATGCTATTTGTTTTTGGTTTAGGGTTGACTAGTATTGACTAGATATAGGACATTTACCAAAGGCTCGGGGGTTATGATTGTGATGTCATGATGATGTCTTATTTCTGATCTTTATAAACCCAACCATGGTTATGTGATGGAATGCTCTATGAAATGGTTGTAATTACTAATTTTTATTTTTTTCTAGTCTTCTTGTGAGAAGCAGAGATTCTTATGTATGAGAAACTTGACCTAATCATTTTTGAGTCATCGATCAGTTTATTTTCTAGTTGCCATGATGGGATTGAAATGTTATTTTATGATGTCATGTTGTGACATGTTTGACTCCACCATTTTGGAGTCTTCGATCAGTATGATTTTGAGATATATTTTTGTTATTTAGAACCAATGGATACTTTTGATTATCAGGGATACCTTCAGTTGCCAATAGAGAACTATTGTGGTCATGATTATCTATTATGCTTTTCAGTTGACTCATGGAACTTTGATGTTTATATTTTGGATTGTCTTTTGTGATTTTGAGATTTATGATTCCATGAGCTTTGGGTAGGTTATCTACTTGTAGTGTCAAGAAGTGGCTTGCAATGGGGGCTAGGGCACTAAGAGGCTACCAAGGTAACTCATTGTAAGTTGTTTTAATAAGTGAAAACATTCCCACCTAATACTAACGAAATGAACCTAAAAAGATAATTGTGTTTTTCTCGCCCATGCCTCGAGTGCTAGTACAGAGTAGGATGGGAGTAGAGAGAATGCATGGTTGCAACCTTGCATTCCATAGTATGCCTTGCCAGTATGAAAGGATACTAGTGGTCGCATAAGGATTAGTAGGGACCTGTGGAGTTGTAAGCTAACTACCAGGGTAACTTCTACATGATATATGTGATGACACTTGTCCACTTACAGAGTAGGTTTCCTACATGTCATTGTGTGCCTCTAGGAATTAAATGTCAGATTTGTGATTGGAACCTTGAGCTAGCATACTTTTAGGATTCCTGGACTTAGAGAGTATTTATGCTATATGATTTTGTTAACCTATTTGGGACTTGAGATTATCTCCTCAACAGGGTGGGAGTGGACCACTTAGGTTCCACTCGGTTGGGTGGTAGTGTTTTTCCACTCTTATGATTTGAGATTTGTTTGATACATCATGGCTGATGCGTCCTTTATGATGTTGGATATGTATCCTTTCATTGATGATTATCATATGTTAGATGATTTTATCGTATGCTTTTGTTTGCATGTCAAATTACTTTCTGTATATGATGTAGTATGTTTAGGTGTGACATTTCTACTATGTTAATACTGATGATCTCTCTAGTGATTTAGAATGTCATGCACGAAGGGATGGCTAGGACCCACGATGGTCTAATGATGCTATTTATGGTTGGAAGGAACCATGCACTTAGTTTATTATGTTTGATCTTTTATGATGGATGTCTATATCTTCTATGATGATGTATCATGTATGACATGTGATTATCTTTACTTTGTTGCATGATGGATTAGAATAGGATGACGTACCTTATTTCACATATGTATGTATATTCTTTAAATCTTTTCATACCCTATGACATGTACAGTGGATGATTGAGCATTTAGAAATTTAATGTATAAACATTGGACTTATCATTATTATTTCATGTGGTTGTTGTATTAGATGGATTCAATAATATTAGTTGATTTAGATGTAATTCAACCTTAAGGGATCCTCAAAGAATGTAACCTTTTATGTTTAATTTTAGATGGTTATTGCTATTGCTTCCATATTTATGTATTAGTTGTAATTGGATTAGTTGTAAATGATATTACTTTCATGTAAGAAAAAAAAATGCTACCAAACTTAGTAAAACATTAGGTTTATTCTTTGGATCCCTTGGCGGGGCGTTACATTTGGTATCAAAGCTCGAGTTTCTACATTAGGAGCTCTAGGTATTTTGGAACAACTAATACTTTGAACTATTAAGTGTATCTCTTCAACTTGAAAACTAGGTGAACTAAAACAAAACTTGAACTATTACTTGTATATTTTTCATACTTGAACACTTAGTCTTCAAAATTGAAATCTTACTTAATACTGAAATTGGACTTAGTCTATTGCAAACATGTATTTTCTTGGTTATAATAGTACTTTGTACTGTTGTAGGATGGTATCTAGGACTAGGTCTTCTATTAGAGGCCGTGGAAGAGGTCTTGGTCGTGGCAGACCTATCAGTGTACATGAGTCTGTTCATGAGGAATCTGCTCATGAAGAGAGTATAGGAGAGCATGTTAGTGAGTAGCAAGAAGAGAGTTGTAGAGAGGATCAAGCTGAGTTTGAAGAGGTTAATTTGAGATAGATGATGCAGACCATTCTTGACCATCTACCTCCTATTCAAGATCAGCCCAAAGCACATCAAATAGAACAAGAGCATAGACTTAGGTCTAGGAGTCCTCAGAAGGATCAACAGAGGTCCATTGTGTCCACTCAAATGAAGGATTTTTTTAGATCCAAGATCAAGCCTTTCAATGGGTAAGGTTTTGGTTATGTGGTTGAACAGTGGTTTATTTCCCTGGATAGGATTTTTTCCATGCAAGATTTTGACAGCAATGTTAAGGCAAGATTTGTGATTACTAATTTGGAGAATTTTGGGGCCACTTGGTGGACAATTGAGGAGAAGAAGCTAGGAATTGATATGATCAGTGTCACTTGGGAACTATTCTTAGAAAGTTTTCGTGAGCGATTCCTACTAGAGGAATGGAAGCAGCAAAGGGCAGATGAGTTTCATAATCTCAAGCAATATACTATGACAGTGATCGAGTATGAGTGCAAGTTTTATGAGCTCATGTCCTTTTTAAGATTCAATGAAAATTCAACTCAATTGACATAGCACTTTATTAGAGGTTTGAACAACCGTATAATTGGGAGTGTCAAGGTATTTGAGCCAAAAACTCTCAAGGATGCGGTACATCGAGCCATCCTTTTTGAGCAAAGTGTCAACCTTCATCAAGGAGGTCTTGTAGGAGTGCCAACAACATCAAGATCTAAAGGCAACTACAATTAAGGTGGTAATAGGAAGCCTTCTTTTTCTAAGGGGAAACAGTATCAATAGTAGTCTCAGCAGACGTAGTATTAGAAGGGATCAAATTCTCAAGCTCAAGGTGGTGGTGGAGGTTCTAACTCCAAGAACAACCACAATACTCAGCACAGTAAATAGAATCAACCCAATCAGCCAGCTCAAAGTAGTCAATCTTTTGCTAGCAAGAATAGCCATCATCAATCAAATGCACCACCTATGGGTAAAGGATCTGGCAGAAATACAGAATGTTTTTTCATGTGGGTAGATTGGACATTATGTAGCCCAATGTCCACAACAAGCACCTTAGTTTTTGGGACCTAGGCCTATAGCTTCAGAGCCTATAGTTGGTGATGCAGGTAGAGCTCATAAAGTGTTTGCAGTAGTAGATCACCGCCAGGAAGATCATCAAGGGATAGTGGTTGAGACCATAGGTGCTATTTGAGGTATATCTCTTTCAGTATTGTTTCATTCAGGAGCTATAGATTCATTTATTTCACCATCTATAGTTTCTAAGTGTAAGCTAGATCGGTGAAGCAAGAACATGGTTGGCAAGTGGAACTAGCATCAGGCATTAAGGTCTCCACAGATTCTGTAGTTCATAAGTGTGGGCTTAGTATAGGAGGATTTTTTACTATAGTTGACCTTCGAGTCATACCCCTTGGTTCCTACGATGTGGTTTTGGGTATGGACTGGCTTGGATCTGATAAAGCCAGTATAGATTGCAAGAAGAAGATTATAATGTGCCAAGATGACCAAGGGAATGATGTGAAGATAGTGGGGATACCAAGGCCTATATCTTTGTGGATGATTTCTGCTATGCAAGTGAAGCAAATTTTTCGTAAGGGATGTCAAATATTTGTTGTTATGGTAAATGATCTTGATGAGGAAGATCATGTGAGGAAGACTTTAGATCACCTAATTTTATAGGAGTATGTAGATGTCTTTCCAAGTGAGATTCCAGGCATGCCTCCAAAGAGGGACATCGATTTTAGCATTGACTTGATTCCTTGAGCGGAGCCTATCTCTAAAGCTCCTTATCATATGACTACATAGGAATTGGGTGAGTTACATCTTCAGCTAGAGGAACTTCTGGCCAAAGGGAGCATTCAACCTAGTGTATCACCATGGGGAGCTCTAGTGCTCTTTTTGAAAAAGAAAGACGGTTCTTTGCACCTTTTTATTGACTACAGACAGTTGAATAAGATGACTATTAAGAATAGGTATCCTTTACCTAGGATTGATGACTTATTTGATCAGATCAATGGAGCTACAGTATTCTCCAAGACTGACCTTAAGTTAGGATACCACCAACATCGCATTAAGGAAGTTGATATTCACAAGACCACTTTTCAGACTTGCTATGGGCATTATGAGTTCACAATGGTACCTTTTAGGTTGATTAATGCTCCATCAGTTTTCATGAGTTTGATGAATGGTGTTTTTTGATCATATCTTGACAAGTTTGTACTTTTATTTCTTGATGACATATTGATATATTCTAAGTCTTAGAAGGAGCATGAGGAACACCTGCAATTGGTTTTATAGTGTTTAAGAGACAATCAGCTTTATGCCAATGTAGCTAAGTGTGAATTCTTCAAATTCAAGATTCAGTATTTAGGGCATGTCATTTTAGGTCATGGTATTTCAGTAGACCCTACAAAGATTCAAGCAATAGTAGATTGGTCTACACTGACTAATGTGGTAGAGATTCATAGTTTCATGGGCCTAGCTAGTTATTATCACAGATTTTTCCAAAACTTCTCTACGATAGTGCATCCTATCACTTCTCTTTAGAGGAAAGGAAAGAAGTTTGTGTGGATGGAGAAATGTGAGGAAGTGTTTCAGAAGCTCAAGGATCTTTTGACTAGTGCACCAATTTTAGCCGTACCTGATCCAAAAGGTGATTTCATGGTGTGTATAGATGCTTCCCTTGAAGGGATTGGAGCGATCTTGATGCAGAATGGACAGGTGATTACGTATGAATCACGCAAGCTCAAGGATCATGAGCTAAATTATCCTACGCATGATCTTGAGTTAGCAGCAGTAGTTCATGCTTTGACAAGGTGGAGACACTTCTTTTTGGGGCACAAATTTGAGCTACATAGTGATCATCATAGTCTTCAGTACATTTTCACTCAGCCTAATTTGAATGCTCACTAGAGGCAATAGATGGAATTTCTATGCGAGTATGATTTTGAGGTTAAGTACATTCAAGGAAAGGAGAATATGGTGGCAGATGCTTTGAGTCGCAGGAGACATGTGTTATTATCTATGACTCTTAGTGTGGATTTAAGGAGTCAGATTCTTTAGGCACTTCCTACAGATTTTTGGTATCAGGAAGTGTGCAAAGAGATAGATTCGGGAAGACCTTTGGAGGGTAAGTTTGGAGGCTATGTTCGAGAGTTAGATGGTCTTTTGAGACATTTGGGGAGGATTTATGTGCCTTTACTAGTTGAGCTTCACACCTTGATACTAGCAGAAGCCCATTGTACACCCTACTTGGCACATCCAGGTGTCAAGAAGATGCATGCTGATTTGAGACGTTTGTTTTTTTGGTCTGGGATGAAGTGAGACATTGCTGATTATGTGGCCAGGTGTCTTGAGTGTCAGAGAGTTAAGGAAAAACATCAGCACCCAGCTAGACTTTTGCAACCAAATCTCATTCCTTCTTGGAAGTGGAATATCATCTCAATGGACTTCATAGGAGGATTACCTATGACTATTTGTTGTCATGATGCTATTATGGTCACTATTGATCGGTTGACTAAGGTAACACATTTTTCACCAATCAAGTCTTCCTATATAGTAGCTTCTGTAGCTAATTTCTTCATGTGTGACATTGTGAGATTACATGGGATTCTTAGAAAGATCATTTTTGACAAGAATCCTGTATTCACATCCACATTCTAAACATCACTATAGCATGAGCTTGGAGCACAATTAAATTTTAGTTTGGAATATCATCCAAAGATAGATGGTTAGACAGAGAGGGTCAATCAGGTTTTGGAAGATATGTTATGGATGTATGTGATGGATAGGAAGACACATTGGGAGGACTATCTCTTCCTAGTGGAGTTTTCTTACAACAATAGGTATCATAGTCCTTTTGGCATGGCACCATTTTAGGCATTATATGGATGTCCTTGTCATACACCCTTGAGTTGGGATAGTCTTAAGGATCACATCTTGTTGGGTCCTGAGATGCTTTGTGATATGGAGCAACAATTAGTGCATATCCATGAGCACTTGACTATGGCACAAGATAGGCAAAAAAAGTATGTTGATGCACATAGGACAGATAAGCAGTTTTCTATGGGAGATAAAGTTTTCTTGAGAGTGCATTCGCAAAAGATTTTTATCCAATATGGAAAGGGTTCTAAGCTAGCACCTCACTTTGTGGGACCATTCGAGATAGGATTGGCCTAGTTGCTTACCGCCTTGCTCTACTGACTAGCCTGGCTCACATTCATGATGATTTCCATGTTTTAGTGCTTAGGTATTATATCCCTAATGTTGTACATGTTCTTGATTGGAATGCAATCTAAGTAGAGGACGGGCAGCTGGCTTTGGAGCTGGTCCATATTCTGGAGCAGTGAGGGTTGACCCTCAAGGGTCGAACCATCGAGCACATAAGGGTCCAATGGGATCCTAATGATGATTCTTCAGCTACTTGGGAGGATACAACAAGATTACAAGAGTTATATCCCTACTTATTTGTAGGCTTCCCAGAGTAAGCCTAACCCAAGGGGGGTGGATGTAGTGCCTGCCCTCATTCACATTTTTCTGGACACATTGTTGCTATTATTATCAGACTATGTTAGACTAGTTTTATGTTGATGAATTAGTGGTATTGTTTTGAGACTATCAGACATTATGTTATGGATTTAGTTGATATATGATGAGATCATTTAGACTTTACATTTCATGTATCCATGATGATCATTACATTGCTTTCTGTTGTTGATGATGATTATTTAGATCGTTTATTATCTCATGTGTTTTATTATGGATACTTACCCCATACTTGCATGTGTATGGTGTGCATTTTTATTCTTATTGTATGGCATTTCTGATGTGGTTAAGGAAGGGAGTCATAGTCACCTACTAGTCAGGATCCACATGATGCACCACTTCCTGCCATTGCCTATTTAGCTTAGCATTTTATATATATTATGTACATGCATGGTTTTTATGCAGGTTGTAGGTACTGGGTATTAACTTTCCTGAATTGCCAAGATGAGCGTACCCTATTACACTATCTCAATGATAAGAGTAGGGAGATAAATTCTCAAGTCCAAATCCCAAACCCTTAAACCATTTGTATATTTTACCTTCCGAACATGTCAGATGACATAATTCATGATTTTTAACCCTTTAGACTAATTTTGTATGAAATGTTCTATGATGGGTTTTCATATTTTATCTTGGAGGTCTATGGTGTATTTTCTATTAATTAAGTCTTGATAAATAGATTTAATTAATAAATTAATTATTTGGAGAAAATTAATATAATATCATGATCTTTGATATTTTGACTATAATTAGTTAAATGAGAATTAATTGAGAAAAAGAATTAAATAAAATAAATTAGAAATTAAAATTAATAATAATTATAAAATAATAATAAAGTAATAAATAAATAATAATAATAGAAGTTATAAAATTTAAAATGAAAATTATAAAAAGTAAAATAAAAGTTATAAGCTTGCCTAGGAGTAAACGCACCTCTTGATTTCACTTATGTCAACAACATAGGAGTTAGTGCACCAATTAAAGCACATGGTGTCTACAACCTTATGACTCATCAAGAAGGTTGCACAAGACACATGCTTAGTTGGTGACACCTTCTAGTTGTTTCTAGAGATATTCTAGGTGCTTCCTGAGAGTCCTTTACATTTGGGCACTCTTAGAGGCTTTGGCAAAGCATTTTTTGGAGCATTGGAGGACTCGGGAATGTGGGAGAAGGAAGGAGCTTGCTCTACAGTTTTTGAGGAGAAGTGAATTAGCATCAGAATCCGAGTAGACTCTTGTGATTTTTCTTATGTTATTTCCACCTCCCGCACTTCCTGTCTTCCTCATGTCTTCCATATGCTTTCTGAGGCTTTTCCTATTTTGGTTGTATGCATTTTTCAATATGGGTAGTTCAAATTTATTTGAGAAAAGCTTATATGCATAGATCTGAAGAGATTACGGGGCTAGGGTTTAAATTATAGCCAAATCCATTAGAAAATGTATTGAGTAAATTTGGAGAACAAATATTTTATGGATTTCTTAAAATTGAAAGCCTTTAAAAGTGTGTAGATATGGACATGTTAATTCTGATCTGCGTACATACATATATATATGTTATGCTTAATAAATCTCTACATATATATATATATATATAGACACACACACACACATATATATACATTTATATATATACATACATACATATATATATATATATATACATACATATATATATATATATATATATATATATATATATATATATATATATATATATATACATACATATATATATATATATATATATTATTGAAAGAACGAATGATATATCGCATCCCAATTTGAAAAAATGTTATAAAAAAATAACATTGAATTGAAAATTTGGGGGAGGGTTTTTACCCTCCCAACCCATGCTTATGAGTGCACCGGCAGCCGTGCCTATTGTCACAGGTACTGCAACTGCCATTACAGGCCCTACGACAGTGGCAGGCCACACAACTTCCCTTTAAAAGAGGGAGCCAATATTTATAAGGATGTGCAACAATTTTAAAATCGTATTCAATTTCTTAAAAACTGTAATGATTTGTTATATGGTTCGGATTCATAATTTGATTTTATATTTTTTCTTTTATAAAATATTAATATTAATAATTATAAATATATTTATGTACGTACATATATATATATATATATGTGTGTGTGTGTGTGTGTATGTATGTATGTATGTATGTATGTATATATGTATATATGTAAGTATGTATATAAGTTATTAGTAATTAATAATTATCATAATTTGATAAATGATTAGAATTAAAGGATCACCTTTTATGATAATGAATTATTTTGTAATATCACAGTCTAACTATATAGATTTAAATAATTTGGATAATGAAGAGAATATGTTTATTGGTAAATTCTCATGTCAAAATTTACTATTTAAATTTAAAGGGGGACATTTGCAAATAAAGTTTATATAAACAAAATATCATTTTAATCATTGGGAGATCGATTTTTAAAGTTATAAAGGGAAACCTTTATTCACCAAACCGATACATGGATTAGGAAAAACATGCAAAACATTCCTTCATTCAATATCTAAAATTGAAAATGGAAACTGATACCTCCACACTTAATTGAATTATGTAACTTTAGCAAAACCAAAACATGTACTTGCATTGTATTTTCTCCATGCTATTTTTTTTGGGTTTAGGGTTGACTAGTATTGACCAGTTATAGGATGTTTAAGAGAGGCTTGGGGGTTATGATTGTGATGTCATGATGATGTCTTATTTTTTATCTTTATAAACCCAACCATGGTTATGTGATGGAATGCTCTATGAAATGGTTGTAATTACTGATTGTTATTTTTTTCTAGGCTTCTTGTGAGAAGTAGAGATTCTTATGTATGAGACACTTGACCTAATCATTTTTGAGTCATCGATCAATTATCCTTGGTTTATTTTTTAGTCACCGTGATGGGACTGAAATGTTATTTTATGATGTCATGTTGTGATATGTTTGACTTGACCATTTTGGAGTCTTTGATCAGTATGATTTTGAGATATATTTTGGTTATTGAGAACCAATAGATACTTTTGATTATCAGGGATACCTTCAGTTGCCAATAGAGAACTATTGTTGTCATGATTATCTATTATGCTTTTCAGTTGACTCATGGAGATTTGATGTTTATATTGTGGATTATCTTTTGTGATTTTGAGATTTATGATTCCATGAGCTTTGGGTAGGTTATCTTCTTGTAGTGTTGGGAAGTGGCTTGCAATGGGGGCCAGGGCCCTAAGAGGCTGCCAGGGTAACTCATTGTAAGTTATTTTAAGAAGTGAAAACATTCACACCTAATACTAACTAAATGAACCTAAAAAGCTAATTTTTTTGTTCTCACCCATGCCTCTAGTGCTAGTACAGACTAGGATGGGAGTAGAGAGAACACATGGTTGCGACCTTGCATTCCATAGTATGCCTTGTCAATATGAGAGGATACTAATGGCTGCATAAGGATTAGTAGGGACCCATGGAGTTGTAAGCTAACTGCCAGGGTAACTTCTACATGATATATGCGATGACACTTGTCCACTTATAGAGTAAGTTTCCTACATGTCATTGTGTGCATCTAGGAATTAGATGTCAGTTTTTTGATTGGAACCTTGGGTTAGTATGTCTTTAGGATTCCTAGACTTAGAGAGTATTTATGCTATATGATTTTGTTAATTTTTTTGGGACTTGAGATTATCTTCTCAGTAGGGTGGGAGTAGACCACTTAGGTTCGATGCGGTCGGGTGGTAGTGTTTTTCCACTCTTATCATTTGAGATCCATTTGAGACATTGTGGCTAATGCGTCTTTTATGATTTTGGATATGTATCCTTTCATTTATGATTAGCATATGTTAGATGATGTTATCTTATGCTTTTATTTGCATGTCAGATTACTTTCTATATGTGATGTAGTATGTTTAGGTGTGACATTCCTACTATGTTAATACCAATGATCTCTTTGATGATTTGGAATGTCATGCACAGAGGGATGGCTAGGACCCATGATGGTCTAATGATGCTATTTAAGGTTGGGAGAAACCATTTACTTAACTTATTATGTTTGATCTTTTATGATGGATGTCTATATCTTCTATGATGATGTATCATGTATGACATGTGATTATCTTTACTTTGTTGCATCATGGATTAGAATAGGATGACGTACCTTATTTCATGTATGTATATTCTTAAAGCTTTTCATACCCTGTGATGTGTACAATGGATGATTGAGCATTTAGAAATTTAATGTATAAACATTGGAGTTATCATTATTATTTCATGTGGTTGTTGTATTAGATGGATTCAATAATGTTAGTTGATTTAGATGTAATTCAACATTAAGGGATCCTTAAAGAATGTAACCTGTTATGTTTACTTTTAGATGGTTATTTCTATTGCTTCCATATTTATGTATTAGTTGTAAATGATATTACTTTCATGTAAAAAAAAAAAAATGCTACCAAACTTAGTAAAACTTTAGGTTTATTCTTTGGATCCCTTGGCAGGGCGTGACACAATAGGCTTACCTTCTTGGCTCAATATAGCCCCAATAGCACTGTCACTAATGTCACAATTCACCTAGAACACTTTATTGAAATCAAGAAGTGCCAAAATAGGTTGTTTTCTAACCTTATCCTTTAGAAATTCAAAACTCCTTCCAAATTTTGTAGTCCACTTGAATTATTTTCTATCCCCCCTCATTGTTTTAGTTAGGGTTGCACATACACTACTGAAATTCCTAATGAACTTCCTATTAAAACTAGCCAAGCCCTAAAATAACCTCATCTCAGTGGCAGACATTGGAGTAGACCATTCCAAGATGAAATTCACCTTCTCTATATCCATTTTGAGACCCTCAGTTAATACAAAAAACCCCAAATATACTAACTCCCTTTTGACAAAGCTATACTTCTTCAAATTAATCAATAATTTATCTTCCCTTGACCTTTTAAGGGCACTACCAATGTGCTATAAACTTTCATCCAAAGTCTTACTGAAAATCAAAATATCATCCAAATAGATAATTAAATTTTTTCCCAAAAATACCTTTAGTACCTCATTCATAAGCAGCATGAAGGTGCTTTGCACATTGGTCAGTCCAAAGAAGATGACAAACCATTCATATAGACCCTCCTTGGTCTTGAATGCAATCTTACACTCATATTTGTATATGGTGATAACCACTCTTGAGAATTATCTTTGTGAAGTACTATGCTCCACTCAAATAGTCCATAAGATCATCCATTCCTGGAAAAGGAATTAGATATTTGATGGTTATTATATTTATAGCACAAGAGTCTATACACATTCTCCACTCTCAATCCTTCTTTGGTGCTAGGACTATAGGTTCTACACATTGACTTTGGCTCTTTTGAATTTAATCTTTCCTCAATAGCTCCTGACCTTGTTTGTTTAGCTCATCAATATCAGTAGGAGTCATCCTATGAGAAGCCTTGTTAGGAAAACTACCTCCAGGGACTAAATCTATTTCATGACTTATTAGCCTTCCTAGCAGGAACCCTTCTAGAACATTATTAGAGATGACATCTCCATACTCACTTAATAGACATGAAACTTCAAGTGGAATGTCACTACTACCTTCCTTATGTTTTCAAATAATTAAAGAAAAACACACTTGCTGATGTTTCATGCCATCCATAAATTTTCTTCCATCAACAAGACATACCCTATCACTACTACATACCTTCTCACCCTCATTTATCAAGGGCTTCAATTTGGGGTGAACTCCAGCCTTTTTGAAAGAGTATGTATTTGCATGACCATTATTTACAACATTCCTATTGAACTACCATGACCCTCCCAATAATAAATGATAAATGTGCAATGGAATGATGTTAGAGAAGGTCTCATCATGGTAATTCCCAATCTTGAACTTTACCAAACATTTCTCACTAACCAAGACCTTATGATCATCCTGCACCCAAGTAATTTGATATGGTTGGGGGTGTTTCTCCTTCTTGAGCTTTATCTTTGAGACCATCTCCTCTGACACCAAGTTGTCAGTGCTTCCACCATCAATAATCACAACACAAAATTACCATCACATTTGTACTGGGTACAAAAAAAACTTCTCTGTTGTCCATGTTTAGTCTCATTTCTTAGTAAGACTCTTTCATTAACTAGAACCTCTCCTTTTTTTTCATCCTCTAAATGTGATTACTATCCATCATCATCCACATGATCAACCCTTTCTTGACCATCAACTCTCCTATCTATCCTTCCTTGGAATTGAGGGAATTCAAAGGCATGATGACCTTCTTTATTCTAATGAAAAAAGGTACCACAGAATCCTCCTCTTCCTAAAACTTTTCCATGTCCTTTACCTCTTCCCCTCTGATATCCAAAGTTTTTATGATGGAAGTGGTTGAAACCCTCATTCCTATGGTTTTGGCTAGTACCCACATTTCATTTTTCTTCTAATGTTCATTTCTGCCTCCAAATGACCTTCCACCACCCATTCCTCCTTAACTATGTCCTCTTTACCTTCCATCATACTTTTTTCTTAACTTTTCCTAAACTTGCAATGAAAATTGCTATGCCTCTTGAATGATAGTATTTATAACTAGACTTAACTCCTCCTAAATCCTAGATCTTAACCTGCTAAGGCAATGAAGAACCTTCTTCTTGTTTTCTTCTATATGCCCCACCCTAATAAGGACTTAATAATACTCCTCTATGTATTCCTAGACATATTTTCCCACTTTCTTTAACCCTTGCATCTTCTTGAACAAATAAAGCTTGTAATCAACAAGAATGAATTGCTTCTTTAGTTTGTCCACCATGCGATCCCATCTAGTGATTTTCTCCTTTCCTCTTCTATTTCTTTCCAATTGAATCTCTTGCCACCAAATTTTGGAATGGCCTTTCATTTTGGCCTTCATAATCTTAACCCTATTAGGGTCCCTAATATCCTTGTATTTGAAATATTCCTCTATCTCATTGATCTCATCAATCAACTCATTCAAGTTTAGATTTCCCAAAAACATGATGATGTCCATTTCAAGTCTTTTTCCAAGCTTGGTAGTGATCTTAAAAATATTCCCCTCTACTTGGTTTATGACTTCTCCATCTCCTTCCCCTTCTTTCCAAATATTTCTTTCTTCTTCATTTTCTTCCTCACTTTTGTCATCTACAACACAATTCATCCCTTTGTGGATCTCCTCCTAAAATTCCTGGACTTATCTCTAGAGAGCTCTAACATTAGGAATAAAAAATTTGGCCCTTCCATAATGCTCCCTTCATGGAGGCATCTTCTTTTATCAAAACCCACAACCATACAGTCCTAGTGCAAACTGCCTCATAGTCGTACTCTATCTACACACTCAAGAAAAACTACTCTAATACCACTTGATGAGTGCACAATCCAATACCAAAAATGAATAGAATAGGAAAAGATAAATATTATTGTTAGAATTTATCTACTATAACATTTAGTACAATAAAAATAGATTCAAAGACATGCCCTATAGGCTTACAATTTTGTCTAAATCTAGAGAAAATTGTCCTCACAGTAACCTCTCCCAAACTCCACCAAAAAATTTCCTGTACAATGCAAGAGATGTAGTTAAGTACCCAAATTAAGTTTAGGTTTAGAGTACATTTTAGAATATATAATTTCACATCCACTACCAAAACATAATGTCTTAGAAAACACATTTGAAGTTGATGTCAAGTTAGAAGAATCCAGAAATGGTAGTCCAACTTCTGGGAGGCATAACTTTTGTTGTAGGACTCTGATTGATGAATTGTTTACATTTTTAGAAATTCCTCTGAGTTCCCTATAGCCTTATGGACCAATATTCTTGTGTACCATTTTTTGGGCCCTTACGATTCCATTTAGTGCCTCAAGTCTGACTTTGAAGTGCTCTTAGGAGGTCTCTAGGCAACTTAAAACTGCAATATCTTTCAAATCATAAAACCTTTTGATCTAATTCTTTTTCTAGAGTACTTCAAATTATAATTATAATCATCTCTCCAAATTACACCATCTAACACATTATAATTATGTCTCAATTATTAAAAAAAAACTTATTTCTTGCATTGGCACATATCCCAAGGTTCTCAAAAATGCTATCCTCGAAAGCCAATAGTGGAACGATGAGATTTGGAATCTCTATTTTACCCAAATGGGTATCCAAAAATGAAAAAAAAAAAAAAAAAAAAAACTTTATATAGAAACTAACAATAAGCATATTTTTGGGTGATAAAGGATTTCCCTTACACCTCTACATGCACATGCATCAATTAGTCATCATATCCTCTTAACTAGTGACTTGAGATGATATTGAGTATGTAAACCAATATTGTAAGATAATAAGTACAATATAATATGAATAATGCATCACTTAAAAAATTGGTTCTTGAATTGACAATAATCAATATAAAAATAGGAGAAAGAATCCAAATTGAGTTACAATGAAATCAAGGAGGTACTAACAAGACAACACATCAATTTATGTTTGGAAAAAATCATAATATAATAATAAAATAATTTCAAGAGCTTATAAAGAAAGGGTCCTACTCAAACTAATAAGACTTATTAGTGCGAGTGTTGATAAAATCTAATTATATATGAATGAATTGGTTCAATATTAAGTTATATAATACTTGATATCATCTACAAAGATCTAGTAAGAGAACCAATACTAATTATATGAAACACTAATTATTTGAGTATATGAGAATGACATTGACTTAAACTAGCATTCCAACACTTTGGATTAGCCACCAATAACCATGATACCAAGTAGGGAATAACTTAAAGAGGTACATGAATATACAGAGAGAAATGTTAATATGGTTTGAACTTTCTTTTTTAGTCATATACCTATAAGGTATTATCTTTAAAAAAATATATCTGAGCTTCTCAAAATTGGGTTACACATCTCTACGCTCTAACTAAGAGTTATAGGATTGAAAAGTATCCTTCTAATAGTGGTGTAGTTATGCTAGTTACCAATTAGGATAAGAATATTTTGGCATAAGTATTCACTACTAAGACATTTCTACAAAAATGTTAACTTTTTTAAAAAATTAGTTAATTTAAAATAACCTTTAATCAAAAAAAATTAGTTATGTATAAAAAAATCCAAATAAAAAAAAGAGATATTTGCTATACCAATTAAATTTTGTGAATAAATAAATTATTTACCACAATGGCCAATTTCATGACTTTCAATCTTGAATTACTGGCATGTCATTATACACATAGACAAGATTTCACAAGAAAGTCATAGTTGTGAGACAATTTGACAATCGATTGTGATAGATTGCCAAGAAGATCAAACACCGTGAACTTCTCTTGAAGCATCTTCTCAAACATATAACATTCCTTAGATGAGAGTGGAATTTAAGACCTTCTTAAGTAGATGAGAGTATATGAGTAATGATATCTTATTTATGTTTATCTTTGATTTTTGGAACACATATGTTTATTTAAGTAAATTATAGGTACAATTCAACTATACAATCATTTTAAAAGAAAACATGATCATTTTATTATGTATAGTAAATTATTTGCTAAGAACTGAAGTAGATAAAAGGGAGATCATTATATTTTATCCTACAACATTTAAGAGGAAGATGTTTACTTCATTGAATTTAGTATAACAAAAAGGACATATATCAAAGGTAAATGGTTATCTTTTATCTCTTTATTGTAAATTAAAGGGATCTGGATGGCTATCCTTTATTTGTACCATCTTCTTTTCTTATATTGATCACAGATAAAAGATGGGTGCTATATTTTCTTAGCTTCTATATTGGTTTCTCAAAATGATAATACATTAAATAGAGATGGTCATTTTAGGCTATACACACTTGACCAGAGTTATGCTAATAAACTTGATGATTTCTTTATCCAAGTAGATGATGTTGGTTAGATTCTTGCAAAATTATAGAAGTGATAATGATAGGGGAATTAGAGATATTATTTACTAATGGTAAGTAAATGAACTATATCTATTAACCTAATGAGTTACTCCCCATAAACTTTCTATACATTTATGTGCAAGTATATTTTTGGTAAATAATCATAGTTTAGTACTTGTTAATAGTGGTGCAATAGTGCTACCTATCATCCTAATAATTACATTGATGTTCTTTTTTGAGGATAGATATCTTAAATCATTAACAAAATATACATGTTTTATAGTTGTTCCTATCTTGAATTGTGGTAAAAGATATTCACGATGAACAAAAAGACAAAATATTCTTTTTTTTTTGTTTCTAATAGAAAATACTACTACTAATGTATCTAGATGAGTTATTGTGATAATTTATTATGTGTCAACCATTATTTTTATTCTTGATCTAGTGGAGTAATCACTTGCTATAAAATTACAAAGTTCATTGCAATAGCAATATGTTGCATTCCTACTTTTCATTGCATAAACATGAAACAAGGAGATGGAGTAAGTTTTTCTTATTTCTTCCTTTCAATTTGTCCTATGATTTAATAATATTAGAAGAATGAGGAACCAAATAAGAGAAAGATGATCATTGAAAGGAAAGTTGACAATGTCTAAGAGAATTTCAAACAAGAAGAATATTCAAGATACAAGTATGATTTTTTCTTTTTAAAAGTTTGGTGATTAAATAAAAAATAATATATATTATATAGCCAAGGGGAGAATATATAGTGAAGAAGGTGATGATGGGGAATGCTTTCATCTCCCTTTTGGGCCATTGGAATGTTCTGGGAAGATTGGTTTTTGATAATTCTGGATTGTGCAGATTTGTGACGGATTTGTAGAGTTGGGTTGTGCTATGATGAGCTGTGCTAGGGTTTGGAGTAGTTACATTTTTTGCAGATAGATCTTGAAGAAGATGAAGACCCAAATGAATTTTGCTAGTGTCTTTACTATTGGGTGGGTAGTTTTATAAAGGAATAGATTGGGAGTTGTTCTCTTGAATCCCCCCACTTTCCTAAGATGCATTGGTGATCTCTAGTGTAGCATATTGGGGTATTTTTCCATGCCATCTTCCCTTTTCCTAGATCTTTTCATGGTCTCTAGTGCTATAGTTTGTGGTTGTTGGCCCTATTATCTCTTCTTTCTCTAGAGCTTTTTATGTAGGCATTATCCCTACCCAAGACTCTATTGTGTGGGGATTGTGGTGGTTTATGGAGGGTCTACGGAGGACTTTGGAGTAGTGTTTTAGGACTGAGGGGTTCTCCACCTTCAATAGATGGGTCAGATCTCTCCTCCCCTATAAAAAACTTAATCTTTGGTGGAGGTGTCTTTTGTTCTTCTTCTTCACTTTCCAATATCATATTGAGGTGGGGGAAAAGCTTAAAGAGGGAGCTTAAATTATTTGGGGAAAGTGGTGGTGAATGGGTTCAATAGGTACTCTCCTTTTGTTGTTGGAAAGTATCCCTTTCAAGCTTCTTTTAACAATATATGTCACATGTGAAGAATTTATGACTCCTTGGATAAATGTTTTGGTATGGAGATGGGTGTTACTTCTTTTGAGGGTGGCTTGGGTATTTCTCTTTCCTTATAAATTCATAGCTCTTATAGATGTGGTACAATCTCCTATTGAGGTGGAGATCATATTTGGGAAATTGGAAGAATAGGAGAATCTCATCAAAATGTTGTGTATATGCACTACTTTTGGTAGTTTGGTTAGAAAAAGAAGGGGAAGAAACTATTACCTCTTGGGTTGGTTCTTCTTCCTCCCCTATTCTCTCATTTCCATTATGATGTGGGATTTTTTAGGTGGCTAAAAGAAATTTGATTTCATTTTCTAAAGAAAGATGTTGATCTTTTCTTGAACCCATGGTTGGGAGATATATTTTATGTTTTCCAAAGCTAGAAGTATAGCCTTCTTTGGTTGTATATTATTCTTTAGGATTTTGATAGGTGTGAATGGCCTTAGTTTATGTCTTTATTGTGTTGATGATGTTTAGTTTTCCTTTACCTTGTAATCAAGTGATTATCTTCAGTTTTAAAGGCTACACTCTAGTCCTTTGTTGTTGTTTTTGGTTTAAGTTTAAAGCTATTGTGCTAGTTTGTCCCAAGATTTTTAGTGACAACATTGACCATGGTTGGTGGATCAGTCACTCGTGGACCTTTGGTTTTGATAAAGGAAGATATGACCCTATGGCATCATTCATTATTATGCACTAGTATTGTTTTGATATTGGTGTATAGAAGTCTAACTGTGCTCTTGGTCAGCACCCAATTATTGTTTTTTTGTTAATAAAAAAATGTTTGCCAAGTGAAATAAATAGTCAATTTACTAAAAAAAATTACATTTATCTTTGTATAAATATACAAATAAAGATGATTATGGTATAATTGAATAGATTCAATTATATTCTTTTGATTGTGACCATATTCTAATGTCGAATAAAATAGGCATGTATATTGACATCATATTGATATAGTGGCTTCAAAAATATCTAATATAGATATAGGATGAATATGAATCTATAATTTTCAATTGAATTTTCTATGTAAGGTTATTTCAAGGGATATTATACATATTATACATTCATAATCAAGAGTTGCAAACATATAAAATGTTATACATTAATTTATTGCACTTCAAGAAGAGATAAATAAGTCAACAAGAAAAAAACAAGTCTTTAATAATTGCTAGTCAAAATTTAAATGATCTATTACCCATATTTCATGTTAATTTATATAAATCTAAATATATATCTTCAATATTTTTAAAAAATAATTCTTATGTTCAAACTCATTCAATGTTTGATATAATTAATAAAACTTGTTATGTAGATTACTAATGGAAAATTTGTTAAATAGGGCTTCTACATGATCCTTGAAAATCCTCTATATTTTGTCTTAATAATATTGTCAATTATTAGGGACTTACATGTCAATTCATTGTAATGTATCCAAGTGCAGCTCAAATTGGCTATGTACCAATCCTAAGGAATCATACTCCAATTATTTGTTTTTCCTTTCTTATTGAAGCATGAGAGGTCATCAAGATGGCTCAACATATTTGGTGTCATGGTAATGGAAAAGGATCTTGGTTGCAAGGGAAATCTTGAATCACCAAAAAATATGTGATGATCCTAATGGGCTACTTTCACTAGAACCTCAGGGGTTTGGTGCAATGGTTCATATCATGTGGAATCAAAGCCTCCACTAAGGTTTGAGTCTTAAAGTAGGTGGGAATGCTAGCATTGCAATGTTTATCTAGAGCTCATATGGCCAACAGAGGGCCCATCATATGAGTGCACATCCACCCTAGAGTCTATATTGTGAAGCATGGTGGGATGTCATGATCTTGGTGGGCTACCTTCACTAGCACCTTAGGGTTTTTGTGCAGTTGTTCATACCAAAATATTCATGTTCTTTTCTTTTCAATAAGGTACATTTTAGTGCAGTGTTTCCATTTGTAGAGACTTACTACTTTAAGTAAGTTGATCATAGGAGTTTAAAATGTTCCCATTTCACAGGTGCAACATCATCTTCATTATCATTCTAGTAGTTAAATTTGATCACCATACCATCTGTATTATTGAGTGTATTATGAATTTTTAATATAAAATAAATGAGCTCAATTTTGAAGGCCTTAGAATCTATCAAAAGAAGTTGAACCCTAGCTAATTCATGAAGGAGATCCTAAAGTACAAGAACACAAGGAGGTTAAGATACCTTATATGGGATATCAAAATTAGTTTGATTCATTTATGATATATTTGAGTTCATAACATAAAGATGTAAAGGTTAGGTGATGGATGACATAAAAAAAAAGTGGGCATCTTCAAAGTAAAAAATAAAAATTGGAGGAGAGAGAAAGTGATGAAAATAGGAAGAAAAATTAATAAAAATAAATTTAGGAAAAAATGACAAAAAGAGAAATTCCTATTATCAAGGTGCATATGTGGCATGAATAAAAAAATAGGAAAATAGTTGGCATTCCATTTATCAAGGTGTGTAGGTTGAATTGTAGAAGCTTGTAGATAAATCATGTATTTAATATTTGGAGGTATGTAGGTGGAATTCTAGAATGTTGTGGATAAATCATGTATTTAATACTTGTTGGGTGCTTCATTGTATTTGGGTGGGAATTTAACATTTGTTTAAAGGTAGTTGTATTTACCTTTTATCTCACATTGGTTGTTTTGTAATGTCTTGGGTTAGAAGTGCCCATTTAAACAAGGCTTATGATTATTTGTAATCAAGTTCGGGAAGTAGAGGTTCTTTGAAGTAGAAGCTCTTTAAAATAGAAACTCTTTGAGTTGTAAGATCTTCAAGTGTAAGCTCTTCTTGTAATGAATTTCAAGTATTAATGGAAGCTTTATGCAACATTTTTTCATCTCTCTATCTCCATATTTTTGTGATATTGGTTGTGATTTGGTAAGGGTGGTGTTGCACTTCATCAATGGTATCAGGGCAGGAGTTCTTGAGTGTGCAGACAAATTGTTGAACATGAGCCAATTTGCACCAGGACCTTAGGTTGGGTAAAGTTTTCCAAGAAGTTCTTGATTGTGTAGACAGATTGCCAATTGTGAGGTAGTTTGCACAAGGTTAAAGTGTTGCACGAGATTTTTCTTCTAATGACTTGAGCATGGAGAAGAGAAAGAAGAAGATGACTTTTGTGATTGGATGGATTCTAAGGATTCCTTTAATTGAGAAAATTAGAGCAAGAAATGAAGAGGCTGAGTTGCAAAAATGAAGAGTGCATCCCCAGAAAAGAGATGTTGATAATTCCTTGGATGTGGAAAAGAAAGAAGATCCAGTGGAGTATCAGACATGTGGTACAAAAGAAGAGCAAGAGAATGAAGAGGAAATTATTTGTGAACTTAAAGTTGAAGAAGATGAAAGAGAAGAGGAAGAGCATGAAGATGACAAGATTTATGAACCTGAAGTAGATCAAGATAATTTGAAGATTGGAGCAATGGAGGAAAAGTATAGTGCCTTAGTTGAAGATCAAGCAAGTAAAGTAGTTACATGCATTGTTGGCAACATGAAAGAGGCAAGTGAAGATGAAGATGTGAAAAAGGTAAATTTATATGAATTATGAGATGCTAAATTTGAGATGAGTTTGAAAGATATTAATGATGGTTTGCATGAGGATCTTATTAGTGATGTGTGGTATGCAAAGAAATATTTGTATGGTGTTGTTGGGTTTATTATAGGTGTGATTAAGTCAACAAGATTGGATGAGGATGAGATTTATACTTAGACAGAGTTCATTACAGAGTATAAATTTCAGCAATTGACACTTTTTTGAGCTAGGTGTTGGAAAAGAAGAAAGAAGGAGATATATCGACAATAGATACTTGTTCTAGCTATGTGTTGGTGGAGGAGGAAAAGAAATAGCAACAGTGGCTACTTCATTTTGTGAATCCATATTCACAAAAATTTTCTTCCCATAGGAGTTGGATGCAAGAGCATCATTCATCAGGAAAAAAAAAATTGGACATCTTTAAAGTGAAGAAAGAAGTGGAGGAGAGAGAAAGTGACAAAAATAGGAAGAAAAATAAATAAAATAAAAAATAGGAAAAAATGAGAAAAAGAGAAATTTCAATTTTCAAGGCACATAGGTGGCATGAGTAAAAAAATAAGAAAATAGTTGGCATTCCATTTATCAAGGTGTGTAGGTGGAATTCTAGAAGCTTGTGGATAAATCATGTATTTAATATTTGGAGGTGTGTAGGTGGAATTCTAGAAGCTTGTGGATAAATCGTGTATTTAATATTTGTTGGGTGCTTAGTTGTATTTGGGTGGGAATTTAATATTTATTTATAGGTGGTTGTATTTACCTTTTATGCCACATTGTTTGTGTTTGTAATGTCTTGGGTTACAAGTGCCTATTTAGAAAAAGTATACGATTATTTGTAATCAAGTTCAGGAAGTAGAAGTTCTTTGAAATAGAAGCTCTTCAAATAGAAGTTCTTTGAGTTGTAAGCTCTTCAAGTGTAAGCTCTTCTTGTAATGAATTTTGAGTATTAATGGAAGCTTTATGAAGAATTTTGTCATCTCTCTATCTCCATATTGTTGTGATATTTGTTGTGAGTTGGTAAGGGTGGTGTGGCGCTTCATCACTTGGGAAATAATTTCTACATTATTTTTTTTTTATTGGTTTTTCAATTTGTGTGTTGTTTCTAGGCCTTGTACTACCATGTGTGACATGTGAACCATTTATGATATGTCTATTGGATATTAAGATGAATAACATTCTTTCTCTTTTGTTTTTGTGATTAATTTCATTAATTTTTGAAGATATTATAAGTATTTTGAAAAAAATATAGTTGTGTGTAGATATGAGAATCCCTGCAAATAGTCATATAGAAAGATTTGGTGTAGACACATTGGGATATCTTTGAGAATGTAAATAGATTCATTGAAAGTATATGTGAATCATATTTATTAACTTTTGGTTTGATTAAATTTCATTCATATTTGTGGAATTTATAGATCTTTTAATGAAATTGGTGTTTAAAGATCTTCATTGGAGTTATAAGAAAATATTTGTGCTTGTATAATCATTTATAGACTTTAAAAGATTATTTCTTAAAGATTCTAAAACTAGACTTAAAATTGGTCAATTTAGAATTTTTTCTGGATTATTTGAGATTTTATTAGGAGGGATATTGGATGCCCTATGTAGGGTTATAGGTTTTGTTTCTGGTTTATGATAACAAATATGGGTCTCAGTTCAAAGGTCATAACTTGTAATTGGTTTATTTAATTGGGATCATATCTTAATATGATTTAGTAATACTTGTTTGGAACTATTCTTAGTAAGGCTTGGAAAGAAATTGTAAGGAAAAAAGAGTTATGCATGATATGATCAAGAATAGAAGCCAAACTCTATGAATGAAGAAATGTGGATAAAACTTCTGTTGAAACATTTTTTTGTTTTACTAGATCAGATGCCTTAATTAATGAATTATTTTTTCATGCCCAAATTATATAGGAAAAAAGCAAACAATTTTTTTATTTTTTAAAAATTTTTAAGACTATGATTCAATAAGATAATGCAGTTGACAAGGTTTAAGATACAGATAGACAAAGGTACTGAGAAGCTAAATGCAAGGTCACCATAGATGAGTAATAGGTTTATGGCTCAGATTGATCATTTCATTAAAGTGATTATTTGGGTGAACTGATGGTCTCTAAGTAAATCCACTAATGAAATTAGATGACTAATCTATTTAACTAAAGTCATAATTCATCAATTTGTTTTAATGATACAATTTAATTACGAGAAATAAATCACTAACCGTAAAGGTGATCTAATTGGCTAGTCCCTCTTATTAACTTAATATCTCGATCAATATTAAATTCTAAACCATTAAACATATAAGGGAATTCAAAACTCTAGAAGAACAGATAAAATTTTACTATTCAACCAAGCTAACTATGAGTATAACTTTAATCAAAACCTAAACTAACTCATTAACTTATCATTTACAATTGAGATTGAGACTAGGTTTAATTTAATTTAATCTATAAGTTAAGCCAAGATTAATTCCAAACTATTATAAATTTAAGTCAAATGTTAAAAGGTCAATATTAAGATTAATCTAATTTATCTCCCAATAGCATAAATTAGATAATACAACATTAAGGCTATTTTAATTAATATACATTGAATTCAACTCAAACCTTTAAGTTGGGCTAATAAAAATATAACAATTTAAAATACCATTCTTAATTTAAAATTAAATATAAATTTAAATACTAACTAACATTTATTTAACTTCCCTAAAACTTCATACTAACTAAAGCTTTACATATTATACTAACAATTACTCAAACAAAATAACAACATAATATTACTTTCTAGAAACTTAAGGCATCTATTAATCTAAATACTAAATTAATACTAATCTAACCTAAAATAACAATTAAATCTAACTTAACAAAATAATAATAATTTTAACATTTAAATTACACCCATACTATAAATAAAACAAAATGACTAAACATCTATCCTACACCCCCCCCTCCTTCCCTAGTCCTAGGATCTACTCCCCCCTACACCCCCTATGCCAAGTGGCATGACAAGAGACCCCACTTGCCAAGGGTCTACGTGCTGCCCAAGGGCCTACACATGTAGACCTGTCCCTACCCTTTTCCCACGCTTTAGATCACACGTTGAGAAGAAGGCAAGCGTTAGGGAGGGGTAGGTGGAAAGTTGAAATTTCTAAAGTTGTTTTTATTAACTTTCTTCATCATCTTGCACCCAAGGCATGGCCCATGTGAGCTTGGTAAAGGAAAGTGGCAGAGGATTGTGGGGACCACACCTACCCTTGCATAATGAGGGTGAAGGAGTTGTGTGGGGAGAGAACTATAAGTGGGTGGGACATAAGTTTTCCCTCCTATTTTTTTATTTAATAAGAGGTAAGATTTGAGGCCATAAGTAAGTGCCCTCCCTTTTTGACAAATGCAGTTAATGCTGATGTAATGGACCTGAACCCAAATTGGCAGAGGATATTTGAAACTTGATTTAGTGGAGGCTAGGTGACTAGGAGAGCTAATGCATAAAGTTATATGGTTGAGGGGAGGTAGTAAGAAATGCCTCAACAATGCACTAGGAGATATATAAATATATTTTATTGTATTAAGTTACCTTGTTAAAAGAATTAGCAATAATTTTTAATTAAAAATTCAATATAATAACCTAGGGAATGTTCTCTGTGGTCTTGGGAAATAAAATTTCTCTCCATACATGTTCCAAACAGCTTTTTCACTCCTAAAGATGCTTTTTTTTTTAGTCTCAATTTTATCTAAGGGTTGCCTTATATATATATATATATATATATATATATATATATATATATATATATTGTTATAACAGGGATGGATCAAACCTATTGACAACATTCATTCTTTTAACAACCATACCAAAACAAGGAAGCACACAAGATTATATTTTGCCTTTCTCTATCAAAATTTATGCTTAATTTAATCATTATATAAAAAGGGATATATTCTTTTTATCTATAATACAAGGAGATGTATAATTTCTTGATCGAATTGATTGTGTCAATTATGAAAGCTTAACAATGAGAGGATTAACTTTGTGCTCACAATGTAGGATTTCCATTTCCTCTTAATACTTATAATCATCCTATTGAAAAATTTAACATATCCAATTTCTTTTCATTACATAATTGAAAATTGGAAATTCAGAATTCAAAAGGCATTATTGATCATTCTATTTTCTCCTAAACATATGCAAAACTTGAAATCACATAAGAGCAATACAAGGATGTTTTCATAATCTTTTTTTTTTATTCTATATTGTTCATCCTGGTTCAAGGCTTCATCAGGAAAGAACCAATAAGAAAACCCTATGTCTTTGCCAATACATCAAAATTCAAATACATTTTACATAATATTACAATTCAATTGAAAATTCTTAAAGGGATTTCACAAGAGAACTTCTTCAATGTCTTCAATGCATCAAGGAAACCATGGGAGAGACAAGAACCAACATGGAGGTAAAACAACACAATGAGTTGAACAATTCAAGCATGCATCCCAACCTGGTTTTGCACAATAGATCCAAACATAGGACCTAACTAGGGAGGAGGTGGATTTTCCCAATGGGAGATGTCAATCACTATACCATAACATGGCCCTTTCGCGGCTAAAAATTCAAGAATTTCCATTCTTTTACAACACCCTTTTGAGGCTACTATCACAAGGATGTTCATTCCTTTCCATATTCAAGATTTCACAATATCAACAAGGTATGTGATGACAAGTAGGGGTCCATACTCCCTACCCTCTTTCTCTCCTCTCACCATAAAAGGAGACTCTCACCATTGAGGTCCAACTAAGGTCTTACCCTTGTACATGGCCACTTCTTCCCTATCCAAGGGCGAGTGATGCCAAAAAAATCCCAATGAAATCCTCTAAACAAAAACACAAAATATCAAGCAAGCATGGAAATAACATCAAAGAAATTAAGATAAGTTCCCTCCCAATCAACCCCAATACACAAGCAAGCAATACATAAACAACACAAAACCTTATGCAAGATTCAAACATTATTCAAGCATGAACACATGAGGAATAGCTCAAGGAGTGAAGAACTCCTACCTTCACGAAGAATGATGGCAAATGGTGGGTTGAGAAGGGCTTTCCCTTTTTCTTCCTTCAATCTTCACAACTTCCTCCAAAGCTAGAGGTTGGGTAACAAAACAAAACTCTTCCAAAATGCCTCTAAGTATCACCCTTAACTCAACTAGACTACAAGTAATTCCAGATGGAGTTTGAGTCACCTACTCATGAAGGAGATAACCAATTTTCTTAATCAACCAAAAATAGGGTTTTTGAGTGACCCTAAAAGTCAACCAAGGAGGCTAAAGGAGTGGAAAGTACTCCCCACCCGTACCCTTACCCCTATGGTTTTTAAATTTGATTTTTTTAATCTTTAAGGACTTAATAGGAGCAAATAAAAGCTAGGGAAAAATAGTATGACCAAATAAAAACCTTTAAAGAATTTACAATACAAAATAGCACAAAATTAACAAGTGGTTTAATTCTGCCTTTCCATTGAGTTTCCTCGGCTAAATTCCCTGCACACTCATTGAACACATCAGTAGATCAAGAAATCACATGCGTTTTGTAAATTACATATCAGAAAAAAATCATATAAATTAAAGCATCCATTTTCTAATAATCAATTTTTTATTTAATTTTACTCATATTTTTGACCATTAGAATTGAAAAATCCAAGTGTTAGTTTTGCAAACATTTCATCATTATACATGTTCATAAAACATTAAATGATGAAATCAAATAACTGAAGTAAAGCATCACACATTGTAAAATAGCATAATAGTGTTCAATGCATCAAATAATGTTCTAACATATTGAGTCAAGAGAATCAAAATAGTAATGTATCACCAATGCTAGGATGGGTTGGGGCGAGGCCTCACATCCTCCCCCACTAGGCATGAACTTCCTCCTAGAGTTCATCAAAAAGATAAGGGTACTGAGATCGCATCTATGCCGTATCCTCTGAGGAAGTCATAACCTCATCATAGCAATCCCATTAGACTCTAACTTGGTCTAGCTCTCAACCTCAAAGTGCTAGGGTATGTCAAGAAATAATACAGATAGGTTGCAGTGCTAACTGGTCGTCCGAGTCCACCTACAAAGAATCCCAATCTATAATATGAGACTCATCATGAATGTATCCTCTTAGTACTGAAATGTGAAACACATCGTGGATGTGTGACAGTCTAGGTGGCAAAGCTAAATGGTAGGCAATAGGCCCTATCCTCTCTACAATCTCAAATGGTCCAATGAATCGGGGTGCCAACTTAGAGCCCTTTTCGAATCAAATCAGACTCTTGTGTGGTTGCACCCTCAAGAACACTCTATCACCAACCTGATACTCTCAATCTATCCTCTTCGCATCAGCATAGTTCTTCTGCCAATCTTGAGTCTCTCTCAAATGTTGTCTAATCAGAGTCACCTGCTACTCCATTCCTTAACTAACTAAGGGCCAATAGATACTTGATCCTTGATCCTATCCCAACTCAATGGTGTCTTGCAAGGTCTTCCATACAAGACCTCATAAGGCAGCATACCTATAGAGGAATGGTGCCTGTCATTATAGGAAAACTTGACAAGATGTAGGTATTCCTCCCACTTGACCTGATGGTCCATCACATACATATGCAACATGTCCTCCAACACCTAATTCACTTGCTCAGTCTGCCCATCAATTTGAGGATGGTACATTGTACTAAAATTGAGCCTAGTGCCCAATGTTGCCTACAACTCTCTCCAAAAGGATGAAGTGAACAAGGAGTCCCTATCTGAGATGATCTTACGGGGAATGCCATGAAGTTTGACAATATCCTATAGAAACACCTGAGCTATATTCCATGTTGTGTATGTAGTATGGATGGGAGAGAAGTGGGTAACCTTGGTCAACGTGTCAACTATCACAAAAATGGCATCATGGTGACGAGATGACAAGGCGAGACCAACAATGAAGTCCATAGATATAACATCCCACTTCCACTCTAAAATCTTATGAGGCTGAAGGAGCCCACCAGGATGATGATGCTCTGCCTTCACCCTCTGACACTCAAGGCATCTTGCAACTATGTTAGTAATCTACACTCTCATTCCTAGCCAATGATATAGCTACCTCAAATCCGCATGTAACTTCTTAACACTGGGGTGCACCGCATAGGGTGCTCAGTGAGCCTCAAGTATAATGAGCTCATGTAAACCCCCACTAGAAGGCACATACATATGCCCTCTATGATGCAAGAGTCCATCGGAATCCAAAGAATACTTTGAATACTTCCCCTCTAAGGGTCTCTAAGAATGCACCACCTGACTAACCTCTATATAAAGCTCATCCGCTGGCAAGTGCTAAAGAATCCTCTCCCTCAAATCAGTACAAGTAATCATAGATGATAACTCATGGTGCCTTCTACTTAAGGCATCTACAACTACATTCTCCTTCCCCTTGATGTAATGAACATCAAAATCATACTCACAAAGGAACTCCATCCACCTTCTCTGCCTAGCATTAAAGTTTGGCTACATGAATATGTACTGCAAGCTCTAGTGATCGAAATGAAGCTCAAATCTATGACTTAGTAGAAATTTTTGCCACCTCACTAAGGCATGAACCACTACCACAAGCTCTAGGTCATGAGTAGGGTAATTGAGTTCATGAATCTTCAACTTCCTAGACTTAAAGGAAATACATCCAAAGATGCATCAGTGCACACCACAAAGTGTGTAGATGGATCTAGTACTGCAAGAATCAATGCACTCATGAGGGCTCTCTTGAGCTCTTGAAAAGCTCTATCACACTTCTCTATCCACTCATACTTCTTTCCCTTCCTCTGAAGAGATGTAATGGGGTGTGCCAATCTAGAAAATCCTGCAATGAAGTGTCAATAATAACTTGCTAGTCCCATAAAGCTCCTCACCTTAATGACACTGGTGGGTGCTAGCCAATCCTTGATGGCACTAATCTTTGATGGGTCTACTAAGACACCATCACCTGATATGGCATGACCCAAATAATGTATCTTAGGTCTAAAGAATACACACTTTGACAAGCTACCAAACAACTGGTTCTCCCTCAACTTCTACAATACCTGTCCCAAGTGTTCTTCATGCTCCTTCTCACCTTGAGAATATATCAAGATGTCATCCAAGAAAAAAACCACAAACTTATCCAAAAAGGTACAAAATACTCCATTCATGAGGCTCATGAATACAGCTAGAGCATTCATGAGGAAAAATGGTACCACGGTGAACTCGTAGTGACCATACCTAGTACGAAAAGTAGTCTTAGGGATGTCACTATCCACAATCCTCAACTAATGATAACCTAACTTGAGATCAATCTTTGAAAATACTCGAGCACCCTACAACTGGTCAAAGAGGTCATCAATCCTAGGAAGAGGGTATCAGTTCTTGATGGTTACTTTGTTCAATTATCGATAATCAATACACAACCTAAGTGATCCATCCTTCTTCTTTATGAAGATCATTGGTGCACCCCAAGGTGACACACTAGGTAAAATATGCCCCTTCTCTAAGAGTTCCTCCAATTGAATCTTAAGTTCACTAAGCTCATGAGTGGTCATCCTATATGGTGCTCTTTACACTGGCTCTACTCCTGGCACAAGATCAATATGAAAATCCATTGCTCTAGGTGGAGGCTTACTAGGGAGCTCTGAAGGAAAAACATCTACAAACTCCTGCAATATAGGAAAATCATCAAGGGATGGCTCCCCCTCTAGATCTTCCTCCCTATTGCTGATGGTGATAGCAAACAACTGACATCCCTTTTGCATGCACCATCTAAGCTACATAGCGGAAATCATACGAAGGGATATGGGTCTCTTAACCCCAAGGATTTCTCTAGAGATACCATCATCATCCACATATTCCACCTTCTTTTTTTGACAATCCATCTTGGTGCTATGGGCATAAAGCCAATCCATGCCAAGAACAACATCATAAGAACCTAGAGGGGTAATGCGTCTCCAATCTAAATCGAGCAACTGTGCACCATGGAACTAACTGACGCTCTAGCTGCTAAGGCTAGCTCTACCTCCCAACTAACATCCTAACTAACTACCACTAGCCCACAATGCTCCACAACAAAATGAGATATAAATGAATCAGTAGCTCCAAAATCAAATAAAATGGTAACCATGCTACCTCGTATATGACTTGTAGCCTTAATAACTGTATCCTGATGCTCGGCCTAGTAGTTGTCAATCGCTGCAAAAACTTTGTGGGACCTACCTATGTCGCCAACTATCGGCTCTGAAAATGCCCCTCTCTGACCACTGGAGGACTGTCCCTGAGGACACTCTCTAGCTATGTGACCCATGCCACCACAAGTGTAACATGGTCCTCGTGTATAAGATCATGCACCCTGTGATCCAGACTACTGTGGACCTCCTAACCTGCTAGATCCACTAAAACCACCCCTAGATGACTGTTGAGTCTTCACTAGCTACAACTGTGAGGTCTATACTTTCTAATCCTAGCTCAGACCTTGTGAATGCCACTACTTGGGCTTGGATCCCTGATAACCCTGTGAGGGTTTCTGCTACTACTGCTGAGATTGTTGGCCCTTAGAGGACCTTACTATGTAGTCTTGATTCCCTTTCCAAGGGGGTTTCTACTGGGTAGAGTTTCAGTTCTGAGATTGATCCTATGACTCTTGTCTACCCTGGGTATCCTCTATAATTAGTGCAATCTCAACTACATGTCTAAAGATAGTAGGAAAGGCCATGTGAACTGGTCCTTGAAGTGAGAAATTCAAGCCCATGATAAATTGATGCACTCATAGTTTGTCTTCCTTCATGTACTCGACATATGGAAGGAGCTCAAGAAACCTGCTCTCATACTGAGCTACAGTGAGACCCCTCTGATGTAGTGAATGAAACTCCTCTATCTGCTTCTACCTAAAGTGCTTAGATAGGTACCTCTCCCTGAATCTCTCTAGGGATGACTCCCATGTGAGGGTATCCATGCTCACTCCTCCTATGGTCTCCTTTTGATGCCACCAATTGGAGGCATCTCCTCTTAACTAATGAACTGCTAGGCATGCCTTTAGATTACTCCCATACAGATGTAATCCAAAGCACCATTATAAGCTTTGTAACCATGCCTCTACTACTATCCCCTCAGTTGAATCGATAGATATGGTGGCCTGAGTTGAATCAATTCCCTGATATCATCTCCTATATGTCTAGGAGGTCTGTCAAGTGGGGGTCCTCTCTGGTGTATTGACTCTTCCTCGTGCTCACCCTATCCCTCTATCTATCTTGGCAAGGGACTCCTAGTCCTCTCTCTAACTCTGGGTCCACCTCCTCGGGGTCCCTCTGCTTCCACTACTAGAATCTACTGACCTGGCTGAACTACAGGTACTACTCTCTATTGAACTACATCAATCAAAGTCTGAAGTACATCTATAATGTCCTGGTTCGGGTTCGATGGTGGTGGAGGTGGAGGTGGTGGTGGAGGTGGTCCATCCTCCTATCCCACTCTACCAACCCTAGCCCTATGACCTCTGCCTTGCCTATTCCTACGAGTAGCAGGAGGCATCTACACAATTAAATGTCTAAGTTAATTTCCAAAAGCATAATGGTTTAAGGTTCTTAGTCTTAAAACATGGGCTCTGATACCAAAATGTCATGCACATATTCTATAGGCAAAAAACACGCAATTTTTTTATTTTTTTTATTTTTTTAAGACTATGATTCAATAAGATAATGTAGTTGATAGGGTTTAAGATACAGATAGACAAAGGTACTGAGAAGCTAAATGCAAGGTCACCATAGATGAGTAATAGTTTTATGACTTAGTAGGATCATTTCACAAAAGTGATTATTTGGGTGAACTGATGGTCTCTAAGTAAATCCATTAATGAAATTAGATGACTAATCTATTTAACTAAATTCATAATTCATCAATTTGTTTTAATGATACAATTTAATTACAAGAAATAAATCATTAACCCTAAAGGTGATCTAATTGGCTAGTCCCTCTTATTAACTTAATATCTCAATCAATATTAAATTCTAAACCATTAAACATATAAGGGAATTCGAAACTCTAGAAGAATAGATAAAATTTTACTATTCAACCAAGCTAACTATGAGTATAACTTTAATTGAAACCTAAACTAACTCATTAACTTATCATTTACAATTGAGATTGAGACTAGGTTTAATTTAATTTAATCTATAAGTTGAAGCCAAGCTTAATTCCAAACTATTATAAATTTAAGTCAAATGTTAAAAGGTCAATATTAAGATTAATCTAATTTATCTCCCAATAGCATAAATTAGATAATACAACATTAAGGCTATTTTAATTAATATACATTGAATTCAACTCAAACCTTTAAGTTGGGCTAATAAAAATATAGCAATTTAAAATACCATTCTTAATTTAAAATTAAATATAAATTTAAATAATAACTAACATTTATTTAACTTCCCTAAAACTTCATACTAACTAAAGCTTTACATCTTACACTAACAATTACTCAAACAAAATAACAACATAATATTACTTTCTAGAAACTTAAGGCATCTATTAATCTAAATACTAAATTAATACTAATCTAACCTAAACTAAAAATTAAATCTAACTTAAAAAAATAATAATAATTTTAACATTTAAATTACACCCATACTATAAATAACACAAAATGTCTAAACATCTATCCTACACATCCCCCCCCCCCCCCCCTCCTTCCCTAGTCCTAGGATCTACTCCCTCCTACACCCACTTTGCCAAGTGGCATGAGAAGAGACCCCACTTACCAAGGGTTTGTGCACTTCCCAAGGGCCTACACATGTAGACCTGTCCCTGCCCTTGTCCCACGCTTTGGATCATGTGTTGGGAAGAATGGAAGCGTTGGGGAGGGGTAGGTGGAAAGTTGAAATTTCTAAAGTTATTTTTATTAACTTTCTTCATCATCTTGCACCAAAGACATGGCCCATGTGAGCTTGTTAAAAGCAAGTGGCAGAGGTTGGTGGGGACCATGCCTACCCTTGCATAATGAGGGTGAAGGAGTTGTGTGGGGAGAGAACTATAAGTGGGTGAGACATAAGTTTTCCCTCCTATTTTTTTGATTTAATAAGAGGTAAGATTTGAGGCCATAACTAAGTACCCTCCCTTTTTCACAAATGTAGTTCATGTTGATGTAATGGACCTGAACCCAAATTGGCAGAGGAGATTTGAAACTTGATTTAGTAAAGGCTAGGTGACTAGGAGAGTTAATACATAAAGTTATATGGTTGAGGGGAGGCAGTAAGAAATGCCTCAACAATGCCTTAGGAGATATATAAATATATTTTATTGTATTAAGTTACCTTGTTAAAATAATTAGCAATAATTTTTAATTAAAAATTCAATAGAATAACCTAGGGAATATTCACTATGGTCTTGGGAAATAAAATTTCTCTCCATACATTTTCCAGAGAGCTTTTTCACTCCTGGAGATGCATTTTTTTTGTGTCAATTTTTTTTGACGATTACCTTATATATATATATATATATATATATATATATATATATATATATAGTTTTATATATAGTTATAACAGGGATGGATCAAACCTATTGACAACATTTATTATTTTAACAACCGTACCAAAATAAGGAAGCACACAATATTATATTTTGCCTTTCTCTATCAAAATTTATGCTTAATTTAATCATTATATAACAAGGGATATATTCTTTTCATCCATAATACAAGGTGATGTATAATTTCTTGATCAAATTGATTATGTCAATTATGAAAGCTTAACAATGAGAGGATTAACTTTGTGCTCACAATGTAGGATTTCCATTTCCTCTTAATACTTATAATCATCAAATTGAAAACTTTAACATATCAAATTTCTTTTCATTACATAATTGAAAATTGGAAATTCAGAATTTAGAAGGCATTATTGATCATTCTATTTTCTCCTAAACATATGCAAAACTTGAAATCACATGAGAGCAATACAAGAAGGTTTTCATAACTTTTTTTTTTCTTCTCTATTATTCATCCTGGCTCAAGGCTCCATCAGGAAAGAACCAATAAGAAAACTCGGTGTCTTTGCCAATACATCAAAATTCAAATACATTTTACATAATATTACAATTCAATTGAAAATTCTTCAAGGGCTTTCACAAGAGAACTTCTTCAATGTCTTCAATGCATCAAGGAAACCATGGGAGAGAGAAGAACCAATATGGAGGTAAAAGAACAAAATGAGTTGAACAATTCAAGCATGCATCCCAATCCAGTTTTGCATAATAGATCCAAACATAGGACCTGACTAGGGGGGAGGTGGATTTTGCCAATGGGAGATGTTAATCACTATACCATAACATGGCCCTTTCACAGCTAAAACTTAAGGAATTTCCATTCTTTTACAAGGCCCTTTCAAGGCTACTATTACAAGGATTTTCATTCCTTTCCATATTCAAGATTTCACAATATCAGCAAGGTATGTGATGATAAGTAGGGGCCCATACTCCCTACCCTCTTTCCCTCCTCTCACCATTGAGGTCCAGCTAAGGCCCTAGCCCTATACATGGCCACTTCTTCCCTATCCAAGGGTGAGTGATGCCAAAACAATCCCCATGAAATCCGCTCAAAAAACACAAAACATCAAGCAAGCATGAAAATAACATCAAGGAAATTAAGATAAGTTCCCTCCCAATCAACCCCAATACACAAGCAAGCAATACATAAACAACACAAAACCTTATGAAAGATTCAAACATGATTCAAGCATGAGCACATGAAGAACAAGTAAAGGAGTGAAGAATTCCTACCTTCACAAAGAGTGATGGCAAATGGTGGGTTGAGAAGAGCTTTCCCTTTTTCTTCCTTCAATCTTCACAACTTCCTCCAAAGCTAGAGGTTGGGTAATAAAACAAAACTCTTCCAAAATGCCTCTAAGTATCACCCTTAACTCAACTAGACTACAAGTAACTCTTGATGGAGTTTGAGTCACCTACTCATGAAGGAGATAACCAATTTTCATAATCAACCAAAAATAAGTTTTTTGAGTGATCCTAAAAGTCAACCAAGGAGGATAAAGGGGTGGAAAGTACTCCCCACCCATACCCTTACCCCTAGGGTGTTTAAATTTGATATTTTTAAGCCTTAAGGACTTAATAGGAGAAAATAAAAGCTAGGGAAAAATACTATGACCAAATAAAAACCTTTAAAGAATTTACAATACAAGATAGCACAAAATTAACAAGTGGATTAATTATGCCTTTCCATTGAGTTTCCTCAGCTAAATTTCATGCACACTCATTGAACACATTAGTAGATCAAGAAATCACATGCGTTATGTAAATTACATATCAAAAAACAATCATATAAATTAAAGCCTCTATTTTCTAATAATCAATTGTTTATTTAATTTTACTCATATTTTTGACCATTAGAATTGCATAATCCAAGTTTTAGTTTTGCATACATTTCATCATTATACATGTTCATAAAACATTAAATGACAAAATCAAAACTGATGTAAAGCATGACACATTGTAAAGTAGCATAATAGTGTTCAGTGCATCAAATAATGTTCTGACATATTGAGTCAAGAGAATAAAAATAGGAATGTATCATCGATGCTAGTATGGGTTGGGGTGAGGCCTCACATAATTTAATGGACACTTAAGAGATCAATATGAATCTCACTTATTGGCTAGTTTGTAGTATGCTCTACATTAGATTAGTATCAAAGCTTGAATATATTGAGTGTGTGGGTATAGTGCCAAAGGAGGAAATCCACACTTGGACCTTGAAGACTCAATTTTAATTTGTTGATGTGATTTTGGTTGAAGGTGGATTTCCATCTAGCAGAAAGAAAAAAGTTTTGAGGTTCTGCATGTCGAAAAACAAAAAGCATTTTTTCATGACCACTCTCTGATAGAGATAAAGCTATGTAGCATGTGCAATATGAAAAGAGAGATGCATCTTGCAATATCTTATTTTGGGTCAGATGGATGGTCAATTGATGTGGTGAATCAGTGAGGAGAGGTGGCCTTTTTACTGATAAAGAACTTGTGACCTTTGAAATGGTCCACTAATGGAACTATTTGAGAAGATGTATCATAAAAGGAATATATGATGGTGATAAAGTCATGAAGAGGCAAAGAAAAAAAATAGTAAAAATAAAAACTTTTGGTTTGATTTTTTAATTGTAATTTATTGGTTCCATGTTTCTAAGAGACATAAAAAAAAAAATCAACATTGGGAGTATAATGTAGGAGCTCCTAAAGTAAAAGAGCACAATAAGGTTAACATTCCTTATATGACATATTGAAATTCATTTGAGTCATTTATGTTGTACTTGAATCCATAACACTAGTACATTTTGGCAAATATATGACTAACTAACTAAAATGTTTAGTCACACCACTAATCAATTTAGTCACATGACTAAAACTGATCACATTATGGTACTTCTTTGTAATTTACAACTATATGTGACTAAATAAGTGACTAACTTAGTCATCAGCTATGATCACAAGATCAAACAAATGAAAGTGACTAATAGACTACCAAATAAATGACTAAATAGATGGTTGGAAAATTAGTCACTAATAATTAGTCATCTAAAAAAAAAAACTAAATGAACTACTAAATAAATGATTAAATAGTTAGTCACTAATAAGAAATCACTCAAACAAAAATGAATGAATAAATTATTATTACTCACTTACAATAATATTTAATAAAAGAACCATTGACTAATATATAAATTAGAAGTACCATTTCACAAGAAATTCTTGCTTATTAATAAGATTATTGCATGAGAAATCTATCTACACCTAACTCAAGTGAGAAATTCAAATGTCAGGTGATTTTAAAATCAAGCATTAATAAAAATCATTTAAATATTAAAAGAATAAAAATAAGTTATAAAATAAATTTTTTTTTTTTTTGAGAACTAGCTCTCCCTATTTTTTAAATTTATAATATTTGTATTTTACTATATAGATTAAGTTTCAACAAGTCTCAAGTTACAAGTAACTTATACTATCCCACAATATATTGAAGCTTACAAACAAGATGAAAATAGACATAAATAATATTTACTGCCCTTAATTCCCCTCCTTGTACTTATACCATCCAACTAAATAAGCACAGACATATTGGCCAAGAAGATAAAATCGGCCAAACTAGACTAAGCTTCAAGAAAACAAGAACATCACACCAAAAAAACTAATACCACATAAATAAATTATTACCACTCCTTTATAATTTGGGTTTATAGTGATAATTATAAAATAGGAGATTACCCTAGGGTGATCAACTAAAATTATAACTAGAGCTTGTAATGTTCAAACACGGTGTAAGGTATAAGGAAGTTTCATTATTTTATGTGATATCATATCTCACATTTAGCAATTATATATATGTCAACAATTTCATGTTCCATTTTCCTCCTTACTTATTTTTATTTTTTGTATTATCTCCTTTATTGAAAACCTACCATTTTTCTCACATCTCCTTCCTATTTAGGTATAAATAATCGTGGCTAATATATTTAGTAGTCAAATTTATTGTTGCCAAACAACTCTTTCTTGCTTCTTTGTACCAATTATTTTATGTTTTTTATTTGCAACCTTTAATTATCTTGACAACTTTAGGAGCATTTGTAATGTCAACATCAAAATTATTGTACAACCAAAAATATTTTGTTTAGTTTGTAATGAATCCACATTTTTTAAAATATTTTTTCTTGTAAATATATCTTTATAATTCCTTTCACAACTATAAACAAGGGTATTTTAAGATATTATCTTAAATCAAAATCTTAAATATGACAAGTACTATAAAGTTTTGAAACATTCATTATTTTCCTATACTTTTTCTTTCTTTACAGATAATTATTTTATTAATTCAAATATTTTAATTCTTGTAAGTGAATATATAATTGATTTGAAGCTATCACTTCCAAAGTTGATAGTTTAATTGTTAAGTGAAAATTTCTATTGAGAAAATAAGAACCTTAATTAAATTCTAACCTCTATGAAATTCAATTAAAATAATCTATTTAATAGCACGAAGTGAAAATATTTTCATGTCTCACTTGTAGAGGTAGCGATTTATTTGCATGTCTCATTTGCAGAGTTAGCAATGCCTTTAGATTTCGGGTGAAAGAATAGATTGCAGAAGTATGGGTTTAAGTAGACGAAATAATGGGTTGCAAGCATAGGTTCCTTTCATATTTCTTTCTCATGCATTATCAAGGAAGAGCTTAGTGACTAAGAATGCTGAAAGTTTCAAGCACAAGAAAAGTAGTATCAAGACTACTAGTGTCCAAGAAGAGAACAATGAGTTTTCAAGAAAAAATAAAATTATGCATTTTCAAGCAGAAAAATAGTGGTTTTCAAACTTAGACAACTATGGTTTTGAGCATCAGGGATAGGTATGCCTCACCTATTTTTTTTCTTGTGTTTTTCCTAGTCCTTTAATTTTGATTTTTATTGCGTAAATTCTTGAATTGAAAATAAAATAAAGAAAAAAAAATTCCTTTAGAAAATAGGCTCATAAAAAGGAGTTTCTATGTATGAGTGAACATAGTCTTCTTTCTAATAATCATGGATCATATTTTCATCTCAATGATGTCCTTAGATTTTGATTTTAACCCTTAACGATGTTAGAAGGTAGTTAGACACTAACATTGTTTTGGTTATTATTTTAGGTATGTACTCTCTTCAATTATTTACCTAGGATATAATTCAAGATAGGTACCTCATGTGGAACATCAACAATAAGAGGAGAAATTGCACTTGCATGACCGAGTCTACTCGTGCTCACAATTGATACACAATCAATCACTAGAAATTGTTCTCCTAATATTGTATAACCAAAAAAATAAAATTTTAAGATTATTCTTATGTCAAAATTGTTGTCATTTCTTTAAATATTTTATCAAGTGATAGATGAAAACACTTCTTCTTAAATATGTTTGATTGTTACATGTTTATAATCTATTATTGCATTTATAATTTTATGTTTTTATTCAATGATTTTTCTATTAGTAAATAACATTGTGTACTTTCTTATGGATTCACACACTTCTAATGTGCAATTTTTTATTGTGGCCATGATTCTTTCTTGGAGTAATTGACAACTAATTTGTCAAGTTTTCTTCTATTACTATAGGTGGTCACACAAAAAAGATGCTTGACCTTGTAGTCATTCTTAAGAAGGGAAAATTCCATCCTAGATGGTATGTTGCTACTACAAATGAAAAACTAAGTCTTGAGAGAGAGAGATCAAATAGCTCAAGGATCATGATTAGAGAAGGTACATTTCTCTCCTTTTTTTGAATCTGAGGCTTTTTCAAGCAAGAGTATTTTTCTTTATAATGTGTTTAGATTATAGAGCCCAAGCAACAGATGAATCAACATAGGCCATCTCATCCTTGGTAAGCTTGTGTTGTTAGTTCTATTTCATGGAGAACCTTTTTCCTATCCTCTCCTCATACTATTTTCTTATATCAATATTCTTACTATATTGAGGATAACTGAAGTTCTAAGTTTTCCCTTGTTGCTTTCCTCAATATTTGTACATCGTTCTTCCAAAGTAGAATTTTATGGTACTATTTCTTGTTTGAAAAGAATTAATGCAAAATTTCTTAGAAAGCAATCAAAATCCCATCTCAAATACTCTTCTTTTGCAAAATTTCTATGTCATAATGGTCATTTCTCTACATTTACACATTTGTATATATATTTGTGTATAGACATAATATATATTCCTAGCTACCCATCAAGAAAACCAACAGATATTAGGTCATGCATATGGCTTAATTAGTTGGCCTTAAGTACAACTAGTACACTTGTAATCTATTTTGTAATTTTTTTATAAAATTTAGGCAAATATGATAGTAATTTACCCAATTAGTCCTTAGGAAAGTATGTAATTGGCTGACCAAGGTGTTTGAAAGAATACTTAATTCTTGTTCAATCTTATTCAATCATTTTAGCCTTTAATAATCCTTAAATTAGTCCAATGTTAGCAAAATAATGATATAGTTGTTCAAAGTCATCCTAATCTTTATGATAGTCCACCTAGGGAGTGCAGTTTCATCACAAATATAAAACCCTTTAGATTAAAACCAAACACATTTTTTAGGTACTTCAAGGTTCTAATAAAATCTGAAAAATGAGAATATTTTTTACTGGTGGAAAATGAAAATATTAATCAAACTTTGTACAAGCCCTTGGTAGGGAGAGTTTTGAGATAATTTGGAAAGAATTAATTGTTTTCTGCCCTCAGATCAATGGCTAGAATTGGGATTTGATTTAAAAGAAATATATTTTATGAAATTCTCTATCAGGTCAATTTGGAGCAATAAATAATCATCAAAAATGAAATACATGTGATTGTTCATGAATTTTGCAGAAAACATAACAACAAAACTCAATTTTCTTAGTGAATGTTTACTTAGTCTCCACCAATCTAGTCACCCTCAACCCAAAGAGGGATATTTAAGCATATACAAATAGTTCAAATCTGATTTGACTGACCCTCAAGAAGGAAATGGGGGAATTTGAATGAGTTTTTGAAGAAAGCAAGGTTTTATAAAATAGTAAAGATCTTAATCAGCATTTATGATGGAAGAACCAACATGGTTTCTTTTTCTTTAAACAAATTGATTTGTTGTCTCTTGATTCCCTTGAGCATTGAGTCTAGTAGATTTTATTGAAACTCATCTATTCATTATATTATATAGCTTGGAAGGCTTGATGATAATTATTTCAAACATTAGAGCTTCAAAATATACATTGATTCAAATAGCTTGGATGGCTCGAAGATAAGGGTTTCAAATATAAGAGCTCCAAACCATACATTAATTTAATTTATGGATATTTTAATTGTCATGGTTTGCAAATGCAAAAACACTAAGAATTTGATTTGGAATTTGAATAATTGTTACATCTTTGAGAATTATGTGTAGTTTAAATATAGAATGACTTCAGAGTTCACAATTAGTTCCAATAACATACTTCCTTCCCATGACACTCATATACCACAAAAATCTTAAGGATAAACTAATTTTTTTTGCGTGGAGGTTCCATATTTTATTAATAATATAGTGAACATCCATAGGTTTCAAAATAGAATCAAAATTGTTTGGAACTAAAGATGTCTTTCCCACAAGAACTAGAATTACATAAAAAAATTCTAGCCAAAAAGAAAAACTATATTTTGATCATCGTGTATCAAAGAAAATTGTTAGAGTTGAAAAATAGTCTCTGGACTGTGGTTCAAATGATGGAATTTAATGTTGTACTTGTATGAAAACTCAATATAAGTCAAGTTTGATAATTTTATTGTCACAAAAAAATTATCGACTCTCTTTACTCATAGAAACAAAGAATACTACTATTCAAAGTGCTCTATTAAACAAATTCCTATATAGTTTGTACCTAGTGGTCACAGTTTAAAAAAAGAGATGACATTGACTCAAGAAACAATGTAATATGAAAAGGTCTATTGTGAAGAAGAGTAAGAAAACATAAAAGATATGCTAAGGAAATCTAAGTTTTTTTTTTGGTTGTATGGCTAAATAAATAGGATGTTGATTACCTACAAGAGATGATGTATTGTTCAAGGCTAATACAGAGCATCTAACAACTAGAAAAATCTCATAGGATCATGTTGATCCAATCAAAAAATCCTCATTTAAAGAAAATCTCATTCCAATAATAAAGCCTTAGGATCTATTTGATCAATTAGTAATTAGGAAGCAACATCAACAAATATCCATAAGATCAATAAGTAAAGTTGCTTAGTCCAAATTCATATTCCACCAAATCAAGTATTGAATAAATGTAATAATCGACCATATTCAAGGTTTATTTCAAACCCACCATTTAGTAAACAATACTCTATCAAATGGAAATCCTTATTAATAGTGCTATCACTCAACCATCATTATGGAGTCATAAGTTTCTCACAACTTTACAAGATCATGTTTGAATATCCAACTCAAGGTTTCAATACAATCTTGTTCCCATTTTCCATTAAATGGTAGGCAGCACCTAAGATCATTCAATTATCTACAAGGAATAATCAATCTATTCACACTCTCAACATTATATCATAAATACAATAAAATCATATAGTGAATGTTTTCCCAAAAAATAGTGACTTGTCAATAAGGTGATAGTATTATATCCTATAAATAGGATGAATATCTTTAATATTATAGTGAATTTTAATAATACCACTATTGATATTGTAGATAACTATCTTTTTGAAAATATATCCAAAATGGAGTCAAAACTGATTGTCCAAGTTAGACTTATGTCTCCCATACTGAACATGAATTTTAGTATTAAAAAAAACTCAAAAAACACATTCTCTAACTTGCTATTGCATCCAATTTTAATGGAATATAATTCATTCAATCCCAAAAAAAATTTAATATGAGAGTACTCTAAATTTAATTATAATTATTCAAATAATATAATTTTGTGGATATATATAGAGATATAATCGTATCCTTACAAATGAGCTCATTATTGAGGGTTTTGAACTAGTTTTATGAAATTCCATTGGATCTCCCTTCATACTTCACCACTAATCCTATAATTTGGATTAAAATAAAGAAAATTTACCATGATTAATTTCTATGTATTTTTTAGCCATTAATTAATCCATCTACATATAAGAAAATTCTCTTGTGAGCTATTGTTATTCACTCCAAAATTAAAATAATAACCGAAGAAATAGCTTAGTGGAATGCCAAAAATGTAATAACATGTTAAGTTAATATATTTTACTAGAACTTGCATCCAAACCTCACTAATACACCTGTAAGAATAATTTAAAATGTTATTTGTAATCATTTATTTATTGGATTAACAAAATTTTAATAAATATTGAATAACAGTCATACTCATCTTCTAGAATAGGTCGTATGCTATTTAAAAGAATGGTAATGGCAAGAATAGGAGAAATATTTGATACAACTTCCATCACTTACTATTAGTAAATGCTAATGATAATTTATTCCTAGTAATCAAGATTATAACCATTAGAAAGGCTCCAATTGTAAACATTGTTTCAAGAATAGTAATCACTATTGGAAAATGATTGAAAAGATCATTGTTGAAGAATGATGAAGTTGATAAAGAATTTTTTCAATTATTGTTTTGTCATTGATGTCAAACTTGCTATTTTCTAGAATGACAATTTCTTACATGTGATCCAAGTACTATCACTTAGTTGATTAACAAGGAGGATTTAATCAATAAGTGGTAACAAGAGCACCTAAGGGAAAGGTTGAGTTATGTTGTTGTAATCAAGTATAAGGATCAGCTAAGACATTGATGAAATGATGCATTGACAATATATTCTAAGGCATAGAGATTGGACACACTTAGATACATTAGAAGTGTAAGTTGAAACAAGGTTGGAAACAAAGCCTAACTAACTTCATCAATGAGTGTCGAGAAAGCTAGTTCAAGACAAGCAAATTTTTAGTTGGAGTTGAGAAAATGATAAATCTAGTGTCCGCCAAGTAAAAGTGTTTAGGTGTAGAGCGGACATATCAGTAAAATATAGCTTATGTAGAGTGAATCCAAAGTAGGTTCCAAGTGGTGTTTCAGTGCCAAGTAACATTGTATGTGTCAAGCACCAGTATTTCAATACTACTAAGTTGCTGCATTATTTGAAAAGTCAAAGATTTTCTAGATCAGAGATGATAAGGTTGTTAAATTAAATTTTGTGAACGAGGTGGAAGATAAAGATGATAAGTTGGTGTCACAGAGTTTTATGTTAACTATTTTAGGTGAATATAGATGTATTTATCATGATGTTTCAAGAATAAACAAATTGGAGGGAAAGATATATCATATCTTTTCAAGTTAATTCAAGTTATGAGTAGGAATAATTGAGAGAGAAAATGAATTATGGACTTTTACATAAGGAGTTACAATTTAGAAATTGAATAGTGTCTGAGAGTGGCTAAATGTGGGCAAGTGTGAAGTGTCAAGGAGAAGACACAATGCAGAAGAATAGAGCAAAGAGACTCTAATTTAGTCAAGTGACAACAAGGAGGAGAACGCATTTTCATAACGATAGAAGACTTAAGGAGACAAAATTGGTAAGGGTGGACAAGCTTTTAGAACTACAAAGGAAGGAATCCAAGCAAGGTTGTAAGCTGACTTGTGATTTGAGATCTACTAGATTGAGTTGTAAGTTACATTAGGTCAAAAACTTTCTAATACAATCTAGCAATTGTATTAGATAATGGAAATCCTATGGACTTAGATTGGCCTAATAGGCATTTGTAAATCATTTAATAGGGTCACATTCTAAGTTGAATGTTCTAAAGTCCTCTAACCAAGCACATACTCCTAATATGGTGTTGAAATCCTTTAATAGGGTCACATCTAACAATGTGTTGTAGCCTTTAATAGGGTAGGCCTTTAATAGGGCATCAATTCTGAAGGGTGAGAAAGAAGGTAGCATGTTACTGGTGGTTTTCCCAAATTGGTTTTCCACATATATCTCTATGCTATATGTTAATTTTATGTGTTTCATTACTACATATTGATTAATAGTAACTTACTAGGATAAATGTTTATGTTTGGATGCATTATTGGTTAAATGGGCTCACTATAAATAGTATTAAAAAAAAAATTAAAAAAAATTGATTGGACCATATTTGACATTGAATAACTAATTCAACCCCCCTCCCTCTCAGTTATTCTTAAAGAATTCTACTACTTAGTATCAGAGCTATTTTCTAATTTGGTTTTAAGGTACTAGTAGTAAGAAGATCAAAATGTCCAAGAGAGATGTTTTGAAGTTCAACAGAGACAACTTTGAAGCATGGAAAAGTCTAATAAAATTGCACCTTGGATTTATAGGTGAGTATGCAAAGATCTCAATTATAGTGTATCATGTAGATCCAGTAGGACCCCTCTCTACAAATGATTTGAACAAAAGGAATGAGCACAATCAGGCAATGCTAGAGATTACCTCAGCACTAAACTATGCTAAATTTGATGACATCAAAGGATGTGACACTGCATGCAAGATGTGGAAATTCATAATAGAGATCTATGAAGAAGATCAAAATGTTCAAAGAGAAAAAGGAGAGAGCCTCAGAGGAAAGTTTGACGACATGGAAATGGAGGAAGGAGAAAATGTTGCCCAATATGGAGATAGAATGAAAGAAGTAGTAAGTGTAATAAGAGGTTTGGGTGGTTAGTTGGAAGAAGAAACTTTTAGTAGAAAATACTTGAAAACCTTGCTCCCTATCTATGCTATTAGAGTTTCATCCATCCAAGAGATAAAGTGTGTATAAGGAAGCACACTAACCTTTAAAGGAATAGTAGGAAGACTTGATGTATTTGAACTATCCATCTTGGATAACTATAGACTAGAGAGCCTTGAATCTACTTTCAAGGCCAAGCTGACATTGAAAGACACTAAGGAGGTAAAATCAAAGAAAAATAGAAAAGGAAAACATGTATCCAGTGATAGTAACATAGATGAAGATGATGTGGGAGAATCGAAAGCATTACTAGCTAGAAGATTTGATAAAGGCAAAGGTAAATTCAAAGTTAAGCTTCTTATTATTTGTTTTAATTTTAATGAAGTAGGTCATATTGTTGTAAGGTGTACATAGAAGAAGAACCACAAAGAAGGAAACAAGTACAAAAGCAAGAGAGAAGATGATAGCAAAAATTACAAGGACAAAGGCAAGAGGTGCTACATTGTTGAAGAAGATTTCGATGAGAATGATGATGAAGTAGTTTATGTAGCCATGAAAGATGATTCAGATGAAGATGAAGCAATAGCCCTAGTAACCTATATGAACAAAAATGACAAGTGGATCATAGATAGTGTATCCTCACATCACATGACTGGAGATAAAAGTAAGTTTATTATCTCTAATCAAGATGATTGTAATAGTGTTAGATTTTGAAATGATGTTCCATGTCTAATCAAAGGAAAAGTTAGCATTAAACTTATAGACAAGATACCATGTGATAATGCATACTATGTTGAAGGCCTAAATTATAGTCTGTTGAGTGTATCATAGTTAGGAAACATAGGATGCCAAGTAGAATTTGAAAATAGAACTACCAAGATCTATGACACTCATGGAAGTCTGATAGGAAAGGGTGACTAGACTAGGTGCAACTTGTTTTATCTAGATATGAAAGATGCTACTTGTCTTTTTGTACAACTTGATGATGTTTGGTTGTGCAATAAGAGGTTATGCCATGTAAATTTTAATAATTTAATTAACATCAGCAAAATGAAGAAATTTAGGGGATTGCCAAAAATAAATAGGCCTAACAACACAATGTGCAAATAGTGTCAACTAGGGAAGATGACAAAGTCTAGCTTCAAAAGTAAGACGTATACATCAAAAGAAGTATTGAAGTTTTTTCATACTAGCTTGTGTGGTCCTATTGAAGTACAAAGCTACAAAGGAGATAAGTATATAATTCTATTTGTAGATGACTACTCAAGAATGATGACTGTCATGCTAATGAAACAAAATTATGATGTGTTCCAAATGTTCAAGTGGTACTTGGATAGAGTTGAGAAGGAAATAAGAAAAAGATTAAAATGCCTAAGATTTGATAGAGGAGGTGAATTCACATCAAAATAATTTGAAGAATTCTATAATGACAGAGGAATCAAAAGGAAAACATCAACACCTAGAACTCTACCAAAAAATGGTATAGAATAAAGGAAAAATAGATCAATGATTGACTGTTCAGGAACCTTGATGATGGAAAAGAATGTTGCACTCAAGTACTGGAGAGAAGCTATAAGTACACCAGTATACACCCTCAATACAGTTCAAATCAAGAAAGGTACTCATGCAACACCATTTGAGCTATGGTATGATCACTCACCTAATGTTAAATTTTTTAAAGTGTTTGGATGTAAGTGCTATATTCTTAAAGAGTCTAGTAATGGAAAATTTCATGCCAAAAGAGATGAAGGCATATTATTTGGTTATTCCACTAGAATCAAAGCTTACAAATGTTTATACTCTAACACTAACAAAGTTGTGGAAAGTGCAAATGTGAACTTTGATGAGCTTTCTAAAGTTCAAAATGATGAATGCACCAAGAAATTAAAAGAATACAAGTCCTTTGTATACTTCTATGAAGGAATGACTGCTGAAGAAGATGCTACAAATCAAATTGGGAATTAGTAACAAACTTTAGTATATGTCAAGTCATAGCCAGTGAAAGTCAAGTTGCATTCAGATGCCAAGTTGTAAAATGTAGAAAATGTGCATCCTGATTCTGAAATTAGCACACATGAAAGGGATGAAGAGTTACCTAATACAAATGTGCATAGTGACTCTGATGCTAAAAGGTCAAACATAGAAACAAGGACAAAATCAAGATTAGCCAAGTATGCAAGAAGGCACCATCCTACAGAACATATCACTGGAGACAAAGAGGTTGGACCATTGACAAGGAACAAATTTAGAATTGAAACGTGTCTTCTTAGCAAAGTAGAACCTAGGATAGTAAGTGAACCTCTACAAGATGATGACTGGTATAGAGCTATGAAAAAGGAGATAGAGAAAATTAAGAAAAACAAGACTTGGACTTTAATTCCAAGTTCAACAGATAAGAATCTGATTGGAACCAAGTGGGTGTTCAGAAACATGTTAGATAAAAATGGTGAGATCACAAGAAACAAGGCTAGATTAGTCCATAAAGGGTATGCACAAGAGGAAGTACTAGATTATGGGGAGACATTTGCCCCTGTTGCAAGAATGGAAGCAATTAGGATCCTACTTGCATACATTACTTATAAAGGTTTCAAAGTCTACCAAATGGATGTAAAGTCAACATTTTTGAATGGTATACTTGAGCAACCAAAAATTTTTGTTGATGAAAACAAAAAAAACAAGGTTTGCAAGCTACATAAACCTCTATATGTGTTGAAGCAAGCTTTGAGAGCTTGGTATGAGAGACTTCACAAATATTTGGTGAAGATAGGTTTTGAAAGAACAGATGACGATAGCAACATGTACATCAAATCAAAAGAAGGTATGGATATCCTGATGGGTATGTGCAAGATCATGGTGTGCCAAAAAGTGGCGATGTGAAAAAAAAAAAAGTTTGAAGACACCTAAAAGCACTTCAAAATCCGCTCTGACTTTTTTTCACCTATCCAAGAACCAAACCTGGAACGTAAGGCCGAGCCTTATTAGATATCTGATATAATATCGGATATCCAATTTAACATCGGATATCTGATAATATCGGATATCCAATTTGACATCAGATATTCGATAATATCGGATATCCGATTTTAAATTGAATAACTAACATGTGACACTATTATTATGCCACTATTATTATTATTATTTAATATTATTATAATTATTATTTAATATGATATATTATTTAATATTAATATTTACTACATGATATTATTATTATTTAATATAATATTATTATTTAATATAATATTATTATTTAATAATATATCATATTAAATAATAATAATATTATTATTATATTAAATAATATTATATTAAATAATAGTAATAATATTAAATAATATATCATACTATTATATTATAATAATATTATTATATAATATAATATTTTATATTATAATATATAGTAAATTAATATAATATATATAAAATATAATAAAAACATATATAAAATGTAACATAATGTAATATATATCATATGTTATATGTTTGGGACATATCGGATATCCAATGTTATATCGGATATCAAATACCTGTGCATTGGATAAATAAAATCACAAACCCGCGGGCCCTCATTTTACGCAAATTTGGGGCCAGTATTACCACTGTGGATCGGATATCAGATATCAGATATTCGGGTATGTTTTTTTTTCCCCAACTCATTTTTAACCTAAATTTAATAGATTTTAGGATGATTTTATTTGTTTTAGTTGAATGTAGGGTTTTTTTGACAAAAATGGTTAAAATTTAGATTTTTTTAAATATATATTAGATTTTGCAATTCAATAGGAATGGCTGATCAAAATGATGACACTGAGGCAGGGAATAATATTTCTCGTAACCCACCACCGAATGATCCAGTATCCCCACAAAACCATCCACCAAATGATCCTGTACCTCCTTGAAACCCTCATCGAATCGAGGATTTGATAAATGAAAATCTCACCGAGTTGAGAGGTTTGTATAGAACATATAATAATGTACCTGCACTGGCTCCTATGTTATCCACGTTAAACACCATAGTGGATAACATTGAAACCCTTACGAACCAACAAAATGCCGCTCTTCATTGGCGTGATGAAATGCACTAGATGTTCGATGATGGTTTGGATTATGATGAGGTCGCGGCCCTCAACATAACCAAAGACGATTTGGCTAGCCTTTTTGCTAACCCAAAAATGGGTATACCAGTTGACCCAAAAAAAACCAAACTATCGATTAAATGGTGCACAAATGATGCCATATGTGCAAATTTTTGGGATCGTTGGTGGATAGTCTTTGATATCCCTCCACATGGAAATTTAGACATACCATTTTATTTCCTTAGAAAATTATATGCAGAATTTGTGTTGAAACTAAAAGTGAACTATTGGAGCATGAATCCCAACATGGGCTTAGGACTAGGAGCTCCTCAGGATAGACCCTCTTCCCAGTGGAAGAAACTTGCCACTTTTTCACCCCCCCCCCCCCCCCTGACATCTCCCCCCCTCCTCAAGTGCAGCATCCAGATATTATGGCAGAGGCTAGCTCTCAGACCATTAAAGCCATTCATAGGCTGAGTAGCCTAATGATATCTCAGGCTACGTCAGTCCTGCCTCCTCATTTTGATGATGTTGGTGCCAGTTCATCATCAGCTAGCTCATCACATGTTTGTGTGCCTCAAACTTGCATTACATGCAAGAATATTTGCTTGGGTCCCATAGGTGATCTTCTTAAGTATCATTTTTTATTAAACAAGGATACACCAGACGCATGTGCAGAGGCTACAAACCCTGATGCGAGAGAGGAGGGGAATGCAGAGGCATGGACTCCTTCGGTGTCGGTATGTGTATACATTTTTTTGTTATGAAATATGTGATTTAAAGTTAATTTTTATAATAGAGTAATTTTAATTTTTAAGCCATACTCACTTTTACATGTATGTGATCTTCATTCATGCTTAGTTGATGACCGAGGAGGAGCTCAAATAGATAGACGATGCTACACTCTCAGCCATTTCATTTGGCCTTGAGACATCTACTGTACATTATGTTGTGTTCGCATTTTTTTTTTCTACTTGGTATTGTAGCATATATGGTTGCTAATCTTTCTTTTATCTTGCAGATACCACCTGCCCCGGGGGGACAAAGCACGGGGGGTGAGCCAGCACGTACTGACAAAGGAAAGGTAATTAGATGTTTTCTAATTGATTAAATATCGATGTATTCTTGTAAAATGTTTGTGGTAATCTCATTTAATTACATTCTTTATTGTATATAGGGTGTGGCTACTGGCGATGAGCCTATACAGATTCGGCATCCTAGATCATCAGGGATTTCCATTCGCATAGAGAGCCCCATTGTATGTATACGTATCATTTATTTTTTATTTTTCTTATTGATGCAGAGGAAAGTGTGATTGTTGTTCCATACAATTTCTGTGATTTTTTCCGTACCAATAATGATTCATGTCTTGCATATGTTCATTATAACTTAAATAGGCTTATATGCACTTGTCCAACCGACCAAGTTGGTTACAAAGGTTTATTTAATCAAACAAATACCGAATTACTACTTTCCTTCCAAAACTAATATGACAATTTGAATTTGAAATTCAAATTTCAAACTATAGTTTTTATGCATTTCCTAACTTTCTAAACTATTCCATTGACTCAAAATTGGTCATATGGATTTATTAAATGCAACTAAGTATGAAACTATCCTAAGACTACCCCATATGGCTCTTTTGGCCATTTTACATCATGTTACCCTTAGGTCCTTACTAGGAATTTTATGACTTTTGTCTTTCAAAGTATATTGTTTATTACATAATTCCATTATTGGTTTTAATATATCCCAATTAACAATCAATGATGTCTTTGATCCTCTATCTTCATCTGGTACCAAGGCTCTCTTAGATGATTTAATAGGTGCCCCTGCACCAAACACCCCACCTTAAAAGCAACTCTTGTCCCAAGAGTTAAGGGGTACTATCTTCTTTCCTCCCATCCTTCTAGAGGGATGTTTGCAACTTTGCACCTGCAATGTATTACCTTGCACACCTACATACAAATCATTAGAAACAAAAAGCATTGGATCCTTGTTACCAGTCATGGTAACCTTACTGCATGCTGATTGTGAATAGTCATGTTTTATCCTTGACAAAGGCTGAATAACTTGTTGTCTGAGGTCATGCTAGCCTTGTCTCTTATCCTCCATGGATATGTTCACTTCTGTATTCACTCTCATTACCAAAGGACACCATACTATTCCTATCATCACTCCTTTTGCTTTCATTGTCTGGTTGTAAGCAAAATTCTAAGTTTTGTCTTAAACAATCTCATCCTTCATAACCAAAAGAGATGGCTTCAGTGGCAGATCTGTCATATCATGTTTACTCTCCCTCTGCTCCTACAAGTCCACAAACTCTTTCTTTCCAAAAAAAATAACTCTTTCCTCATCATGACCAGTAAAAGGATTTAACTTAAACTTCACACCATCTTTGTGTACTATATAAACATTTGATGAGCCAAAATGAATAGTGCTCCTTGAGGCTTGCCAAGGCTTCCAAGGATTACATGGCAGCATGTCATTAGAATGACATCACATATAACTTGATCTTTATATTCTCCTATAGAAAAATCCACTATTGCTTGCTCCCTTACAACAATATTTTGTGCATCACTGACTGAAGATGCCCTATATGGTCTATCAATAGGATACTTCTTCAATCCTAGTTTATTTACCATTTCATAAGACACTAAATCATCAAAGGAACCAGAGTCTATTATCATCTTACAAATCTTACCATGGCTCATGCAACTTGTCCTGAAAATGGATGGTCTGGTCTCCTTTTGCTGCTGTATTTTTGGTCCTCTTCTCACCATCAAAGATTCTCCTTCAAGTCTAGGGTCTGGATTATCATACTTCTTTTCTTCCTCTTCTCCTTCGGTCAAGGTGACTCTCCTCTCCTCCTTCCTGAAATCCACACCTTTCTTAGGGAACTTTTAGGATTGATTACCTACTCCTCCACATGTGAAGCATTTACCTATGAAAACACTATTACCTCTTCCACTTCCAAATCTTCCTCCCCTCAAACTTCCTCTTGTCTCAAATGTTATCTCTTTTCCTTTATCTTTTTCTTGATTGTTTGAAGTGTCAAACTAACTTCTTACACCTCTTCCTCTCATTGTTCCACCTCCTCTCTAATTTGCTTGCCTCTCATTCTTTCTTTTCAACTTCTCCTTTGCTCGAATTGCCAACTAAAAACATTCTCCAAGTGTCCTTGGTACATTCAATCCTATTTCATCTTGAATATTGTACTTGAGGCCATTAATGTATCTAGCCACCTTCTCATCTTCATTTTCCAGTCCTCCCCTAATACTTAGGGTATGGAATTGCTCAGTATAGGACATGACATCCATATCCCTCTATTTCAAATTGTTCCTTCTTATCTTTATTTGGATTGCTAAATCAGATGGCAAGAATTGATTTCTCACCATGGTCTTCATTCTCTCCCAATCTGAAATCTTATTCAATCCCCTTTTGATGCAGAGTCTATAGCAACTACCTTCCACAAGCCAATAAATGGATGTCACAATCCAACTTAGGATTCTAGGACTTCTCACAAGTCCTCTTACCCACACCGGGTATACTCAACCTCCAAGCCAAACAAGGCAATCCCACTTTAAAATCCTCACCAACTATCACCAAAAATGGAGACAATCATGGACATATTGTTCCAACCCAAAATCATCAATTTGTTTGGTTCCACCAAACTCTCAACATACCTTTGCACTTCTAGGCCTACAAACCTTGTAGCCTTCCAATTAGCTTCTTTTCACTTTTCTCCCAATATCCCTTAATAGCATAGGGACTTCTCCATAGGTCCAAACACCCTTCTTGGCACCTACTAAGAATCCAAAAGCTTTTGGGCTGATCTTGCTCCAGCACCCTCCAAACCACTTCTTGGTACCTAGGCCTAGTTGATCAAGTTAGGCTAGGGCTTCAAAGATGAATGGGCAAGGCGGGTTCCCAAGACCCAAAACACTTAAGGAAATCTCCAACATAGTCAATGCATCCAAATACAGCACTCAAACTGATTAGAAGTGCCTGCAACCATGACTGTCACCAATTACCCTGCAAAAATTGGTCAAGCACATGGGCTTGCTTGACCTAGGGCTGACTTGGAAAAATAGTTGCCCTTCTCTCCAGGCCTCCAACCTCTGGCATTATGTTACCTAGTCTCCTAACTTGCATATCCCTTAGTTTTAGAGGGTTCCACCAATGGGAATGCAAGTTAGGGATGCATTTGTGGAAGGGTCTAGGAAACAAGGCTTTTCAAACTTCCTTCTACTAAAATGCAGATAACTTTTAAACCCCAACTCCTTTTTGAGTCAAACCAAAACCAAAAGTTTCCTAACTCACCCCTACAACTATTTCATATACTTAGAAATCATAAAATTTCTGTCCAGATCCATACCAGCATAACAGCCAAGCGATTACCAATAAATTTCCAAAAAATTCAAGTTTTTATTTTTTTTTCTCCAAACCACCGTATGCTCTGATCTCCCCCTTTCAATTGAGATCACATATGACATATATAAAGGTCTACATGACCGTTGGAACAACCATATAGGCATTTCCAACCATAAAACAAATAAACAACCACTTTTTGCTAATACTATTTAGACTCTAAATACCCTATTCTAAGGCCTTTTGGTCCCATGGAGTCACTTGGTTTATAACCACACCAAAATGCTTGCGGGCCGTACATGTGCCTTTATTACAAAACATAGACCAACTTGTAAAATATGGACCAAACCTTTATTCCAACTTCCTAATCTAATTGAATCCTCACTTTCATAGGTTAGGTGCCCTACACCACCTTTCCTCTCTCTCATTCTGAACACTAGTCCACCAAGTGAGTGATGTTCCTCTCAGTCTTTCTTTTGCTACTTTTACCTTCTTATCTACCTTTATGTCTTCAAGATCAAAGTAGTTCTCAAGGGCCTCTATCCACCCTAGCATTTCTTCACTATCCATTTTACCCTAGTATATTGGCAAATCAATATGGTTCTTCCCACCATTACCTTGTACTACCTTAATGACTCTCATAAATCTCCTTTCTTCAGGATCATTTGTTGTCTCATGCTCTTGCCTTGCATTACCAACCTCTTCTTCTTCATGGTTCTCTCCATGATTTCTTCCTCTAACCTCTTCTCCTCTAGGTTCTTGCCTTTCCTTTTCTAAGGATTCGATCCTTGCAATAAGCTTCAGCCTCTCTCTTCTAATCTATCTTTCTTCCCTCACTCTAGATGCTTCAATTTCTCTCCTCTCTCTTTTCTCTCTTGCCAACTCTTCTCTCAATTCTTCAAGTTCTCTAGCCATTTGATTTTTAGGAGGCATTTTCACAACAAGTTTTCTTCATCCCAAGGGCCAACTCACTGATTCTCTTTCTTTCCTCACCAAGAAATCTCTGGACACCACTTATGTACCTTTCAACTCTGGGACACACAAGGAGGAATTAGACACGCCAAGGCTTCAACAAAGGGACCAGCCCACTAAGGATGACAAAGACTCCTATGATGATGAAACCTACAACTTATCTACTCCCAAAAGACCTTGTTGATGCTATGATACCATTTGATGTAGAGGATAGAGGATCTAACCACAAACTTGCAAATTCAAGCACAATATGGACCCAACCCCCTATGTTTCAGTGGTGTTCCCAAATGCACACAATGCCACCAAAGACTCCAAACTTGGATTTACATTCACCAAGTGTTCCCTCCACCTCAAAAAACCTTTAAAAACTTCAACCAATATGTTTCTAAGGTTTTAAAACCCACAAATATTTAGTAGATACAAAAGAGACCAGTTTTTCCCTTTACTAGGCTATTCTCTTCTTTGGATCAGCAGACCCTGTTTTCTTAATTTTTCTCCCAAACTTTCCAAAAAACCAAGAAAATAAACTAGTTTTTCAGATAATTTTTTTGATTTTTATAACATATCCAAAAATTAGATACCACTCCTTTGGAAAGATTGTATAGAACAAGGCAGTTTGTCTCGGAATTAGGCCTAATTAGACCACTTTTACAAAGCAAGTACCCTTCAGACTTGAAATCTGACTTAATCCTTTTTCATAGTCTCTATTAATGATTTAAATCAAAGTATTTTCAAGATTATAGGTCTTGGTCACACTCCTAAACATCCAAACTTCAAAACCCTCCTTAAAATGGCTTAAAAACTAGGGCCTGCTTGTTCAAACCCCAAAACTCAATTCTAGAACTTCTCCTTCAGCATTCACCATGAATTTAAATATCTAAGATGATATTACCACTCATTCCAATATCATAAAGCACTTAAAAAACAAAGGATTCTTCAAGTTGCTCTTGAAAACCAAGTACTTTCATTCAATTTTTTGAGATAGTCCGTACAAATATGACCCTCTGGGCCATACAATCACAATTTATAAGTTTCAAGGGATGGTTAGCAACCCCCTCAACCACCTCCAATCAGTTTCATTTGTTAACTCTTCATAAAATTTAAATTATGGAGTTTCCCTCCAAAAAATACATAACCGTTACTATTCAAATTTCTAACTATTAAACTATGCTTTTAATGGGCTTATTGAACGTTTTGACTTGACTAATGACAAGATATGATCATGTCAACCTACATGAACCTATCAAATGACTCATCTACCATATGAAATCCTAAAATCCTATCTCATGCCCAATTACAACTTTTTTCCACATATGAGTCCAACATTATAACTTTGTATGCTTCCATGAGCCATAATTGGTGCAAGGATTGCCCAATTGACTTCAAGAGATGCTCCATGACCTTTGTAATGCCTTGGATCTTCAATGTTCCCCTGATGAGAATGGGATGCTCCTACACCACTTATCTTCATAAATAAATTCAAAACTAATTTCCGTGATATTAACAACTACTATTTTGTATCTCATAGGAGACTCCTAGTGCACATGAGGTTCAACGAGACAGTTATGTAGATTTGATGATGCAGCCAATCACTCCTGAGGAGGAGCCTACAATAGTAAGTTGTAGTTTGAATTCATGATTAAATATGTTATAAATTTAGCATGCTATGAATTATAATGTTATAGTTTAAATTGTAGATTCATCTGACAAAGGTATTTGAACATATAAAGCCCACAATCAAAGAGGTACCAGCATTTCCAAGGGCATACAAGAGGACTCCTGACCACCACAGGAGGTCGACGAGAGAGGTATTTATTATGAAATTTTGATAGTATTAATTTCCATTACGAAAAAGATCATTATGAATTTGAGTAATTCAATGTTAGATATGTAGAATCATATAAATTTAGTAGTCTAACTTTGGGTTTTCCTTTTTTGTTTATGTAGGAGGCATCTGATCCACCTAGTGCAGTGAAGAGGCTACATTTTGATCATCCACCAGCACCCTAGGATAGTATAGTTTTCGTAGGATGCATCATGAGACATTTTGAGATGGCATATGCCACATTGTATATAGAAACATTGATATTAAACACATTCTGATGGCATGATCAGCCACATTTTGTATATGGATCTATGTATTTTGATATATATTTGATTACTTTTTCTATGGATACATGATCTTTGATATATATTTGTGTAAAAAAATTTCTATGGATACATGTATTTTGATATATATTTTTGTCATTTATGTGCACAATGATATACATATTAATTTAGTATCTAGCATTGTTCAATTTATCATGGATCATGTGTCATGCCCTAAATTTTACTAGTAAAAACACAACAATTTTTTATTTTTTTTGTAGCTGATGAAGTCGCATAAGAAATTACATATTGTAAAACAAGGTTATCATTGAATAGGAGTTCAAGACTCATGTGGATAGTGTCATCTGGTTGTAACATTTTAGTCACAGGTGGTTTTCAAATAGATTGGATGACAGTCTAGTTCAAGTTAGCGTCACAAATCAAAAAAGAAAGTTCAAGATACAACACTCATAAATTAGTGAGGTAATTCATATCCTAACAAGCCTCTGATACTAATATTCTATTAGGGTCTGTCAGTTATATCATATGGACTAGGTCGTGATTCTAGCATGTAAGGGAAGGGGATCAGGATTACTTATTATCTTCATTACCAATGTACACACATTCATTAATCATTACAATATATATTAATGTGATAATTACTATATGGTGTGGAAGTGTAGTATATCTTAATCGATTAAACACACGTATCTAGAGAATTTAGATTTAGTACTCATCACATGAGCACCCTTAGTCAAATAAGAAAATGTGCACTTATCTACCACACTATATTGGATCTAACCATTGGAAATTAGAAAAGATATGCCTCAAAGGTAGCTTCAAAGTCTACATGATGGAGAAGGGGCCACTTGCATTGATAGTATCCATCATTCAACACATTAGTTACACAACTTATGGAATAAACAATTTGTTTTATGTGCCAAATGTGTATCATGTGCTTGCATCCATATCTTACTAGTTACATGTCCTCTTGAAGATTGGACTAATACTGAGTCATTTTCTCCCTCTTTACTCTATTTAGTCATCCTTGTGCATTCTATCAACATTTCTTCCTCACCAAACTAGCACTCACTACAGTTTCCTAAACACAAAAATTACTATTTCAATACATAAATTAAACTCACTCTAACAAAAGACAATTACTAACTATCTAGCTCATCAACTACTAACTAATCTAGCTACATTGCCATGCTTTTACATTTACTATTTTAATTACTATACTATTACATTTACTTTTTACATTATTACATCTAATTATTCACCATAAGCTCACTTTCTCACTATCAATATTATTATTATCAAAACATGTTAAGATTCAAAGTAGTTTCATAGTACGAATTAGTAAGCACATAAAATGAGGAACTCTTAGTAAGTCTAAGGGCCAATTCAAAGTACTTAACTCAATAATAATTCATGATCTATATTTAAACACATCCTACTACACCATCATATTGAGTGTGTCAATTTAAATTTGTTAGATGAATTGTTTATGCAAGGATTAGGTGCAAGCATATAAATAAGGTTTGTATATAACATAGCTTGTCATTCTGACATATATGTATTCATCATTTCATGAAACTAACATAGTAAAATGTGGTGTACATGAATCATATTATCATTAATTATACATAGGATACATGAGCTGATGAGCTACCTCTAATGACATGCCTATTCACCCTTATTACATACTATCTAACTAATGCTTTATTCGTACACTACATTTTCAAATTGGTATTTATATTCTATCAACTTTGATATTCTACTAATATCTTCAATCAAATTCACAACATTCATTATCTAACTAACATTCCCTCAAGCCAAATATAAAATTCACTTGACATTAAATCCAACATCTACACAGGTTTGTCATGCATTCAATTCTATCTAGTAACTCTTATCTATCAATGTGCTTTATTGACTAGATAAAACTAGATTTGAGTTATTATTTTAATCTATCATCCATCCTTATCATTTATTCTCCAATCCCATCATTCTGACAACTTACTTCATATTAACCCTATTGTATGTACATCCAACTATCCTAATTTACAATCTTAACACTAATTTAATTAAACCCTCCATACTTAACATCATGTTCAATTATATATGCATTCTCGCAAACTTATTTATTTCATTTAATTTATTTTCCTATATTGAGCTTTTTCATTACCATATGGTTTAATTGTTACATGTTTCTAAATGAGCCCCTTGATATAAACATTACCCTTAAACTAAGCTCAAATACACTAAGTGTCATTATCCTCTATTCAAGACTTGAAATGATTAAATAATTATCTGATAAAAATAAAAACAAATCTAAAGGGTGAATCTCCTATCTATCTTAAATCATCATCATTCCCTAACTCTTACCCAGGCCACATTTCTTCCTACACGTGGTCCCCACAAGGTCCCACGTGGGTCATGTGCAAAATTTTGACTAATCCAAGCCTTAGGACATCTTTTTCTCATTCCTCCAATCAACATTCCTAATGTGAACAAGTCATATTAAATGTCAACTTGACATTCTCCTAAGTAAAAATCCCTTGGGATTGCTATCCCACTCCCCCTTAATTTCAAGTTGACTACCTATGCTTGGGAACACGTGACCACTACTGCAAGAAATTTCAAGTCGACTACCTATGCTTGGGAACACGTGACCACTGCTGCAAGGACAGGATGACTAGTGCATAAGACAAGGATGTGACATAAACCCTTTCTCCTATGCACCCAAGTATATTAATGGGGATGAAACCCCTTTTCAAGGAGGCAAGCTCAAGGATAAAATTTTTGACATGACATGTTAGAATGAATGTCAGATTTAACAATATGCCTTGGGGAGTGGAGAAAACTTTTTGCATTATGATGGCTTAGGAAATGTTGGGGGCTACTCTAGAAGGGCGGTCAAGATCAATCTTGGCTTTTATTTTATTTTTGAGTTAAATATTTAAATTTTTCATATTCTCTAACATGCACACTAATATGCCTTTATTTATTTAATTACTAATTCATTATTTGAGTGTTGGATGTGACTTAGACATCACAAGATTGTGATGTGTACCATTCTGTCACTTAGGAAATATATTAGTCTAGGACACTCATTAGTCTCTATATGCTATTATTATTTTTATTTTTATTGGATAGCAGTCTAGAATCTGGGAATATTCTTTAATATTTTATTGCTCTGTATTAAAGAAGGGATTTAATTTCCTTTACCATACATTTTCCAAAGAGGAAAATGCATGCCTACAACAATGTATCTCATAGATTTTATTATGTCTTCTCTTACAACAAACTTCATTTTGTTATATCATGAAATTAATTTGATGATTTCCTTGCTTAGAATTGCATTAATCTTGGTAATTAAAATCAATGTTATCCATGCATGTGATATGAACATAAAATTTTCCTTCCAAATTATTGAGTGCACAACAAGATTGTAAGCAATCTACTAAGTTTTAAATTTATACAATCAATGGTATCGCATAACATCTATGGATTGTTATTATCAACTAGTCATTTACAATACCACAAGGAGAAAACTTTCTTTCACATTTTCAAATGATAACAATGATGTCAAATCAAATCTGTGACTCATACCAATGCTTTCATAAACATATAAACTCCAAATGAAACATGCATATACAACCTTATCAATTATTTCCTCTACATGTACATTAGGTAACAATGATACAATCTCCTTCCATCAGAATGGGGCAACATAAGGGACTTTTCAAAATCATAAGGAAAATGAACATTGAAAGATATGGACAATGAGTCACAATACAACAAGATGCACAATGGTTTCACAATAATCTACATGGAATAAACACCATTCAAGCACTCACATGAATGCTACTCCACAATGCAATGCAATGCATACTCCATTGATAAACTCCACACTTGCATATTTGCTTAACCATGCTAAAATAAAGAAATGGAAAAGAAGCAAGTTTGAGATACCAACCTTGGTCCAAGCTAGGGTAAGGATATTTTTAGGAGAGCTCCCCTAATCTCCCTCCAAAACCTAACTGTCTCTAAAATTAGAGAGTGGGAAAACACCCCACTAGTTTGGCCAAGACCCTCTAATAAAGCCTTCCCACTAACTTATTTTAGCAAAAACACTAAGCCACTCCATCCTTACAAAATTTTCTCCTCTAACGGTTCATTGATAGCCCTCACGAGCTCTGAGTTATGACCCTCGAAGGATCGACCTCAAAATGCACTTAGAGCACCTTGGAGACTCCTTGGTACGGGGTGGCCGTAAATGATGGATGGTCTTCGTGGCTAGAAAAAGAGTGTGACTAGGGTTCACCCGCCCATTCGAAGCAAATGACACTGATGATTTGATGCCAAGATCAGCGATTTCAAAGTTACGCTGTGGTGCACCTATGAATTGAGGCACACTGTGAGTTTTGGCATCGAGCAAGATCATTGTGCTCAATCCAAACATAATGTGATCTCTCAAAAATGAGATAGGTTATTTTAGGCCTCAATATCACCATCTTCTAGCATTTGACAGTTCATCGATAGCCCTCACAAGCTCTGAGTTATGACCCTTGAAAGATCTACCTCAAAATGCACTTAGAGAACCTTGGGGACTCCTCAATACGGGGTGGCCACAAATGATAGATGGTCTCCGTGGCCAGAACAAGGGTGTGACTAGGGCTCACCCCCCCATCTGGAGCTAATGGCACTGACGATTCGATGCCAAGATCAGCAGTTTCAAAGTTACACTGTGGTGCACCTATGAACTGAGGCACACTGCAAGTTTTGGCATCGAGCGAGATCACTGTGTCGAATCCAAATAGAACGTGATCTCTCAAAAATGAGATAGGTTATTTTAGGGCTCAACATTAGCGTCCTGTAGTATTTGATAGTTTATCAATAGCCCTCATGAGCTTCGAGTTATGACCCTCAGAAGATCAACCTCAAAACACATTTAGAGAACCTTGAGGACTCCTCGGTATGGGGTGGCCACGGACAATAGAGGGTCTCCGTGGTTGGAACAAGGGTGTCACTATAGCTCACCCACCCACTTAGAGCTAATGGCACTAACTTGTAGCCATTAGGAGTTAGATTTTGAAAAGTTGTCAAGAAAGGTTGACCCCTTTGACTTGTATCATGAGAGGTTGCTTTGTGCCTTGCTTGATTGTTTGAAGACTACTCCATGTGTCACTATCTTTCTTGGAAAAAAAATTGCTTTTGAAAATCAAGCTTGCAATATTATCAATTATTGTCAAACCTTTTCAACCAAGTCAAAACGTCAAGTGCAAATATTTGTTTGCATTTTTTGCTAAGGGAAGTTTCATAAATTGACTTTGATTTTATATGTCTCTAGCACTTGAACATGCTTAAAATGGCTCTTTGGAATTAGAGCTATTGGTATTTTCTAACTTCATGGTCTATGATATGCATACTAAGAATTTCTTTCACTAAATGGTTTCCTTGATCTATTGACTACACTTAAATTTGTTCACTTGTCATCTCTCTTTCTTTATCTACATTGCTATTTGGGATTTTTTCGTAGCTGTTGACTTGAGTCGCTAGTGTTGTAACCTGCTTGGAAAATTTGTTTGACAAGTCACTCATTCATTTCTACCTCTCTTTGACATGTCAACACTCTACCTCTCTAGTTTGGACATCAAGTTATCTTGTGTCACCTTATTAGCTTCCTCTAGTCTCCTTAATGCTTTATTATCTATCTACCACTATGGTATTCAAACCTTGTGCTACCAAACCTCAACCAAATCTAGATGATCATGATATCCTCCATGCCACTAAAGAGTTTCAAGATCTATATGTTCAATACAAAGAGCTAGAAGAGACAAATAATCTTTCTTACCTTCATCTCTCTAAGCACATGATAGAAATCAATTCTAAACTTGAGAAAAGGTTAGAGGAGAATATTGCATTCTTAAATTAATCTCCCTTAAGACCTTTACATACACATGGGTCATCTTCTTCAAGGTCTACATATTCTATGCCAAGACATCAAATATCTTCATCTTCTAGATCTAAATGCCTCTTTAGAGAACAAGTAAGTGATACCTCCTTTGAGTCTATGTCAAACTTTCATTATGGACCTATCTTTGACCAAGATAGTGATGAAGACATGGATGCATTCTATTCACTTAAGAAAGAACAAAATTATCATGGAGAAATTTTTGAGAGAACTTTTACTCCATTGGAAGATTCTCATGATAACATCTTGCAAACACTTATTGATAATGAACCCATCACATTACTAGACAACTCTAAACCTTATGAACCCAAAATCAAACCTCCATGGTGGAGAAATTATCATTATTGCCACTTCCATGGAAGAAAATTTCATAAAACTAAAGATTCCATAGTGTTGAAACATAAAATTGAAGATCTCATTTATGATGGGATTGTTGATACCTCTAATGACTCATGTGTCACAAGATCATGCTGATGAACCTATGTCAAGTGATGATTTCCTTGACACCTTCACTTCTTATAACACTAATGAACCTCCTAAAGTGCCAAAGCTTTTGAAAATGCCTCCACCAAACAAAGAACCTAATTCTTTCCATATAGACCATGCGTACCCTCAAATGCTACAACTAAAAGAAAATCGAGCTAACCTTCACTTGTCTGCAAACCTTTTCCATTCTACGAAGACTAAAGATCCTCAACATTCATACAATACTATGATTACTATGCCCACTTTAGCTAATCCTACATTATTGCTTTAAGATTCTATCATGCACACCTCACATTTTTCCTTGTCCTTAGAAGGTGCTCCATATCAAGATGACTCTCAAAAGGAAAAATATATAAATAAAGATCAAGATCAAACACCTTTTCATCTCATCCAAAATTTCACCTTTCTATATCCTTTGTTTTACCCACCTCCTACATATGATGAGGATACCATTTCCACTACCTCCATTGAGCTTACTGAAACTTATGGGAAAAGTGATCTTTCTATGCTATATAAAGAAAGATGTCAAGATCAAAGTGTCCCCTCATGTTCTACTTCTCCATATCCACTTCAAAACTATGCTCAAGATTCAAGCACTCCTATCAAAGGTCTTTCTCCTATAAAAGGTACTCATGAGTCTATTGATGACTTTGGTCATGCTACTCACTCTTAAGATGTTGAAATCCCTAGTCACTATCCCTTTGCATTTTGTAATTCTATCCTTGGTCATTATCCATCTAATCTAAAGTCTTCAAACCTTCTCCTACACTTTCTACTTCTAGCTCTCCAAAGTCTCTCTTGAAAGACTTTAATATTGAACATAAATCTAAGTTGACATTCAATATTCCAAAGGCTTCCACTCCATTTTCTTCCAAACATCTTTCTCAAAAGCTTACAAATATTCCACTCAATCTTCTTTTAACATTGTCCTACCAGCTCATACATCTAAACCTTGATCCATTTCCTCCATGATTCCTACATCATTCGGAAACCCTCCAAGGTGTGTGTAAATGTTGATCTTCCCCACTTTGTCACCTACCCTTATGCAATGTTTTCAAAGCTACACTTACCTACTATCCATACTCATACAATCCTTCCAAGGAATGAACTCTTATCCTACTATCATCTCACTTCCTTCACCCTATCAACATCATTGAGCATACTTATCTATGGTCTTGGCTTATCATAACTTATCTTTCCTTTAGGAACACTATCTAACTTGAAAATAGTTGACCTACTTCTAAAAAATTTTAAAAAAATATAAAAGAAGATAAAAAATGTGCCTTGGTGAAAACCATTATCTTATCCATGAGATTCCCTATTTTACTTTCTCATTCACTCATAGCCTTCATATCCAACTTCATATCATGTCATTATGCATGTGCTATCTTGCTTATTGGCTTTAATTGTGTATCCTACATGCTATCTTCTTTCATGGATTTCATGGCTTATCCCAAATGTGCTTCATACACCTTTTCAATATGAAAGTCTTTCAAAACATTATACAATATTATGACTCTTTATGCTTTCAAATGCTATGATTGGTTGCAAAATGGAAAAAATCAAGTATTCTAATTGTTCATCCATACTTTCAAGATTTTTCTTATTTGATTAGTTTGATAAAAAATAGTTTTAATAATCATAATGTCAGTTTTATGTCAAATAAGGAAAAAACCAAATTTATAATAAGATATCCGCATGCAATTATCTTTCATATAGTTATAAATGCTCTTAAAAATTTCCTTATAGCCTTGTATCACATGCAAATATGATTTGCAAGAACTTGTTCAATATCTTCCTCTTATAATTCCTTACAAAGAACCTACCAAAATACAAAAATCATATACAAAAAAAGTACACATTTTACATCATAATACATCATAAATTTTAGAAATTCTCCCCAATACCACCCCCCTCCAACTCTTCATGATGTACCTACATTCCAATATCATAAAAAAAAATAGTAACTTATTGTATTAAACAAGATAATCATCAATTCATTAAATCATTATGAAGAAAATAACATAAGAAGTATATATACCTAGTCGAGTATTCCAATAAGGTTCTCTCTTTGTTTTAGGGTCTCCAACAGGGCTTCATGATCAACATTAGCAATAGTAAAAAGTTCTTTTACTTTTGGTCTTCCTTGATGCTTTAATAACTTTACATTTGTTGCTATAATAATATGCGAATATATGAGAATTACTTTGTGCTTTTGATAGTCTTCGAATGTAGGAATTCCGTTCCTTCTAAGCATGTATGTCCGCAACCATGTTCCAGCAACAACCATTGAACCAGTAAGATATGTGAATCCATCATCATCTGTGATCGGTTGTGCAAGTTTTTTTTTGCCTCTTACACAACGTGCTAACCAATAATCGAATTTCTCATCATTCCCCTGTGGTGCAACCAATGTAAAGACATGTCTTGGCTGAAGTAGATCTGATAGATGGTTATGCTCAAGTGAACTTTCCATTTCATCATTTTTTATAGAAGGTATGATAGACAATGGAGTAAGATAATGTGGAGCCCATGTGTCCACCCACTCACTTGACTCACAGTGATCCCAATCACACTGAAAACAAGTACGACAAAAACAAGCTAGTTGTCATGTCCAAATGGTCCATGTACTAGAATCAGAGCTCCGAAATGAATGCATTTTTTATGAGTCTCTCACTATAGCACAATCTGATCTATCACCTATGGACCCTTCCTTAACCAACCAAAAGAACCTGTGTACCACTGAATCAAGAGTCTCCCCCTATGATAATGCTAAACTACACCAATCAACAATGCTACGAGCATCAAGAAACTTTTTTGTTGAAATCTTCAGTTGCTCCTTAACTAGAGTTCTCTTCACACATGCCCCTGCTCCATCATGTTCCCCTTTTCCATGGTTAGACTCAAAAAAACTCCAAATATGAGGCACCCCTCTCTCTACGTACATCCTACACAACCAATAAAACTTGCGAGCATTTTTGAATTGACATGTACAGTTATCTGACCAAATGATATGTTTATCCATAGAAATTGCATGCTCATGTAAGAAATCAAAAAAAAATCTCAAAACAATGTTGCACAAACTTGTGAGAGTGAGATCTATCATCACTCATAAAAAAATGATACTCTCTAATAATCTTTCGCACTATCAGGGGCATGTCTATATGTTATGTGAAAAAAAATTGCAATCTGAATGGAGTTGTAATATTGAGATTGTGTCTCATTTTGAGGTTGCAATGTGTAGTTCTCAGCAAAATCAACAACTGATATAATAGTGCCAATGGGAAAAGTCTCCTTACACATTCTAAATTGTTGATCCAACCACTGAGACCTGTGACTATGTCTTGCATACTTGTAAAAAAGATTTTCCTTGAAATCTAAAATAAAAATAGCTACACTGATATATTTTCCAACCAATTCACATCTAGAGCTCTCACTCCCAATCTTCAATGTTTGTTTCACCATTTCATATACCCTTTTTTTCAGTATTGTCTTTCCAAGATCATGTTCGCACCCCTCATGGAAACATGTGTCAAACTTGGATAAGCCACCACATTCTGAACACTTCTCATTTAAGCAAGCATTTCTATAAAAGGAACAACCATCAACTCTATGACATAAGAGTTGATCTAGCAGGTCTCTTGATGATTTTGGAAGCCCACTAGCCCCACAATCCTCCAACATTTCTTTACTATAAAAAGTAGAATGATTGGACTGTAATAGTTCATGGTGCATAGAAAACTCAACATGATATTTGCAACAACATATATTTCAAATTTTGAGTGGCACACAATAAAATGGCTTCAAAGACTCAAAAGCCCTTTGTGATATATGAAGACTTGGATGACTCTCTCTAAATTTTTTGAACAAAATAGTTTGACTTACCTCTAAATGGTGTTTAGGATGTGGCGTACGGTCTCTAATGCCAATTCTCAACTTTAAGACATCTTTAGCATTGGGTGATACTTGTGAGTTAGAGTGCCAAAACTGTGTAATTTCTTCCTTCACATCGTCAGATAGCTTCTTATCAAAACGTGGAAGTCTCCCACCAAATGCCCATGTTTCATTTTGAAGAGGATCATCAATTTTCTCTCGTCAACTAAGTGCTCTTTTCAAAGTAGTACGATTTAGATTCAAATCAATACAAGTTTGTCTCATATATCTACCCTTTCTCAAATGATGAATTACCAAAGAGGTTGTAATGACCCTTCGAGCAACTCTATTATCCTTCTCTCTGCTATTTTTTCCAATGCTATTGAGAGCACTGAAAAGATTCTTCACGATAATGGCATTTCTTTCCAACTTTTTATTGACACGAATCTTCAATTTGGAAAGCATAGGTCTCATCTTTTGCATCTTTAATAAGTGCATAAAAAGCTAACATTGCTCTACCACTGTCTTGTTGCCGAAAAAAAATTGATATAGTCTTGAAGCCCATAACCGAATGGTTCTTTCTAATTTTTTTTTCCTTCCAAACTAGTAATAATCATTTCATCTATTTCAATTATCCATTTTGGTGTTTTAGAACCTTCATGTCAATTATAATTAGGAGATATATAAGGTTCTTCTGCAATAGGTTCCTATGCATTTTCATATTTGACATGGTCAATTATGCAATTTGGATTATGACTTGGTGGCATTTCTTCTTCAAAATTTTCATTCTCCAAATTTTCAATTTCAACATTATTGTTTTCAATAGGTACATTTGCATTCCCCAACTGTACATATTCATTATCTGACTCTATGACTTCACCTTCGATTAAATCATCATCAACTTGACTAATATTTAGCATACCTTGTCTTTTTCTTCGGTGTTCCATTTTGTCCCTTTCCCTATATGCCACAATGTCTTCATTGGATATCTTCCTTTTGCATTTATCCTTTCGACGACTGCTACTCCTCATTTAGATGACAAATTCGAACACATAAGGTTATATTTTCAAAAAAAAATTAATTAGTTGGGCCCCATAATGCGACTTTTTCCAAAACCCGTGAAAATAAAAGTGAAAAAGTGATGTTGTTGGGTCTGCAGGGACAAGGAATTATTGAGAATTGGTGCCAGTAAAATCGGATATCCGATTATGTAAAATGAATTTTTCAGGGGAAACTTGCTATAATTTCCCTCCTTTGCCATAATTATATTAATATTATGAAAATCATTAGAGGGAAACCGACATTGATTTATTACTAAGCTAATAGTATAATAATATTAATATAGAATAGTATCAATAGTATAATAGAATTAATATATAGAAATATTAATATATAGTATTAATATATATATTATTATTATAGCTATAATAGTATTATTATTACTATAGATATAATAATATTAATATTTACTGTTTATTTATATTATTATTATCATAAAATAGAATAAATAGTATATATATCCTTTCATTTTTTTAACCCATATACATAGGAACAATTTGAAAATGTCCCTATGGGTCCTAAGACCCCTAGGGACATATGTCATTGTTTAATGGGTCAAAGGGGATCATAGGTCACCCTATGACCCCCTTTGACCCATATGAACGATGCAAATATGTCCCTATGGTTCTTAGAACCCCTAGGGATATATGTCGTTGTTTATTTAGGTCAAAGGGGGTCATATGTCACCCTATGACCACCTTTGACCCATATGAACGATTCGAATATGTCCCTAGGGGATATGTCATCATTTAACGGGTCAAAGGGGGTCATCAGTTACCCTATGACCCCCTTTCACCAATTTGAACAATTTGAATATGTCCTTAGGGGTCCTATGACCCCTAGGAACTTATGTCATCGTTTAATGGGTCAAAGGGGGTCATAGGTCGACCCCCTTTGACCCACATGAACGATTTGAATATGTCCCTATGGGTCCTATGACCCCCAGGGACATATGTATTGGTTTAATGGGTCACAGGGAGTCATAGGTCACCCTATGACCCCTTTTGACTCATATGAACAATTCCAATATGTCGCTAGGGGTCCTAGGATCCCTACAGACATATGTCATCATTTAATGGGTCAAAGGGGGTCATAGATCACCCTATGACCCCCTTTGACTCATATGAATCATTTGAATATGTCCCTAGGGGTCCTAGGATGCCTAGGGACATATGTAATCATTTAATGGGTCAAAAGGGGTCATAGGGCACCCTATGACCCCCTTTGACCCATAAGAATGATTTGAATATGTCTCTAGAGATCCTAGGACCCCTAGGGATATATGTCATCGTTTAATGGGTCAAAGGGGGTCATAAGTCACCCTATGACCCACTTTGACCCATACGAATGAATCGAATATGTCCCTAGGGGTCCTAGGACCCCTAGGAACATATGTCATCATTTAAAGAGTCAAAGGGGGTCATAAGTCACCCTATCACCCCCTTTGACCAATATGGCCCATTCGAATATGTCCCTAGGGGTCCTAGGACCCCTAGGAACATATGTCATCGATTAATGGGTCAAAGGGGGTCATAGGTCACTTTGTGAGCGCCTATGACCCATAGGAATAATTCGAATATGTCCTTAGGGGTCCTAAGACCCCTAAGAACATATGTCGTCAATTAATGGGTCAAAGGGGGTCATAGGTCACCCTATAACCCCCTTTGACCCATATGAACGATTCAAATATGTCTCTATGGGTCCTAGGACCCCTAGGGACATATGTCATCATTTAGTGGGTCAAATGGGGACATAGGTCACACTATGACCCCTTCAACCCACATGAAAGATTCGAATATGTCCCTATGGGTCAAGAACCCCTAGGGACATATATTGTCATTTAATGGGTCAAAGGGGGTCATAGGTCAAACTATGACCCCTTTTGACCCATATGAATGATTCGACTATGTCCTTAGGGGTCCTTGGACCCCTAGGGACATATGTCATCATTTAATAGGGACCCATAGGAATGATTCGAATATGTCTCTAGGGGTCCTAGGACCATTAGGGACATATGTCATCGTTTAATGGGTCAAAAGGGGTCATAAGTAACCCTATGACCCCTTTTGAACCATATTGCCCATTCGAATATGTCCCTATGGGTCCTAAGACCCCTGGGGACATATCTCATTGATTAAAGAGTCAAAGGGGGTCATAGGTCACCCTATAACCCTTTTTGACCCATAGGAATGATTTGATTATGTCCTTAGGTGTCATAGGACCCCTAGGGACATATGTCATCGATTAATGGGTGACCTATGACCCCCTTTGACTCATATGAATGATTCGAATATGTCCTTATGAGTCCTATGACCCCTAGAGACATATGTCATTGTTTAATGGGTCAAAGGGGGACATTGGTCACCCTATGACCCCCTTTGACCCATATGAATGATTCGAATATGTCTGTATGGGTCCTAAGACCCCAAGGGACATATGTCATCGTTTAATGGGTCAAAAAAGGTAATAGGTCACCCTATGACCTCCTTTTATCCATATGAGCGATTCGAATATATCATAGTTTAATAAGTCAAAAGGGGTCATAGGTCACCCTATGACCCCCTTTGACGCATATGAATGATTTGAATATGTCCCTACGGGTGCTAGGACACTTAGGGAAATATGGTGCCCTTTAATGGGTCAAAGGGGGTGATAGGTCACTCTATGACCCCCTTTGACCCATAGGAACAATTCAAATATGTCCTTAGGGGTCATAGGACCCCTAGGGACATATGTCATCATTTAATGGGCCAAAAGGGGTCATAGGTCACCCTATGACCCCCTTTGACCCATAAGAATGATTCGAATATGTCCCTAGGGGTTCTAAGACCCTAGGGACATATGTCATCATTTAATGGGTCAAAAGGGGTCATAAGTCACCTTATAACCCCCTTTGACCCATAAGAACGATTCGAATATGTTCTTATGGGTCCTAAGATACCTAACGACATATGTCGTCATTTAATGGGTCAAAGGGGGAAATAGGTCACATTATGACCCCCTTCAACCCATATGAACGATTTGAATATGTCCCACATATGTCATCATTTAATGGGCCAAATAGGGTTATAGGTCACCCTATAACCCCCTTTGACCCATATCAACGATTTGAATATGTCCCTAGGGGTCCTTGGACCTCTAGGGACATATATCATCGTTTAATAGGTCAAAGGGGGTCATAAGTCACCCTATGACCCCCTTTGACCCATAGGAACGATTCGAATATGTCTATAGGGGTCTTAGGACCCATAGGGACATATGTCATCGTTTAATGTGTCAAAAGGGGTCATAAGTCACGCTATGACCCCCTTTGAACTATACGGCCCATTTGAATATGTCCCTAAGGGTCTTAGGACCCCTGCAGACATATGTTATCGATTAATGGGTCAAAGGCGGTCATAGGTCACCCTATGACCCCCTTTGACTCATAAGAATGATTCGAATATGTCCCTAGGGGTCCTAAGACCCCTAGGGACATATGTCATCGATTAATGGGTCAAAGGGGGTCATAGGTCACCCTATGACCCCCTTTGACCCATATGAACGATTCGAATATGTCTTTATGGGTACTAGGACCCCTACGAACATATTTTGTCATTTAATAGGTCAAAGGGGGACATAGGTCACCCTATGACCCCCTTTGACCCATATGAACGATTTGAATATGTCCTTATGAGTCCTAAGACCCCAAGGGACATATGTCATTGTTTATTGGGTCAACCAGGGTAGCAGGTCACCTTATGACCCCCTTTGATCCATACGAATGATTTCAATATGTCCCTAGGGGTCACTGGAACCCTACGGATATATGTCATCATTTAATAGGTCAAAGGGGGTCATAGGCCACCCTATGACCCCTTTTGACCCATATGAATGATTCGAATATGTCTCTATGAGTCCTAAGACATTTAGGGACATATGTTGTCATTTAGTGGATCAAAGGGGGTGATAGGTCACCCTATGACCCCCTTTGACCCATAGAAACAATTTGAATATGTACATAGAGGTCTTAGGACCCCTAGCGACATATGTCATCATTTAATGGGTCAAAAGGGATCATAGGTCACCCTATGAGCCTTTTTGATCCATAGGAATGATTCGAATATGTCCCTACAGGTTCAAGGACCCATAGGGACATATGTTGTCATTTAATGGCTCAAAAAGGGTCATAAGTCACCTTATAACCCCCTTTGACCCATAGGAACTTAGACCCCTCGGGACATATGTCATCGTTTAATAGGTCAAAAGGGATCATAAGTCACCTTATGACCCCCTTTTACCCATATCAACAATTTGAATATGTCCATAGGGGTCTTAAGACCCCTAGAAACATATGTTGTTATTTAATGGGTCAAAGGGGGTCATAGGGCACCCTATGACCCACTTTAACCCATATGAACGATTCGAATATGTTCTTATGGGTCCTAGGACCCCTAAGGACATATGTCGTCGTTTAATGGGTCAAAGGGGGTGATAGGTCACCCTATGACCCCCCTTTGATGCATATGAACGATTTGAATATGTCCTTAGGGGTCCTAGGACCGTTAGGGACATATGATGTCGTTTAATGGTTAAAGGGGGTCATAGGTCACCCTATGACCCCCTTTGACCAATATGAATGATTCAAATATGTCTCTATGGGTCCTAGGACCCCTATAGACATATGTCGTCATTTAATGACTTAAAGGGGGTCATAGGGCCCTTTGACCCATATGAATGATTCAAATATTTCCTTAGAGGTCTTAAGACCCCTAGGGACATATGTCATCATTTAATGGGTCAAAAGGGGTCATAAGTCACCCTATGACCCCCTTTGACCAATTTGAACAATTCAAATATGTCCTTATGGGTCCTATGACCGCTAGGAACATATGTCATCGTTTAATGAGTTAAAAGAGGTTAAAGGTCACCCTATGACCCCCTTTGACCATTATAAACGATTCAAATATGTCCCTATGGGTGATAGGACTCCTAGGGACATATGTTATCATTTAATGGTTCAAAGGGGGTGATAGGTCACCCTATGACCCCCTTTGACCCATAAGAATGATTCAAATATGTCCCTAGGGTTCGTAGGACCCCTAGGAACATATGTCATCATTTAATGTGTCAAATGGAGTCATAGGTCAACTTATGACCCTTTTTGACCCATAAGAACGATTCGAATATGTTCCTAGGGGTCTTAAGACCCCTAAGGACATATGTCATCATTTAATGGGTCAAAAGGGGTCATAGATCACCCTATGACCCCCTTTGACCCATATGAATGATACGAACATGTCCCTAGTGGTCCATATGTCATTATTTAATCGGTCAAATGGGGTCATAGGGAAACCTATGACCCCCTTTGACCCATATGGATGATTCAAATATGTCCCAATGGGTCCTACAACCCCTAAGAACATATGTCATCGTTTAATGGGTCAAAGGGGGACATAAGTCACCCTATGAACCCCTTTGACTCATAAGAAAAATTTGAATATGTCCCTAGGGCTCCTAGAACCCCTAGGGACATGTTGTCATTTAATAGGTCAAACAGGGTCATAAGTCACCCTGTGACCCCCTTTAACTCATATGAATAATTTGAATGTCCCTAGGGCTCCTAGGATCCATAGAGACATATGTTGTCATTTAATAAGTCAAACAGGGTCATAAGTCACCCTATGACCCCCTTTGACCCACAGGAACAATTTTAATATGTTTCTCAGAGTCCTAAGACCCTTAGAGACATATGTCATTGTTTAATGGGTCAAAAGGGGTCATAAGTCACACTATGAGCCCCTTTGACCCATATGGCCCATTCGAATATGTCCCTTGGGGTCGTAGGAGCCCTAAGGACATATGTCATCAATTAATGGGTCAAAAGTGGTTATAGGGTGGCCTATGACTCTCTTTGACCCATAGGAATGATTCAAATATGTCCCTAGGAGTCTTAAGACCCTTAGGGACATATGTCATTGTTTAATGGGTCAAAGGGTGTCACAGGTGACCCTATGACCCCCTTTGATCCATATGAATGATTCAAATATGTCCCTATGGGTCATAGGACCCTTAGGAACATATGTTGTCATTTAATGAGTAAAAAGGGGTCATAGATCACCCTATGACCCCCTTTGAACCATATGAATGATACGAAAATATGTCCCTAGGGGTCCTAGGACCCCTAGGGACATATGTCGTTATTTAATGGTGCCCTATGACCCCCTTTGACCCATATGAACGATTCAAATATGTCCCAATGGGTCCTACAACCCCTAGGGACATATGTCATTTTTTAATGGGTCAAAGGGGGACATAGGTCACCCTATGAACCCCTTTGACTCATATGAACAATTTGAATATGTCCCTAGGGCTCTTAGGACCCCAAGGGACATATGTCGTCATTTAATGGGTCAAACAGGGTCATAAGTCACCTTATGACCCCCTTTGACACTTATGACCCCCTTTGACACATATGAATAATTCGAATATGTCCCTAGGGCTCCTAGAATCCATAAGAACATATGTTGTCATTTAATAGGTCAAACAGGGCCATAAGTCACCCTATGACCCCATTTGACCCATAGAAACGATTTTAATATGTTTCTCAGGGTCCTAGGACCCCTAGAGACATATGTCATTGTTTAATGGGTCAAAAGGGGTCATAAGTCAAACTATGACCCCCTTTGACCCATATGGTCTATTCCAATATGTCCCTTGACGTCCTAAGAGCCCTAGGGACATATGTCATCGATTAATGGGTCAAAAGTGGTCATAGGGTGACCTATGACTCCCTTTGACCCATAGGAACGATTCAATTATGTCCCTAGGGGTCCTAGGACCCTTAGGGACATATGTCATCGTTTAATGGGTCAAAGGGGGTCACAGGTGACCCTATGACCCCCTTTGACCCATATGAACAATTCGAATATGTCCTTATAGGTCATAGGACCTTTAGGAACATATGTTGTCATTTAATGGGTCAAAGAAACCTATGACCCCCTTTGACCCATATGAACGATTCGAATATGTCCCTATGATTCTTACGACCCTTAGGGACATATGTTTTCATTTAATGGGTCAAAGGGGGTCATAGGGCACCCTATGACCCCCTTTGACTCATATGAACGATTCGAATATGTCTTTTTAAGTCATAAGGCCCCTAGAGACATATGTCATCGTTTAATGGGTCAAAGGGGGACATAGGTCAACCTATGACCCCCTTTGACCCATTTGAATGATTCGAATAGGTACCTAGGGGTCTTAAGAACCTTAGGGACATATTTCATCGTTTAATGGGTCAAAAGGGGTCATAAGTCACCCTATGAACCCCTTTGACCCATAGGAACGATTCAAATATGTTCATATGGGTCCTAAGACCCTTAGGGACATATGTCGTCGTTTAATGGGTCAAAGGGGGTCATAAGTCATCCTATGCCCCCCTTTGACTCATAAAAATGATTCGAATATGTCTCTAACGGTCCTATGACCCCTAGGGACATATGCCGTCATTTAATGGGTCAAAGGGGGTCATAAGGCACCCTATGACCCCCTTTGACTCATATGAACGATTCGAATATGTCCCTTTGGGTCCTAAGACCCCTAGGTACATATGTCATCATTTAATGGGTCAAAAGGAGACATAGGTCAACCTATGACCCCCTTTGACACATATGCATGATTCGAATATGTCCCTATGGGTTCTAAGACTCCCAAGGACATATGTCATCGTTTAATGGGTCAAAGAGGGTCAGAGGTCACCCTATGACCCCTTTTGACCCATATGAATGATTCGAATATGTCCTTAGGGGTCCTTGGACCCCTAGCAAAATATGTCATCGTTTAATGGGTCAAAATGAGTCATAAGTCACCCTATGACCCTCTTTGAACCATATGGCCCATTAGAATATGATTCTAGGACCCCTGGGGACATATGTCATCGATTAATGGGTCAAAGGGGGTCATAGGTCACCTTATGACCATTTTTTACCCATATGAATGATTCAAATATTTTTCTATGGGTCTCGGGACCCCTAGGGACATATGTCGTCGTTTAATGGGTCAAAGGGGACGTAGGTCACCCTATGACCCCCTTTGACCCATATAAATGATTCAAATATGTCCCTATGGATCCTACGACCCCAATGGACATATGTCATCGTTTAATGGTTCAAAGAGGGTAATAGGTCACTTTCTGACCCCCTTTTACCCATATGAAAGATTTGAATATGTACCTAAGGGTCCTTGGACCCTTAGGGACATATGTCGTTGCTTAATAGGTCAAAATGGGTCACAGGTCACCCTATGACCACCTTTGACGCATATGAATGATTCGAATATGTCTTTATGAGTCTTAGGACACCTAAAGACATATGTTGTCGTTTAATAGTTCAAAGGGGGTGATAGGTCACCCTATGACCCTCTTTGACCCATAAGAATTATTCAAATATGTCTCTACGTTTCCTAGGACACCGAAAGACATACGTCATCATTTAATAGATCAAATGGGGTCATAGGTCATCCGTTGACCCCCTTTGACCCATAAGAACGATTCGAATATGTCCCTAGAACATATGTCGTCATTTAATGGGTCAAAAGAGGTCATAAGTCACCTTATGACCCCCTTTGACTCATATGAATGATTCGAATATGTCTCCATGGGTCCTAGGACCCCTAAGGACAGATGTCGTCATTTAATTGGTCAAAAGGGGACATAGGTCACACTATGACCCCTTTTGACCCATATGAATGATTCGAATATGTCCCTATGGGTCCTAAGACTCCCAGGGACATATGTCGTCATTTAATAGTTCAAAGGGGGTCATAGGTCACTCTATGACCCCCTTTGATCCATATCAACGACTCAAATATGTCTCTAAAAGTCCTTAGACCCATAGAGACATATGTCATCGTTTAATAGGTCAAAGGGGATCATGGGTCACGCTATGATCCACTTTGACCTATAGGAATGAGTCAAATATGTTTCTAGGGGTCCTTGGACCCCTACGGACATATTTCATTGATTAATGGGTCAAAGGGTGTCATAGGTCACCCTGTGACCCCTTTTGACCCATATGAACGATTTGAATATGTCCTTATGGGTACTAGGACCTCTAAGGACATATGTTATCGTTTAATGGGTCAAAGGGGGACATGGGTCAGCCTATGACCCTCTTTGATCCATATGAACGATTCGAATATGTCCTTATGGGTCGTAAGACCCCAAGGGACATATGTCGTTGTTTAATGGGTCAAAGAGAGTAATAGGTCACCCTATGAACCCCTTTGATCCAAATGAACGATTCAAATATGTCTTTAGGGGTCCTATGACCCTTAGGGACAAATGTCGTCGTTTAAAGAGTCAAAGGGGGTCATAAGTCACCCTATGACTCTGTTTGACCCATATGAACGACTTGAATGTCCCTATGGGTCCTAAGACCTCCAAGGACATATGTCATCATTTAATGGGTCAAAAGATGTCATAGGTCACCCTATGACCCTTTTTGACCCATATGAATGATTCGAATACGTCCCTAGGGGTCCTTGGTCCCTTAAAGACATATGTCGTCATTTAATAGGTCAAAGGAGGTCATAGCTCACCCTATGACCCCCTTTGAACCATACAAATGATTCAAATATGTCCCTATGGGTCCTAGGACCCCTAGGGACATATGTTGTCGTTTAATGGGTCAAAGAGGGTCATAGGTCACCCTATGACCCCCTTTGACCCTTATGAATGATTCGAATATGTCTCTAGGAGTCTTAGGACCCCTAGGGACATATGTCATCTTTTAATAGGTCAAAGGGGCTCATAGGTCACCCTATGACCCCCTTTTACCAATTTAAACAATTCGAATATGACCTTAGGGGTGTTATGACCCTTAAAGACATATTTCGTCGTTTAAAGGGTCGAATGAGGTCACAGGTCACCCTATGACCCCTTTTGACCCATTAGAACTATTTGAAAATGTCACTATGGGTTTTAGGACCCCAAGGGACATATGTCATCGTTTAATGGGTCAAAGAAGATCATAGGTCACCTTATGACCCCTTTTGACCCATACGAACGATTCAAATATGTCCCCAAGGACCCCTAAAGATATATGTCATCATTTAATAGGTCAAAGGGGGTAATAAATCACCCTATGGCCCCCTTTGACCCATATGGCCCATTCGAATATGTTCCTAGGGGTCCTAGGACCCCTATGGACATATGTCGTCGATTAATGGGTCAAAGGGGATCATAGGCCACCCTATGACCCCCTTTGACCCATAGGAATGATTCGAATATGTCCCTAGGAGTTCTAGGACCCCTAGGGACATGTCATAATTTAATGGGTCAAAGTGGGTCATAGGTCATCCTATGACACACTTGGACCCATATGAACGATTTGAATATGTCTCTATGGATCCTAAGACACTTAGGAACATATGTCATCGTTTAATGGGTCAAAGGGGGTCATAGGTCACCCTATGACCCCTTTTGACCCATATGAATGATTTGAATATGTCCCTAGGGGTCTTAGGACCCTTAAGAACATATGTCATTGTTTAATGGGTCAAAGGTGGTCATAAGTCACACTATGACCCCCTTTGACCAATTTGAACAATTTGAATATGTCCTTAGGGGTCCTATAACCCCTAGGGACATATATCATCATTTAATGGGTCAAAGGGTGTCTAAGGTCACCCTATGACCACTTTTGACCCATAAGAACAATTTGAATATGTCCCTAGGGGCCTTAGGACCCCTACGGACATAAGGTTGTTGTTTAATGTGTCAAAGGGTGACCTATGATCCCCTTTGACCCATATGAATGATTCGAATATGTTTCTATGGGTCTTAGGACCTCTCGGGGCATATGTCATCATTTAATGGGTCAAAAGGGGTCATAGGTCAACCTATGACCCTCTTTGACCCATATGAACGATTCAAATATGTCCCTATGGGTTCTAGGACCCCTAGGGACATATGTCATCGTTTAATGAGTCAAAAGGGGTGATAAGTCACCCTATGACCCCTTTTGACCCATAAGAATGATTCAAATATATTCTGAAGCATCCTAGGACTCCTAGGGAGATATGTCATCGTTTAATAAGTCAAAAGGCATTATAGGTCACCCTATGACCCCATCTGACCCATAGGAACGATTCGAATAAGTCCATAGGGGTCTTAGGACCCCTAGGGACATATGTCATCGTTTAATGAGTCAAACAGGGTCATATGTCACCCTATGAGCCCCTTTGACTCATATAAACGATTCGAATATGTCCCTAGGGGTCTTAGGATCAATAGAGACATATCTCGTCATTTAATGGGTCAAAGATGGTCATAGGGCACCCTCTAACCCCCTTTGACCCATATGAATGATTCGAATATGTCCCTATGGATCTTAAGACCCCTAAGGACATATGTCGTCATTTAATGGGTCAAAGGGGGTCATAGGGTACTCTATGACCCCTTTTGACTCATCTAAATGATTCAAATATATCTCTATGGGTTCTAGAACCCCTAGGGATATATGTCATCGTTTAATGGGTCAAAGGGGGACATAGGTCAACTTATGACCCCCTTTGACCCATATGAATGATTCGAATATGTCCCTAGGGGTCTTAAGACCCCTACGGACATATGTCATCGTTGAATGGGTCAAAAAGGGTCATAACGTGACTTATGACCCCCTTTGACCCATATTGCCCATTCGAATATTTTTCTAGGACCCCTATGGACATATGTCATCGATTAATGGGTGAAAGGGGGTCATAGGTCATTCTATGACCCCTTTTGACCCATATGAACGATTCAAATATGTCCCTATGGGTCCTAGGACCCCTAGGGATATATGTCGTTGTTTAATGGCTCAAAGGGGGTCATAGGTCATACTATGACCCCCTTGCACCCATATGAACGATTCAAATATGTCCCTATGGGTCCTACGACACCTATGAACATATGTCATCATTTAATGGGTCAAAGGAGGTGATAGGTCACCCCATGACCCCCCTTTGACGTATATCAATGATTCAAATGTCCTTAGGGGTCCTAAGACCGTTAGGGACATATGACATTGTTTAATGGGTTAAAGGGGATCATAGGTCACCCTATGACCTCTTTTGACCAATATGAACGTATCAAATATGTCTCTATGTCCTAAGACCCCTAGGGAGATATGTCGTCATCTAATCACTCAAAGAGGGTCATAGGTCACCCTATGACCCCCATTGACCCATATGAATGATTCGAATATGTCCTTAGGGGTCTTAAGACTATTAGGGACATATGTCATCATTTAATGGGTCAAAAGGGGTCATAAGTCACCCTATGACCCCTTTTGACCAATTTGAACAATTCAAATATGTCCTTAGGGGTCCTATGACCGCTAGGGACATATGTCATCATTTAATAGGTTAAAGGGGATCATAGGTCACCCTATGACCCCCTTTGACCATTATGAACGATTCAAATATGTCCTTATGGTTCATAGGACTCCTAGGGACATATGTTATCATTTAATGTGTCAAACGGGGTGATAAGTCACCCTATGACCCCCTTTGACCCATAGGAACGATTCAAATATGTCCTTAGGGTTCATAGGACCCAGAAGAACATGTCATCATTTAATGTGTCAAATGGGGTCATAGGTCAACATACGTCCCCTTTTGACCCATAAGAATGATTCGAATATGTTCCTAGGGGTCTTAAGACTCCTAAAGACAGATATCATCTTTTAATGGGTCAAAAGGGGTCATAGATCACCCTATGACCCCCTTTGACCCATATGAACGAAACGAATATGTCTCTAGGGGTCCTAGGACCCTTAGGGACATATGTCATTATTTAATGGGTCAAACGGGGTCATAGGGCAACCTATGACCCCCTTTGACCCATATGAATGATTTGAATGTGTCCCAATGGGTCCTACAACTCTTAGGGACATATGTCATCGTTCGATGGGTCAAAGGGGGACACAGGTCACCTTATGAACCCCTTTGACTCATATGAACAATTTGAATATATCCCTAGGGCTCCTATGACCCCTGGGGACATATGTCGTCATTTAATGGATCAAATAGTGTCATAAGTCACCCTATAACCCCCTTTGACTCATGAATAATTCGAATATGTCCCTAGGGGTCTTAAGATGCATAGGGACATATGTTGTTATTTAATAGGTCAAACAGCGTCATAAGTCACCCTATGACCCACTTTGACCCATAAGAATGATTTTAATATGTTTCTCAAGGTCCTAGGACCCTTGGAGACATATGTCATCGTTTAATGGGTCAAAAGGGTTCATAAGTCATAGTATGACCCCTTTGACCCATATGGCCCATTCGAATATGTCCCTTGGGGTCCTAGGAGCTCTAAGGACATATGTTATGGATTAATGGGTCAAAAGTGGTCATAGGGTGACCTATGACCCCCTTTGACCTATAAGAACGATTCGTATATATCCCTAGGGGTCCTATGACCCTTAGGGACATATGTCGTCGTTTAATAGGTCAAAGGGGGTCACAGGTGACCCTATGACTCCCTTTGACCCATAAGAACGATTCGAATATGTCCTTAGGGGTCCTCTGACCCTTAGGGACATATGTCATCGTTTAATAGGTCAAAGGGGGTAATAGGTGACCCTATGACCCCCTTTGACCCATATGAATGATTCGAATATGTCTCTATGGGTCATAGGTCCCTCAAGAACATATGTCATCGTTTAACAGGTCAAAGGGGGTCATAGGTCATCTTATGACCCCCTTTGAACCATATGAACGATTCGAATATGTTCCTATGGTTTCTACGACTCCTAGGGATATATGTCGTTATTTAATAGGTCAAAGGGGATCATAGGGCACCCTATGACCCCCTTTGACTCATATGAATGATTCGAATATGTCTCTTTAGGTCCTAGGACCCCTAGAGACATATGTCGTTGTTTAATGGGTCAAAGGGGGACATAGGTCAACCTATGACCCCCTTTGACTCATTTAAACGATTCGAATATATACTTAGGGGTCCTAAGACCCCTAGGGACATATGTCATTGTTTAATGGGTCAAAGGGGGTCATAAGTCACCCTATGACCCCTTTTGACCCACAGGAACGATTCAAATATGTCCTTATGGGTCCTAGGACCCCTAGGGACATATGTCGTCGTTTAATGGGTCAAAGGGGGTCATAGGTCATCCTATGCCCCCCTTTGACTCATAAAAATGATTCGAATATGTCTTTAGCGGTCCTATGACCCCTAAGGACATATGTCGTCGTTTAATGGGTCAAAGGGGGTCATAGGGCTACCTATGACCCCCTTTGACTCATATGAATGATTCAAATATATCCCTTTGGGTTCTAAGACCCTTAGGTACATATGTCATCGTTTAATGGGTCAAAGGGGGATATAAGTCAACCTATGACCCCCTTTGACCCATATGCATGATTCAAATATGTCCTTATAGGTCCTAAGTCCCCTAGGTACATATGTTGTCGTTTAATGGGTCAAAGGAGGTCATAGGTCACCTTATGACCCCCTTTGACCCATATGAACGATTCAAATATGTCCTTAGGGGTCCTTGGACCCATAGGGACATATGTCATCATTTAATAGATCAAAGAGGTGACCTATGACCCCCTTTGACCCATAGAAACGATTCGAATATGTCTCTAGGGGTCGTAGGACCCTTAGGAAAATATGTCATCGTTTAATGGGTCAAAAAGGGTCATAAGTCACCCTATGACCCCCTTTGACAAATTTGAACAATTTGAATATGTCCTTAGGGGTGCTATGACCCCTAGGGACATATGTCATCGTTTAATGGGTCAAATGAGGTCATAGGTCACCCTATGACCCCCTTTGAACCATATGAACTATTTAAAAATTTCACTATGAGTCTTAGGATCCCAAGGGACATATGTCGTTGTTTAATGGGTCAAAGGGGATCATAGGTCACCCTATGACCCCTTTTGACCCATACGAACGATTCGAATATGTCCCCAAGGACCCCTAGGGACATATGTCATCATTTAATAAGTCAAAGGGGGTAATAAATCACCCTATGGACCCCTTTGACCCATATGGCCCATTCGAATATGTCCCTAGGGGTCCTAGGACCCTTAGGGGCATATGTTGTCGATTAATGGGTCAAAAGGGGTCATAGGGTGATCTATTACCCATTTGTCCCATAGGAACGATTCAAATATGTCCCTAAGAGTTCTAGGACCCCTATGGACATGTCACAATTTAATGGGTCAAAGGGGGTCATAGGTCATCCTATGACCCACTTGGACCCATATGAACGATTCGAATATGTCCCTATGGGTCCTAGGACAGGTAGGGACAGATGTCATCGTTTAATGGGTCAAAGGGGGTAATAGGTCACCCTATGACCCCCTTTGACCCATATGAATGATTCGAATATTCCCTAGGGGTCTTAGGATCCTTAGGAACTTATTTCATCGTTTAATGGATCAAAGGGGGTCATAAGTCACCTTATGACCCCCTTTGACCAATTTGAACAATTCGAATATGTCCTTAGCGGTCCTATGACCCTTAGTGACATATATCATTGTTTAATGGTTGAAAGGGGGTCATAGGTCACCCTATGACCCCCTTTGACCCATATGAATGATTCGAATATGTCCCTATGGCTCCTAAGACCCCCAGGGACATATGTCATCGTTTAATGGGTCAAAGGGGGTCATAGGTCACTCTATGACCCCTTTTGAAACATATGACGTCGTTTAATAGGTCAAAGGTGGTCATAGGTGACTCGATGACCCCCTTTTACCCATCTGAATGATTCGAATATGTCTCTATGGGTCCTAGGACCCATAGGGACATATGTTGTCATTTAATAGGTCAAAGGGGGTGATAGGCCACGCTATGACCCCTTTTGATCCAAAGAAAAAATTTGAATATGTCCTTAGGGTTCCTAGGACCCCTAGGGACACATGTCATCATTTAATGAGTCAAAGAGGGTCATAGGTCACCCTATGACTCCTTTTGACCCATATGAACGATTCGAATATGTCCATAGGGGTCTTAGGACCCCTAAGGACATATGTCATCATTTAATGGGTCAAAGGGGGTCATAAGTCACCCTATGACCTCTTTTGACCAATTTGAACAATTCAAATATGTTCTTAGGGGTGCTATGACTCTTAGGGACATATGTCGTCGTTTAATGGATCAAATGGGGTCATAGGGACCCATATGAACTATTTGAAAATGTCACTATGTGTCCTAGGACCCCAAGGGACATATTTCGTCATTTAATGGGTCAAAGGGGATCATAGATCATCCTATGAGCCCTTTGGACCAATACGAATGATTCAAATATGTCCCCAAGGACCCCTAAGGAAAAATGTCATCATTTAATAGGTCAAAGGGGGTAATAAATCACCCTATGGCCCCCTTTGACCCATATGGCCCATTCGAATATGTCCCTAGGGGTCCTAGGACCCCTAGGGACATATGTCATCGATTTATGGGTCAAAAGGGGTCATAGGTCACCCTATGACCCCCTTTGACCTATAGGAACGATTCAAATATGTCCCTAGTGGTTTTAGGACCCCTAGGGACATATGTTATAATTTATAGGGTCAAAGGGGGTCATAGGTCATCCTATGACCCAACCTATGACCCACTTGGACCCATATAAATGATTCGAATATGTCCTTATGGGTCCTAGGACCCTTAGGGATAAATGTCATCGTTTAATGGGTCAAAGGCGGTCATAGGTCACCCTATGACCCCCTTTGACCCATAGGAATGATTCGAATATGTCCCTAGGGGTCTTAGGACCCTTAGGAACATATGTCATCGTTTAATGGGTCAAAGCAGGTCATAAGTCACCCTATGACCCCCTTTGACCAATTTGAACAATTTGAATATGTCCTTAGGGGTCCTATGACCCCTAGGGACATATGTCATCATTTAATGGTTCAAAGGGGGTCATAGGTCACCCTATGACCCCCTTTGACCCATATGAACAATTCGAATATGTCCCTATGGCTCCTATGACCCCCAGGGACATATGTCATCGTTTAATGGGTCAAAGGGGGGTCATAGGTCACCCTATGACCCATTTTGAAACATATGTCATCGTTTAATAGGTCAAAAGTGGTCATAGGTGACTCTATGACCCCCTTTTACCTATCTGAATGATTCGAATATGTCGTCGTTTAATAGGTCAAAGGTGGTCATAGGTGACTCTATGACCCCTTTTGAAACATATGTCATTGTTTAATAGGTCAAAGGGGGTGATAGGTCACCCTATGACCCCCTTTGATCCAAATGAACGATTCAAATATGTCCTTAGGGTTCCTAGGACCCCTAGGGATATATGTCATCATTTAATGGGTCAAAAGGGGTCATAGGTCACCCTATGACCCCCTTTAACCCATATGAACGATTCGAATATGTCCCTAGGGGTCCTAAGACTCCTAGGGACATATGTTGTCATTTAATGGGTCAAAGGGGGTCATAAGTCACCCTATGACCCTCGTTGACCAATTTGAACAATTTGAATATATCCTTAGGGATCCTATGACCCCTAGGGACATATGTCATCATTTAAAGGGTTAAAAGGGGTTATAGGTCACCCTATGACCCTTGTTGATCCATATGAAAGATTCGAATATGTCCCTAGGGGTCCTTGGACCGATAGGGACATATGTCGTTGTTTAATAGGTCAAAGGGAGTCATAGGTCACCCTATGAACCCTTTTGACCCATATGAACGATTCGAATATTTCTCGATGGGTCCTAGGACCCCTAGGGACGTATGTCATCATTTAATGGGTCAAAGGGGGTGATAGTTCACCTTATGACCCCCTTTGACCCATAGGAATGATTCGAATATATTCCTAAGGGTCCTAGGACCCCTAGAGACATATGTCATAGTTTAATGGGTCAAAGGGGGTCATAGGTCACCCTATCACCCCCTTTGACCTATATGAACAATTCAAAATGTCCCTAGGGGTCCTAGTACCCCTAGGGACATATGTCATCATTTAATGGGTCAAAGGGGGTCATAGGGGACCCTATGACCCCTATTTACCGATATGAACGATTCGAATATGTCCCTATGGGTCCCAGGACCCCTAGGGACATATGTCATCATTTAATGGGTCAAAGGGGGACATAGGTCACCCTATGAGCCCCTTTGACCCATATGAACAATTTGAATATGTCCCTAGGGGTCCTAGGACCCCTAGGGAGATATGTCATAGTTTAATGAGTCAAAGGGGATCATAGGTCACCCTATGACCCCTTTTGACCCATAGGAACGATTCGAATATGTCCTTAGGAGTCCTAGGACCGGTAGGGACATATGTTGTTGTTTAATGGGTCAAAGGGTGACCTATGACCCTCTTTGACGCATATGAATAATTCGAATATGTCCTTAGGGGTACTAGGATCCCTAGGAACATATGTCATCTTTTAATGGGTCAAAGGGGGTCATAGGTCACTCTATAACCACCTTTGACCCATATGAATGATTCGAATATGTCCTTTGGGGTACTAGAACCCCTAAGGATATATGTCATCGTTTAATGGGTCAAAGGGGGTCAAAAGTCACCCTATGACCCCCTTTGACCCATATGCCCCATTTGAATATGTCCCTTGGGGTCCTAGGACCCGAAGGGACATATGTCATCGTTTAATGGGTCAAAGTGGGTCATAAGTCACCCTATGACCCCCTTTGACCAATTTGAACAATTTGAATATGTCCTTAGGGGTCTTATGAGCCTTAGGAATATATGTCATCATTTAATGGGTCAAATGGAGTCATAGGTCACCTTATGACCCCCTTTGACCCATATGAACAATTCAAATATGTCCCTACGGGTTTTAGGAACCCTAGGGATGTATGTCATCTTTTAATGGGTCAAAGGGGACCTATGACCCCCTTTGACCCATATGAACGATTCAAATATGTCTTGAGGGGTCCTAGGATCGCTGAGGACATATGTCATCATTTAATGTGTCAAAGGGGGTCATAGGTCACCCTATAACCCCCTTTGACCCATATGAACAATTCGAATATGTCCCTAAGGGTTATAAGATCCCTAGAGACATATGTCGTCGTTTAATGAGTAAAAGGGGGTCATATGTCACCCTATGACTCCCTTTGACCCATATGAACAATTCAAAATGTCCCTAGGAGTTGTAGGACCCCTAAAGACATATATCATCATTTAATGGGTCAAAGGGGGTGATAGGTCACTTATGACCCCCTTGACCCATATGAACAAATATGTTCCTAAGGGTCTGAGGACCCCTAGCAACATATGTCATCGTTTAATAGGTCAAAGAGGGTCATAGGTCACCCTATGAGCCCCTTTGACCCATATTACCCATTCGAATATGTACCTAGGGGTTCTAGGACCCTTAAAGACATATGCCATCATTTAATGGGTCAAAGAGAGTTATAGGTCACCCTATGACCCCCTTTGACCCATATTACCCATTCGAATATGTCCATAGGGGTCCTAGGACCCCTAGGGACATATGTCATCATTTAATGGGTCAAAGGGACCTATGACCCCCTTTGACCCATATTACCCGTTCGAATATGTCCCTAGGGGTTCTAGGACCCTTAGAGACATATGTCATCGTTTAATGGGTCAAAAGGGGTCATAGGTCACCCTATTACCCCGTTTGACCCATATGAATGATTCAAATATGTCCCTCAGGATTTTAGGACACGTAGGGACATATATCATCATTTAATGGGTAAAAGGGGGTCATAGGTCACCCTATGACCCCCTTTGACCCATATTAACCATTGTAATATGTCTCTAGGGCTCCTAGGACCGCTGAGGACATATGTCATTGCTTAATGCATCAAAGGGGGTCAATGGTTGACCTATGACCCCCTTTGACTCATATATATTAATATGTATACATATTTAATATAATAGATATGTATATTATTAACATATATAATATACCTATGACATTATTATATATATTAATAACATATATATATATGTATTACTTTATTATATTTAATGAAAATATTATGTTATTATATATATATTAATAAGATACATATTAATATTATAATATATAATACGTATTATATGTATATACACACACATATATATATATTACGTTTATATATATATATATAATGTATTAAAATACGTCTTTACATAGTAATATAAGTGAGATAATTTATAAATAATAAGCTATGATGTTTAAATTCAATTTTCCGTCCAAAATGGGTTGGGATTTTGAACTTTCCAATTGCAACATATCGAATGTCGGATTTATAATCAGATATCTGATTTGGAATCGGATATCTGATTCGGAATCAGATATCCGATTAGGCTCAATATTTACCAAGCCTACTCGATCAACCCAAAAAACGTGTTTGAAGAGGGTTTTAGTGATACTCAGACTTTGGGTAGTCGTCTGACAATGTTATTTTGATCGAAATTGAATAAAACGAAAAAAGATTTTTTAATATCGCTCTCTAGATTTCATCAATATAATTTCTGTCAAATTTTGAGTTTGATAAGTATTTATTAGTTAATTATCAATGAAGATAATTGTAAAGTGTTGATTGACATACTGATTGAAAAATAGCTATAACTTTCAAACGGTATAACATTTTTTAAATCTAAAAGTTGTGTCACATTCTATACTTCAGCTAGTATAAGCAAAAAAAAAATTAAATTTAAATTTTGTAAAATTTTTTATTAGTTAGGGTGGTCAGACACGGGACTTTTTTTTTTGGAAAAAATTTTGGTAGAAAATTCATATTTAATTATTTATTTGGAATAAAAATATCAAAAAAATGCATCACATTCGGGCATGAGTCTACTTTTCATATCTATAATTATATTTTAAAAAAATATGATTTGATTTTGATTAAGGTGGTCAGACATACACCTACTTTTTATTTTTTCCCTAAAATTTTCTTAGTACTGCATTAAAATTCAAACTTTTGACCAATTAATTATTTTTTTCTCCTTATAAGGCCTAGTAGTTTAGAAACTGCATTCAATTTCTTATAGATTATTTTCTTACAACTTTTTGATATAAAGTCCATAACCACTTCAAAATTATGTGTCAAGTTGACATAAACCTAATTTGCTAATTTTTCACTGCCACTTAAGGCCATAGTTTGGTACACCATGATCCTACACATACCCTGATATCTGAAATCATTGTGGATGATATAATTTTTGGAGGAAAAGAAGTACTAAGAAAAGATTTTTCTAAGAATAGGAAACATGAATTTGGAATGTCAATGTTTGGAGAAATAAATTTCTTTGTTGGATTACAAGTACATCAACTTAAACATGGTATATGTGTGACCCAATCAAAGTATATCAAAGAGATACTCAAAAAATTTGGTCTAGACAATTCCAAAGTTGTCAGCACACTAATAGAAACATGACACAAACTAACCAAGAATGACGAGTCTACTAAAGTCAATTAGACAATGTATAGGTCCATGATTGGAATGTTGCAATATGTTGTACATAGTAGACTAGACATTACATTAGCTATTGGGATAGTAGCAAGATTTTTTGGTAATCCTTTGAGAAAATCACCTTATGGTAGTGAAGAGGATAGTGAGGTATCTTAAAGGGACATATAACTTTTGTTTTTACTATAGGAGGAGTGATAATTTTGAGTTGAATACCTACACTAATGCTGATTGTGGAGGAAACATTGATGACAAAAAAACACCAGTGGAGGAGCACTCTTCTTAGGAAAGAAACTAGTCACCTGGATTAGCAAGAAACAAACATGTACCTCACAATCCATAGTAGAAGTAGAGTATGTAGTAGAAAATCAATTGCACTAATATTGTGTAGCTCAAAAACCTATTGAAAGGTATGAAGAAGGAGATTACTAAGCCAATGATACTATATTGTGATAACAATAGTGCCATAAACATATCCAAGAACCCTATGATGCATGCAAAAACTAAGCACATTGCAATAAAGTATCACTATGTTAGAGAACTAGTAGAAGATAAGAAAATGAAGATGGAATATATTCACTCAAAGGAATAGATAGCTAATATCTTCACTAAACCACTACCTAAAGATGTTTTTGAGTATCTTAGAGTTAAGCTAGGTGTTAAACCCATATCTCAAGCTATTTGAGCAAAGGTTGAATTGCCCTACATCAAAAGGAGTTGATTACTGAACTATTGAAATTTGATGCAAAGGATACTAAAGTACTAAATTCCCAAATCAGTCATAAGCATGGTGACAAAAGGAGAAGATTAGAAGAAGAAAATTCTATATCAACATAATCAAAGATGCTACATCTTTGGAATTTTTGTCAAAGAGGGAGAAATAATAGAAACTGATCAACTAACATATCAACAAAGAGGGAGAAAGAAACTGATCAACAAGAGCTATTAACACACACACACACACACACACACACACACACACACACACACACACACACAGAGAGAGAGAGAGAGAGAGAGAGAGAGAGAGAGAGAGAAATAGTAGAAATAGATTAGACAAAGGGAGAAATAGAGGATTAGACATATAGAGGAGAAATAAGGAAACACCAGCTAAGAGGGAGAAACAAAGAAATCAAGATAATAGATCGGATGAATGAGTTTTGTATTAGCAAAAGAGGGAGATATGATACAAAGAGGGAAATATGGAATGGATATGGAATTAAAACAAGTTTTATTTTTGGCATATGAGCATTATGGTAACTTAATTGGTCAGCTTAGTTAAATTGCTTAGTTTAGTTAAATTGCTCAGTTTGGCTCACCATCAATGCCAAAGAGGGAGATTGTTGGAAAATGATTTAAAAGATCATTGTTGAAGAATGATGAAGTTGATAAAGAATGTTTTCAATCATTTTTTTGTCATTGATGTCAAACCTACTATTTTCTGAAATGACAATCACTTATGTGATCCAAAAACTGTCACTTAGTTGATTAACAAGGAGGAGTTAATGAATAAGAGATAACAAGAGCACATAAGGGAAAAGTTGAGTTGTGTTGTTGTAATGAAGTATAAGGATCAACTAAAATATTGATGAAATGATGAACTAATAACATATTCTAAGGTACAAAGGTTGGACACACTTAGATACCTTAGAAGTGTAAGATGAAACAAGGTTGACTGCAAAGCTTAACTAACTTCATCAGTGAGTGTCAAGTAGCTAGTTCAAGCCAAGTAAATTTTTAGTTGGAGCCAAGAAATTGATAAATCTAGTGTGTGTCAAGCATTAGTAAAATATAGTTGATGTTAAGTGAATTCATAGTAGGTGTCGAGTAGTGTTCTAGTGTCGAGTAACATAGTATGTGTTGAGCACCAGTATTTCAATAGTGTCAAGTAACATAGTATATGTGGAGCACTAGTATTTCAATAGTGCTAAGTTGTATTATTTGAAAGGTCAAAGATTCACTGGATTTGAGACAATAAGGTTGTTACATTGAATTTTGTGAACTAGGTGGAAGATAAGGATGATGAGATGGTGTCATAGAGTTTTATGCTAACTATTTTAAGTGAATAAAAATGGATTTTTCATGATGGTTCTAGAAGAAAAAAATTGGAGGGAAAGATATATTGTATCTTTCCAAGTCAATTCAAGTTATAAGTGGGAATAATTGAGTAGGGAAATGAATTACAAACTACTACATAAGGTTATAGGTTAGAAATAGAATAGTCTCTGAGAGTGGCTAAATGCAGGCAAGTTTGAAGTGTAAAGAAGAAGGCACCATGAGGAAGAACATAGCATAGAGACTCTGATTTGATCAAGTGACCACAAGGAGGAAATTGCATTGGCATAACAAGCAGAAGACTCAAGGAGACAAAACTTGTCAAGGGGGACAAGATGTCAGAACTACAAAGGAAGGAAGCCAAGAAAGGTTGTGAGCTAAATTATGATATGAGATTTGCAAGATTGAGTTGCAAGTTACATTAGGTCAAAGGATTTCTAATACTCTAGAAATTGTATTAGATAACAAAAATCCTATTGACTTAGGTTGGCCTAACAACCATTTGTAAATCCTCTAATAGGGTGACATTCCAAGTTAAATGTTCTAATGTCCTCTAACTAGGCACACTCCTAATAGGGTGTTGAAATCCTTTAACAAGGTCACATCTAACAATGTGTTGTAGCCTTTAACAAGGCAGGCCTTTAACAGGGCATCACTTTACAAGGGTGAGAAAGAAGGTAGCATGTTACTGGTGGTTTTCCCAAATTGTGTTTCCATGTAAATCTCTATGTTCTGTATTCATTTCATGTGTTTCATTACTACATATTGATTTACACTAACTTGATAGGATAAAGGTTTAAGGTTGGATGCATGATTGGTTAAATAGGCTCACTATAAATAGTAAAAAAGAAAAAGTTTGATTGGAAAATATTGGAGCTTGAATAACTGATTCACCCACCCCCCCTCTTAGTAATTCTAAAATAAGTCTAACAATCATAGTAAAATCACTCACACTCACCTCCTAGAATAGGTTGTATGCTATTTACATGGTAATTACAAGTATAGGGGCAAGATTTGATATAGCTTTCACCACGTCCTTATGGTTAGTAAATGCTAATGCTAATTTGTTCGTAATAGTCAAGATTATATCCACTAGAATGATTCCAATTATAATAATTGTTCAAAGAATAGTAATCATTGAAAATTTTGCAACTCTTGGATGACCAACAACCAAATTCTTTGAAATTTATTCACTAAAATTTCCAAACAATAATCTTCAAAATGTATTATAGTGAATTTCTTTACATTGTAGTGCAATTTTTTTTACTTTGTACTACACACAACACAATACACAAGATACATCAAAAATAATAAAGCATACTCGATGGAAATATTGAATCCCAAAGAAATCATAGACTCCCATCCCATTAGATCCACAATACATTATAAATGAAGCTTACACAATTAGAGGAAACAATTAGGGAAAAATGAGTCAAAACCTAGAAGAAAATTGTGGACATACACGTACTGTATAGAAATGTCATCTACTAAAATGCTTGGATTTTTAAGATAGGCAGCCAAAACTCTTAGAATGTTGAGGTACCAGAGCTCCAAGGTATAATTAATGTCAAACAAATGGGTAAAAGCACAAACTTGTGTCACCTTTTATGAAGAAACATGATATCATAATGCAACAATTCAACATTAATGACAAAAAAAATGGTGCTTGTGTTTAGAATTTGAAAATGATCTAAACTAATGAAATGCGTAGAATTGGATGAAATTTATGCCTATCATTTTTTTAAAAACTTTTTTGAGTAAGAATTTATTCATTTCTTTTATTTTGAAGTCACTTTTTAAACTTATAAAAATATAGGGTGTAGTTACCATAAAAAAAAAATGCAAATCATTTCTTTTTGTTTTGATTTGAAAATATCTTATAGATGACATGTATATCTAGTGAACAAAAAAAGAAATAATTATTTTTTATGTATATTTTCTTTGTTATAAGTACTCAAGCTCAACCTTCTCAGAAGCCAATAGTTTTTTCCTCCCATCAAAACTTTCCAATCAAATCTACACCTTCTTGAGAAAAAATTACATATTCATGAAGATGACTCTCTCTTCTGGAGATAAATATGATTGTTTTGTTTTTTTGGTATGATTTACTATTTTTTTTCCTTTTTTTAAGTAAGCATCTTTTGAAATGTTGAAATATCAACTTATAATATTTTCAAATTCTAACATATTATAACTAATTAAAACAATCAAAAATTTATATAATGATGATATTGAATCTAAGATATATAAAAGGGTATTTTTAGTTTTTGAATAAAATTGAGTTTTGATAGAGAAAAGAAATTTGAACAAAGCAAGTTTTGATATCAGAAACGGTGACACAGATCTGTGCTTTTACTCTTATTCAGACAGAAAAATATTTCAAATGATGAACATGAACTCTTATTCATACTATCATTTCAAAAGTTTATATCTTATTAGTAATATGTAATAGAAATGTTAATAACTCCTACATAGAAAAGAAGATTCTTACACAAGTCAGGCACACATTACAAAAGTGACTTGCACTTTCTCTTAGATTCTAGACTTAGAGTCATTTATTCTGTAAGAAATTAGATAACTTGGCAAAAAACCACATAGTCTAGCAGTAGGTTAGCAAATCTTCCTTTTACTTAGTATCTCGTAGCAGGAATTGGGATGAGTTTTTCCTTTTAAAAAAATATTCCCTTTTCTATTTATTTTTCCTAAATATCATTAGAATGGGATTTTATCTTCTAACTATACGTGTTTCCAAGCTTTGGGAAAGATTTCAAATGCACACACTAGATGAACTTGTGAAATTTTGGATGAGTGGTTTTTTTTAAAGCTTTATTCCCTTTTCTATCTCTTTTGCTCCAATATCATTAGAATGGGATTTTATCTTCTGAGTGTAAGTATTTCCAAGCCTTGGAAAAGCTATTACATGCCCAGACTAGATGAACTTATGAAATGTATACTTGCACTTTGGTACACCTCATACTTTTTCTTATTATTTCTCATTGATTTTAGGGTTCTAAGTTGGAGGGTATTTTATTTCATTTGATGGAGTGTTAGTGAGGTAGAGGTGTCTTTCATATAGGTAAAAGTATGAAATCACCTTGAGGTAAAATTCATGTAATGTCAAACATTTCATTGTTTTCCCTAAGATAATCATATTTGGAAATCATAGGCACTTATTTCTTAAGGCTAGTGTCAAGACATGTCATCTCTGCAATGCAAGCTAAATGGGATTGAATGGAAGAATAAAAGTCTTTTTGAGATGTCACATTTTTTTGGAGATATTTCTCATAGGCCTTAATTAGAGAAACATCAGTTTGTTGAATTTTTGTAGCTTGTTTAATCATAATTAAAACATATTTACCAAGGATTTTATTAGCTTACTACTTCAATTTCTATGTTTTTTTAGTGTCTTTACCTCTCAGTCATGATCCAACTTATTAAATATTCTTTATAATTTTATTACATTCATTTTTATGTGCTAATGTTGAGACTTCTCATCTTTGCTATACAAGATGAGTGGGATTGAATGGAAAAATGAAAGGATTTTTGAGACATCCTTTTTCTTGGAGATATTGCCCATAGGCCTTAATACGCAAAACTTCAATTTGTTGTATTTTCAATGTTAGAGTTTAAATTTTACCATTTTTTTTTGGTCTAATTAGAATTAAAACATAATTTCCAAAGATTTTGTCATTTTATTGCTTCAATATCTATGTTTTCTTGGTGCCTTTACCTCTCGGTCATGATCCAGCTTACTAGACATTCTTCATAATTTTATAACATTCATTGCTATGTGTTTGGGGGATGCAAGTTTGAAAAATTAAACTCTAGTATTTTATTATTGTATTTATTATTTAAATTATTTAATGGTTCAAAGATCTATTTGGTGTACATGGTCTATGTTGGTGTACATGTGCCCTTTTCTAGTCAATATATGGATGCAATTTATGGTGATTGTGTTCATGTAGAAGCTATCGCATAGGCTTTTATATGTTCATTTCTTTTACTGAAAGACATTGGTTGTGTCTAGGCATGCTACTAACTTTAAGAAGTTCATTTGGAGGTATATATTTGATTTCTCTAAACAATTCATGACATTCAATTGTGAAGTGTTCCCCTTTAGCTATTTTCATTTAGTGAATATAAACACACTATAAGATTTTTAAGGGAATATTTCTCAAATTAAGACTCTAAACTTCTCAATGATTCAATATTTAGAAAATTTGTAAAACTTATCATGTGTAGGCTAGTTGAGTGCTTTGAAGCGAATATTTTGGTTTATGCTACTACTCGATAACTTTTAGAATTCTGTCCAACATGATTTGTTCAACCTAGCGAGGCATAATCATGGATGATAACATTCACATATAAGAGACTAGGTACAATGACCCTTTAAATTCAGATTGCTCAGTGTTGTCATGCCACACAACCTTGTATTTGTTGATTTTAGATATCAATTGTAGAATATAATAGATAATATTTTTAAGAATATGCCTTCCATGCCTTTTAACCTATTACTAAATATTCAACTTTAAGAGGACCACCACATGTATAGAATGCAAGAAGCTCAACTTACTAGAGACAAGCATTTATTATAAGTGATACTCCAAATTAACTCCTAGGTTGGAGATTTAGACTACATAAATGCTTTACATTACAAAAATACTAGCACCATGGAAAACCCAGTCATGGTCAATTCCCGCTCCATCTATAATTTTGGCACATGTTTCCTTCTTGTAATGTTCAGAATAGGATATTGGCTAGTTTTCCTTCTATCCCTAATAAGAATTTCATAAAATAATTTTCTTGATAATTTGAAAGTTGAATGAAATTTTTTAGATACGACACTTCACTATATCTATCACTTAAAAGTGTATTCTAGAATGAGAGAATATTTTGGTGTACATACAAAATCCACTTCACTAAAACAACTATAATATTTCTTGGAGATATGAGAAACTTTATAGCTATAAATATATACAACAAAAACTTATTGGTTGTCCCTTGGAACTTAGTGATTTAGGTTCTTATATGAAAGTTTCCATTCAAAGATTGGTGACTATGCAACTTCAAATTCCTTGTTTTCCAATCTAAGGAAGCTCTTATTTCATAGCAATTAGAATACACTATTCTTCTTTGATTTTGTGTGTGCACTTTAACGATTCATTCCTAATTGATCTTCTATTTTTTTCTTTGGACCTCAGTGACTCAAGTTCTTATATAAAATTTCCATTTAACTATTTTGAGAGAATGTGAACATATCTCTAAGGTATGTAGAATACAATTCCTAAGTTTTTCGATTATCCTAGTTTCCTTCTCTTGAGAAGCTCCTATTTTCCAATTAGGATATTTTGGGTTATGGATTTCTAGTTTGCTTAACTTATTAATTAAGACATGTACAACAATTGTTCCTTATATAAGTATATTTTAGTATATTTCAGGAGTCAAAAGTAGCAACTTAATATTTTTGAAGAAATTAATCCCGAGTAAGCTTTGATGTCTACAAAAGATCGAGTAGTAAAATTAAGATTTATTTAATGATACAGGTTAAGATTGAAATTAAAAATTTAATGAAGGATATTTTTGGGCAATAGTTGGATAAAATCATGTATAATTTTAATTTTATATTAAGCCAATATTTGTGCAACAATAAAAATAAGGTTTTTCGATTTTATTCTCTATGTAAGTCAAATATTTTTATTATTGTACCATCTAAATATTTTCCTTATTGAGAATTGATTAACCCATGAATTTTGTGTAAGCTTCAAGAAGCTCTTAGTAGTTTGTATGCAACCTTAATTTTTTGAAAGTTTATTTCGTAATCAATATGCATAAGTTATTTGTTTCATTTTTAACTTTAAAGTTAGAGTTTTTAGACTTCTAAAACGTATTTATAGATTGAAATGAATGAATGCAAGAAAACATCCTGCATATTTTCAAAATTAATTTGTATTCTATAGATTTTCTTATTTCTCTACACAATCCTAGATTTGGGAGAAAAATAGAGTTGCAAGTCACTATGTTTCATAGATTTGGGGATTTTAATTCTTTGATAAGAATAATATTTTTTTCATCTTGGTTCTCAAATTGAATATTAATCATCATATCTTCTTAACTAGTGATTTGAGATGATATTGAGTATATAAACCAATATTGAAAGACAATAAGTACAATACAATATCAATAATAGAAACAATAGAAAGCATCCAAATTGAGTAATAGTGAAATCAAGGAAGTACTACCAAGACATCAAATCAATTTTCAGTTGGCACAAATCATAATAAAATAATGAAATAAGTTCAAGAGGTCATAAAGCAAGGGTCCTACTCAAACTAATAAGAATTATCTATGAGAGTGTTGATATATTCTAATTAGATATGAATGAATTGGTTAAATATTAAGTTATTTAAATCTTGATGTCATCTCCAAAGCTCTAGTAACAAAAATAAACTAAGTCTATGAAACATGAATTATTTTAATATATGAGAATGACTTAGACTTAAACTAGCATTCCAACACTCTAGATTACCCACCAATAACCAAGATCCCAAGTAGTGAATAACTTAAAGAGGTACATGAATATATAGAGAGAAATGTTAGTATGATTTAAAAATTTTATGTTCATAAACCATAAGGTATTATCTAAACAAACAAAAAATATGATCTTTTCAAAATTGGGACAAATGGGGTATCATTTTTGGATGTGATTGAGCTCTACTATGGTTTCATGAAAAATTTCAATTTTCTTGTGTATGGATTTTTGTTTGAGAATTCCTTCTATTGTTTACAACTTTTTGTCTGAGTTTCCTTCTATTTTCAAACCATATTGATTATGGGAGATTTTAGGCTAGGTTATAATGGCCATGTCTAGTGGTTACCTAGTTGTTGTTACTAGTGTTTACACTTCTACTTCAGATAGTCATGGCACCTCCATTGAAAAAAATCCACTCACAAATGCATCTAGAAGGTTTTTCACAAGGTAATCTTGATATTACCCTGCCTTTGCAAGAATATGATGTTGCTTGTGATTGGTTAGAACAACATACCTTAATAGGGCATTTTGTGGGTAGTACTTTTCCTAAAGCTATGCTCTAAGAATGGGTTAACAAGAGTTGGACTCCTGATGGAATATGCCTTGACAATGTGCAAAACCTTACCAAAGGTTTTTTTTATTTCTCTTTGCCAACCTGTCATAAGCAGATGCATTTTTTAACAATGGTCCTTGGTCTGTGTGTTCCTCTCTCCTTATTTTTCAAAGATGGTGAAGAGACTTCACTATCTCTAATTACAAAAAACTTAGAATTCCTATATGGGTTGAGTTCCTAGGTCTACCCTTTCTGTGTTGGCCTTTTATTAAGTCCATTGCCAATATCCTTGGCTAAATTATCACATAGGAACATGAGAATTTTTTCAATGCTCACCATCAAACATGTATTTTCCTTGAGGTTGATCTTTCCAAGAATCTTAAGGATTCTATGGAAATATAGATTGGGTATCAACCTTATCTCAGAAGGTGCTTTATTTGAACCTACCTAATACCTAGTATAGGTGATAGCCAGAGGAACATAAGATTAGAGATTTCCCTTTATATGTGCCTAGGGTTAAAACCCCACCTAAAGAATATTTTGTCAAGCCAACAAATGGGAAGAAAGAAGAATAGACTATTGTTGGGTGCAAGGGCAAGGCTCCCTTGGATCTTAAATAGTCATATGTGGTGGTCATTGTCGTTCCTCTTATTTCAATAGGAGCTCAAAACCCAACCAATTTTAGGATGCAAGTAGTTTCTTCAAAACCTAACCTTGTTGTTTCATAGGTTTCAAAACATGGTGTCTCATAGGGGATTAAGGTAGCTTCTAGGGCTAATACCTTGGTTTTGATTCATACCCATTTTGCTGCTTCTTCCATAGTGACTTAGAAACATGTATGATGTTCTTGCAGTCCTCCCAGAGGTGCTAAGAAACTAGAGTTAAAACATCAAGTCATTAGTCTAGAGGATCTCCCTTTTGGCTTTAACCTAGTTTCAACCTTCTTGCAAAATAGCTACTTCTTTGTCAAAGACAAGGAAGCTATGGAAGAATTTTCATGAATTGTTTATCATGGAATTGCGAGTTCTTATAGACCTCTCTAGGAAGTACTATGTCAAGGATACCCATAAAAGACTAAAAAATTTAGATTTTCTCTATATGTAAGAAGTTAAGATCTTTGGTTTCATGTTTTCTCCTACATGTCACATAATTTGGCTGGATGAAATTATGTTTTCCTCTCAACTCGAAGCTAGCAGAGGTGGTGTAGTTATTATCTTGTCACCTTTTCTTCATTCTACTATTATTTCACACATTTCTAACTTGTGCATAGAATAATTTGGTTGTTTCTTTCCATTAAAAATAATTCCTTTAGAGTAATTAATTTTTATGCTCCTAATGATACTATGGAAAGATCTCAAATGTAGAGTTGGTTGGTTGACAACTTGCCTCAAGCTACTTGGGTTATGTGTGGGGACTTCAATATGGTTGAGGTGGCCTTTGACAATGATGGAATTTTTCCTTTTGATTGGATGATTAGGGAAAGAGAAGCCTAGTACTACATGCACAATAAATTGGGCCTTTTTGATCCCAATACTAACTGCCACCAATATAGTGGGGTTTCACACACTTGGTCCAACATTTCAGCTCGCTTTGATTGTATTTTAAAGTTTCCACATTGTGCCATGATTATTGCACACTCTTTTTTATCCTTTTCTGAGGATCGTGATTTACCTATCATTCCCTTGCTATACGTGATGTTATCTGATCACCATCCAATTTATTTTTCCATTTCATGGAAAAAAACTAGCTAGAAAGTTATCAAGTCATAGTTCTTCTTCAACACATCTTTACTGATGCATGCTTCCACTATTGCTCATATCCTACATGTTTGGAATCTAGAGCCATGTATATATTCCTAGATAGGTTGGATTCATTGGTGGCATGATGTCATTACCAAACCCACTTATTTTCTATAAATCTATGGATGATAGTTGGCAATTTTTAGAAGGTGGTCTTATGAATCCACCTCTTCTACACTCAAAAAATTTTCTGAGGCTCTCACCCTTAATACCTTTGAATTTGATTTGCAAATCTATCTTTCCAAACTTTTCTATCATAAATGGGTTGTAGATAATTATGCCACTCGAGGAGCTCAAATAAAAGATCACCTCCAATGGTTGGAGATTGGAAATAAAGCTTTGAAAGAGTTCTTTCAGGCTCTTTTAGCTCATCATACCAATTTTGGGATAAAAAAATCAAACATGGAGCTTCTATTCTCTCCAGTCTCCTTGACATCCTATAAGCATTTTTTCATCACTATGAGAAAATTTTTGCTTCATAGGGAAATTCATTTTCTCAAGAGGAAGCTCTCAGAAAGTGTATGTTTGTTACTCTAAACCACCTAGCAATTGAACAACATACTTTATGTAAGCAAATTCTTACCCTTTAAGACCTTAAAGAGGTGGTTTTCTTTTCTCAATGGAAGATTATAAATCCCCTGAGTGTGATAGGTTTCCTTATGAATTTTACAAACACCTCTAGGAGCATATTGGTCCTCATTTGCACAAAGTTTATCTTGAAGCTTATCATTCTAAAAGTTTAGGAGCTATTATCAACAAAGGAAACATCAAATTCATATTTAAAGTTGGAGATCCTAAGGATATTTGCAATTGGAGCCCATTATCCTTCTAAACATCTCCTATAAGATTATGGCCAAGGTAATTTCTCTCAAAATTTTCCACCTCTTGCCTTTAGTTTTACGGCATTAGCAAACTAGCTTTATCAAGTCTAGATATATTCTTGACAACATTATTGCTATCAAGGAAGGAATAGAGTGGGCTCACAAGTCCAAGCAATTGACTATGTTTTTGGAAATTGATTTTACTAAAGCCTATGACCAAATTGAATGGTCTTTTATTTTGGCTATGCTTTGGGCTCTTGGTTTTGGTCCCAATTTTTTGTATTTTATGCAAATTATCTTTAGAGATGCTAATGCTTGCATTACCATTAGTAACTCCCAATTTGATGCCTTTGGGATTTTTCATTGCATTAGGAAGGGTTTCGCTCTGGCTCCTACACTTTATGTTCTTTCTGTTGAAGGGTTTGGCTATTTGCTAGCCCACTCTATGTCTGCAAGTTTGGTTCATGGAATTTCCTTGCTAGAATCATCTTTCCAATTGGTCAATGGTCATTTTTATGATGATTCCTTTTTTTCACTCTTTTGGAGGATGAAGAAATCATCAAAAATGACTTAACTTGCCTTGACACTTTCTCCCAAGCCTCTGGCTTTGCTATTCAATAGCATAAAATGCTCTATTATTGAGAGTCTTTTTTCCCAGCACCACCTTAGATTAGATAATTTAAATGGAAATGGGTTCCTCATAGAGAGATCTTCCACTTTCTAAGAATTCCCTTTTCTTTTCAAGCATTGCCAATTGATCTATGGAATGCAGTGCTTAACAAGATTACTAAGAAGTTGGATTATTGGCTTATGAAATAGATTTCTCTTGCTAAAAAATTCTAAATTTTCTCAAAATTTCTTGTCTCAACTCGTGTCTATTATTCTTCTTGTTGGGCTCCTTCTAAAGCCTCCTATTAGAAATTAGAGTAATTTCTTGGTGATTTTCTTTGGACCTCTAGTTCTGATCATCATGGCTTTCATAGAGTTTCTTGAGATTTTTGTTGTCTCCCAAAGGAATCTAGAGGCCTTGACCTACTTTCCACATAGAAGTAAGACCTTTTTCTATGTGTAAAATGGATTATTCATGCCATCACTAGAGATGAAACCTGGAAGATTTTTTTTTAGCATTGCATTTCTTCTAAATTTCATGGCAATAGGCTTACATGGAAGGGCATATTACTTTACACCCTTCTCATCATGTATGAACACATGCTCATATAAGGATCTTTTGTTATCAAAAGAATATGGAAAGCCTGAAAATCCATCAAGCCTTAGCTTAACTGTGTTGGCATTAAGTTGTTATTGCCATTAGTGAAAACACTTATCTATATCAGTATAGCTACCGAGCTTAGCACTCAGTTTCCTACACCCACTAAGATGAGAAGTGTTCAGCAATTTACATCGAGCTACATAGTATCCACCAAGCATCTCAGTATCTACTAAGCATCTCAGTGTCTATTGAGTAGTCAAACTGTGTCATGGGAATTCAGTGTAAATCAAGCATTGGAAGTTATAATGTTTACCGAGTAAAGAAAGGTAAACTCAATGTGCAGTATCTACCAAGTAACACTACATCTACCAAGTCACCAGTGGTCACCGAGTTTAGAACTACGTCGAATGATTAGTATGGAACAAGCCTTGACTTCTACTAAGTTCATGATGATGCCAAGTAATGCAGTGAATATCGAGTATTAGAAGGTCACCAAGTTAGTTCAGTGAACTCGAGTTATTTACTATTGGGCCAACTCAGTAATGTTTTGTTCACTTGTGTTTTAGCCGACCTTGCAATTATAATTATTGGAATGATATATATGTAATGTATTATATCATTTACAATGTATGGATAAGAGTATCAAGGAATAGACATGTAATTTTTTGAGAAGAGTGAATGCGAATCAACAATAGAGCAAAATACTCAGCAAGGTCAACAAGGAACTGTAAAGATTCATCAATCACAAGAGGTGATCTATACTTCAAGGATCTAATCAGCAATCAAGTTGTAAGTGAAATCTACTATTTCATCCTCATAGGTGAACTAGTCTCTAAATCCTTTAATAAGGTAGACTTAACAGTCTTTTGTAAATCTTTTAACCAAGTGCATACTTCATTGTATGTTTGTAAATCCTCTAACAAGGTGGACCTAGCAGTTCTTTGTGCTCCTAATAGGGTAGATCATTAGAAGTGATCAATGTAAGCCTTAACAGGCCAACTTCATGTTGCAGTGTTGAAGTTTTGTGGGTATCATCCCCAGCCCAGTTTTACTTTCTAGTTGGAAGGTTTTTGGGTCACCAAATTATCATGTTCTCTTGTGTAATGATTGTTTTATGTTTTAGAACTAATGCATGCAATAGCATAGATGGATGTATGGTAAATTAATAAAGTTTTAAGGTTTCTGATTCACCCCTCCCCTCTCAATAACCTATCATATTTTGAATATTTCCAACAATTGGTATCAAAGCTTTTGTGATTCTTAAGATAAAGTTTGATAGCTTGAGCAAAGATCTAAATGAAAAATGGAGATTTTAGACTTGACAAGGTGATTGAAAATGAAAAGCTGGATCTAGAAATGGCCATGGCTTAACTCAAAGAAGCAAAAGAGCATCTTTCCTAATCTCTAAAAAGAAGGAAGGAACTCACAAGACAAATGAATGACCATCATTATGTTGAAGAAAAGATTGAAGACCTTTTTCCATCAAGCAATTTAGATGAAGCTAATGAGGCAATCAAGGAACTCCTAACAAAGAATGGCTCTCTACAAGAAGAAGTAAGAAAGCTTAAAAGAGAACAAGAAATCCAATCAATCACGCTATGTGAAGTTTTGGAATAGAGAAACAAGGAAAATGAAGATTTGGAGGCAAGAAATAATCAATCCAATCAGCATGAAGACCTCATGGATCAAATCTCTGGAGCAAATGAAGAAATCAAGATTCTCAAAGCACAAAATGAAAGAATAAGAAGTGATCTAAATAGTGAAAGGGAAATTAATGAAAGAATACTGAGAGAACTAAGATGTGAAAAGAAAATTGTTGAAAAATTAAAAGGTGACCTAAATATTGAAAACAAAATCAATGAAAGAAGAAGTCACAAGAAGACATGAATCAACTAATTCAACAAAATGAGCAGAATCTTCATAAGCAAAAAGATAAAGTAGGACTTGGATACAATGAAGAACAAGGTAAATTTTCCAAGCAAGGTGCAAAAAGGAATTCACAACCCTCATGCAATCATTGTGGAAAAAGTAGTCACACATCAAACAAATTTTGGGGTAATGGAAAAGGAAAATTCAATTGTAAATGCTACAATTGCAGTCAGCATGGTCATAAAGCTAATGAATGCAAGGAGAAACCAAAATTTGAAGGCAAATGTCACAAATTCAAGAATCATGGTCACAAGGCATTCCAATGTAGATCCAAATCATTTAATCTAGCTGAACAACTTGTTAAGGCAATATTTCGATGGGATTACAACACATGGTGCAGATGTCATTATTGTGGAGAATATGGACACATTGGCAAAAACTGCTCAAGGCATCATTTGAGAAAAAGAGATACAACAATAAGATGTCATACATGCACTGAACTCAGTCATATAGCGAAGAATTGCATGAATATAGGAAGAGTTGAAGATGAAAGAAAGCTAAAGCTGATAACATTTGGAAGTAGATGAGACAATAGTGGATTTCTAAATCTACCAACCAAAATAGTTCAGATGATGGCAATGTCACTCAAAAAGTGGGTGACTCCACCATTTCTAGTTAGATTCATAAACTAGGATATGGAACTGCATCTTCAAGTGACATATCAAGTAGTTCCAAATGAAAGAAAGAAAAATTATCAAATAAGTATTCCAAATACACAAGGATCAAAGAAAGCGTATCTTTTGCCAAGTTGCATCTACCAAGGAAAGTCAGTTGAAGACCTTGCCGAGCTAGGTCAGGAGTAACAAAAGTTTTGTTTGATCACTGAGTTGCAAGCTTCTACTGAGCAAGTGAATGAATGATAGCCTGTCAAGCACTATGTCATCTCAGCTACTTTTGTACCAAGCATTAATGGCAAATTTTTCATCAAAAAGGCAGAATTTGATTTCATTCTTCACCACAATTTCAGAGCTAAGAGATTTCCAGGTGCACTCAAGCAATTCCAAGAAATTTCAAGTGATTTTCTAACAAAGAATTTGCTAAAAAAAAAATTCTTACACCTACTGAGCAGCGATGGCATCCGGGAGTAGCAGTAGCAGCAGTAAGGAAAAGAAGGGTTCGAAGATGTTGGTAAAGGGTATAGAATGGAAAGCGCCTAACTTCAAAATTGCTTCGGCCATTGCAGAGTCACTTGACCCTAATGGAGCTCAATCCCAAATTCCACCAAAGGTACTCCTCATAAATGACATTCATACTCATTTCAAATGCACTATTTGAGAAATAGGAACACTAGAAATGGAAAATACCCTAGGAGAACTGTGTGCTAATGGAACTCTAAAACTCAAGCATAAGCTCTTAGAAGAGAAAGGCTTGACCCATATCCCACATCTACCAAGAAACTTCCAATTTAAGTGAATTAGGTATATTTTGAGTTGTGTGCACAATCGTTAGTTATGGTTAGAGCAGGCTATCATTATAACAAAGAAGATGATTCAAAAAATCATGGATCTCCCTATGCTCAACAAAGTTAAGGTTACCAAAACCCTAGGTCAGGATGAGTTACAAAAGAAAACCCTAGCTGAGTGGGATGATAGAGGACTGAAGATTAGCAATGTATCTGAAATAGAACTTAGGTTTGGTATTCATATCATTGCACATAAGATATACAGCTCCAGCAAATTGAATAGTGTGTTGTGTGAGGCTATGGACTTAGCATACAAGATAGTTAAGAAGAATCTGGAGTATGATTTGGTAGATTTATTATTGAAACAATTGAACAAGAACATGGATAGCATAAGGACCTCAAAGAATAATCCTTGTAAAATGGGCTCCTTGTTGACTTGTTTATTTTTCTATGTTCAAAAATTCTTTCCATCAAAGGGCTCAGTTGTAAGGAGAAAAGACACCCCAATTCTATATCAGATTAATGAGTTTATTGCTGAGGTGGGTGAAAAATTTGAGAAGGTTATGGATAATTATTTTTAACATTTCAAGGAAAGAATGAATAACAGGTTCCAAATTCCACCAAAATTGGTTGAAGACTATAAAGATGATGTATGCTTCATGGTTGACTAAGATAGAGTATACACTCATGCAGTCAGACCCCAAGTTGCATGGGTGAAACCTCTTCCTTATGAGGTCAATATTGATGAAACTAGGGATATTATTGAAGCACTAGTGAATAAGCCTCTAGATCCTAAGCTTCCTACCTTTGGCACTTATGATGAAGAAAAGGCTAGAATTGAGCTTGAAATCAAGCTACCCCAAGCTATAAGCAAAGGCAAGAGGAAGATAGGAAAATTGAAAACTAAAACTGGCCCTCTAATTCTTATTGAAGGTAAAGGAGAGGATGAAGAAGAAGAAGAAGAAGAAGAAGAAGGTGAAGAAATAGAAGAACATAAATCTAAAAAAGAAGAGGAACCGCCAAAGAAGAAAGGAGAGGTGTCTATCACCAAACCTCAAAAGCAGCCAACCGTACTATTCACAAGGAGAACTAGGAAAGGCAAGAAGGAAAGTGTACTTGTTAGGCCTCTGCTCACATTTGAGGAAAGGTTAAAAAAATTAAGGATTGGAGAAAGCATCAACAATTTTAAAAGCTCTCAAATATGATACTTAGACTCTTGTAGAGAAAAAGGAGATTGAAGACTTGGTAATGGAAAAGTTAGGAACTTGGAAATACTCTCCTGATCAATTTGCATCTCAAATTCCAGCAGTACTTCTTGACAAAATAAAACTCAGATGGGAGAACATGGTACAAACTGTCAAAGATATATTTGAGCAAAAAATAAAGGAATTAGTACCTAGTCTGATAGATGTAGAAATCAAAAAGGTATTGAAAGATCATGAAGAAAGAATGAATATGAGATTCAATACTTGCCTTATATTATTAAAAGACATTGAATCAGTTGTCAAAAATGCTACAAATGTTTGGAATGATGCATATCATCTCAGGAAGCCATCAGATGATCCTATTGAAATTAAGTATTATGATAGCAATGACAATGATGATTTTGATAACACTCCACCTATCACAGTTACACTAGGATAGTTGCATGCACTAATGAAATAAAAAGAGGAAGAAGACAAGGAGGAAGAAGCACTTGAGGAAGAAAAAGATGAAGATGACCTAGAAAGAATTGCAGTAGCAGTTATTGCATCCCTTCCTCACTCTCCACCAAAGATTGTTAAATCTACTATGGAGATAGCTTCTGTAAGTGAAATTGTGAGCATAATAGCCACTTCAATTGCTCAATCTTCACCAACTACCTCCTAGCTCTAGGTATCTGAAACAGAAGTGCCAAGCACTTTATCTACCGAGTTTCCTATCACTTCTTCAGCTACCAAGTTACCTTCCTTAGCTCCTTCAACATAAGTTAGTGCAACAATAAGTTCTACAATTTTGTCTTCATCAATTCTAGTAAATTCTATAGTTTTTTTTTCATCAACATTATCTATATCCACTTCAACTCCAATTAGGTCAGATATTGGTATGGGTACTCTACCAAGTGTGACACTATTTTTGGGAATTGTTTTAGTATTTGATCTAGTTAGTACTTCTATTGGAATTCAATCCTTGAGTCCTATCCCATTTTTCACTACTAGCCCTTCTATCTCCACTATTGTGTCTATTCTAAAGGTCAATTGAGTAATCACAGAAGTCAAACAAAAGCATCCATTAAAACTTTTGATCACTAGAAACGAAATTGAAGAAGACATTGACTTAGACACAGAGATAGTAATACCAAAGATTGACTTTGACACTGCTACTATTGAAGAGATGAGGTTAGCTAGTCAACTCATAGAGAAGAAAGCTAGGCAGAAGTAGTTAAGGTTTGAAAGGGGTAAGGAGTATAGAATAATTGAGAATGCCAAGGATATAATTATAGAAGCTATAGGTTTTGAAGTAGATTCCACTCAACACATTTTGATTCAGTTAGAAGAGGCAATACAAAAATTTAATGAAGTTCCTTTCGAACAAGAGAAACTAATTGAAAAGGCTGAAAGGAAATTTGATGACAAGGTGCTAGAGCATATTGCTCAACAGATAGCAATCAAGCAAGTTGAATTTTCCACACTTTTGGGTAATTTTGAAAATTCTTTTAATAATGCAGAATCATTTTTTGCCAAACTTTGTGATGTTTCTAGTTTTACTAAAGAAATAAAGGAGAAGCTAAATAAGATTGACATTGATATGCAATCAAGTGCATCCAAGCTAAAGGTGGAATCCTCCTCTGCAATCTCCCATCACACCAAAATTAGATATCTGGTAGATATGTAGGAAAAACTATTGAGAGAGGAAGCAAGGATCTAGTCTACACTAATAGACATCCAGAACATGATCCTTTCTATCATGGATACAATGCATAAACATATTGCTCATTGCAAAACATTGGTCCAAGATCAAAACTTCTTTGTGCCTGATCACATGATCCAATTATTAGCAAAAGTTCAAATTGCTCTCTGCACCTATCAAATTTTGTAGCAAACTTGGGATAATAATTTTTCCACCATCCTTAAGGTACATCAAGATTTTCTATCTCACTTTGGTGTAACCATATAAACTATATATATAGTCCTTTGGCATTATTGTCAAAAAGGGGGAGAGATTCAAAATAATAAATGGGTAGAGTTATTAGTATAAGTGAAAGGAGGAGTTAGCACTCAATAGATTTATCTTTGTATATACATTATAAGTCATCAAGAAGAGATATGTAGAAATGTATATGCAACAGTTCTACAAAGATCAATTTTGAAAAACCAAAATTCAGTGAGTTAGGTTATGTACATATGTTTTGGCTTATAAGTGTTTTGTCACTAATGACAAAGGGGGAGATTGTTGGCATTAAGTTATTATTTCCGTTAGTGACAACACTTATCTATATTAGTATAGCTACTGAGCTTAGCACTCAGTTTCTTATACTCACTGAGCTTAAAAGTGTTCAACAATTTACACCGAGCTTCACAGTATCCATTGAGCATATTAGTATCTACCAAGCATCTCAATGTCTACCAAGTAGTTAGACTATGTCATGGGAATTTAGTGTAAATCAAGCATTGGAAGTTATAATGTTTACCATGTAAAGCAAGGTAAACTTGGCGTGCAGTATCTACTGAGTAACACTACATCTGCCAAGTCACCAATGGTCACTGAGTTCAAAACTATGTTGAGTGATTAGTATGGACCAAGCCTTTACTTCTACTAAGTGCATGATGATGTTGAGTATTAGAAGGTCACCAAGTCAGTTCAGTGAACCCAAGTTATTTACTAGTGGGCCAACTCGGTAATGTTTTGTTCACTTGTGTTTTAGTCGACATTGCAATCATAACTATTGGAATGATATATATGTAATGTATTATATCATTTAAAATGTATAGATGAGAGTATCAAAGAATAGACATGTAATGTTTTGAGAAGAGTGAATGTGAATCAACAATAGAGAAAAATACTTAGCAAGGTCAACAAGGGACAATAAAGATTCATCAATCACAAGAGGTAATATGTACTTCAAGGATCTAATCAGCAATCAAGTTGTAAGTCAAATCTATTGTTTCATCCTAATAGGTGAACTAGTCTCTAAATCCTTTAACAAGGTAGACCTAACAGTCTTTTTGTAAATCTCTTAACTAAGTGCATACTTCATTGTATGTTTGTAAATCCTCTAACAAGGTGGACCTAGTAGTTCTTTGTGCTCCTAACAGGGCAGATCATCAGAAGTGATCAATGTAAGCCTTAATAGGCCAACTTCATGCTGTAGTATTGAAGTTTTGTTGGTATCATCCCCACCCCTATTTTACTTTCTATTTGGAAGGTTTCTAGGTCACCAAATTATCGTGTTCACTTGTGTAATGATTATTTTATGTTTTAGAACTAATGCATGTAGAAGCATAGATGGATGTATGGTAAATTAATAAAATTTTAAGGTTATTAATTCACCCCTCCCCTCTTAGTAACCTATCATAGGTTGAATATTTCCAACACACTGGCCTAGTGATGAGTTCCATAATGGACTCTCTTTGAATCAATAGAACATCTGGTGGTCTCCATTGTTTGCCATCCAAGTTATTCCCCTTGCCAAGACTCAAGGTCCTAGTGCTCTACATTTTTTGAAATGAGACATCAAGACTCCTAAAGATCTTTTCTCTAAGGCTTCCATCAATTTCAGATCTTGGGAAGATATGCAAGTCTAGTGCACTTAATTCATAAAGTAGGTGTTTAGTCTATTAGACCTTGGTGGACTGATTGGAAGTGGCATCCTAGGACTTTCACTATTTACAAACCAAGTCTAGGTTACAAATGGATTTCTCTCCATCTTTCAATGGTGGATATGCTCAATTAGAGATGGCATTTGCAATCTTCTCTTCAATGGAGAAAGCACTTTGACACTATTTGGAGTGTTAGTACAAAAACCCAAGATTTCCTATTTTGCTTGGTGTATGGTTATTCAATGTCTCCCCCTTGGGCCTCGGCTCAAGCATATTGGGTTTTCAGATCCTACATGTCGATTGTGTGGACAACTAGAGTCTTTCTTGCATATTTTTTATTTTTATAGATGTCCTCAAAATTATTGGCACTGAATTCATGATTTCTTTAAGTTGTTCTAGCCTAAACCCTCTTCTTGACACATGGTTATTTTGGGTGATTCCCCTAGGATCCCTTGGGAATTCACCTAGATTTGGCATACCTTTAGGATGGAGATTTTTATAACTCTATGGAAAGATACAAATGTTGTACTTATCACTCAGATTTTTCTTGATATTAATATTGCTATGTACACTAAGGTGTGCATTTGTAATAATGTAATGATGCAAATACAAGTTTAGGAAAAAAAAGTGACCTTGGAGGTGGACCATCTACAAGAGCTTCTCAATCACTAGGGAAATTCCCTTTGTACTATTGGCAGGGTTCCTCCTAATGCCTTGGTTAATATCTTGACACCTAGAGGCCACTTCTAGCAACACAACTCTTCAAACTATTGGTTGCACACCCCTTGCTCCCATGCTTCTTGCCTCCTCTCTCCCAATGGTGGTGATGATGGATAGAGGCATATCTCTATTTCCTTGCCCCATGGTGGCACTATCTAGTTCTTGGCTCCTTCTCCTAGTGTTTGGCATGTAGTCTCTAGGAAATGGCATTTTTTTCCTTGAATTGGCAATCTCACCTCTATAGAAAGCTATGAAAGATGCTGACTAAGAAGCTGATGTTGTTGATGCTACTATTGACAGGTGAACTATTCCCAATCTACCTCCTAATTCCAAATATGATTGTGGTTTCTACAATCGTGATGAGCCACCTCTCTTGGCAGACACTTCTTTAGCCACATAAGGTTGCTTTATATGTTTATTTATGGAGAAAAGTTTATGATTCTGGCTTCGATCATGTGAACTCTTGTAGGGTGATTTTGTATTCCCTAGCCCTTTTTCGTGACTTGTCATCTCAGTATATTAATTTTTAATAGAAAAGGACTATTCATCAAAAAAAAATTAGGACACAATCTTGAGGCTCAAACTAAGAGTTAAGGGATTGAAAAGTATAGTATAAGAAGTATTCATTCTAATAGTGATATACTTATACTAGTTACTATTGAGCTATTGTTTTGCACGATGCTTAATGACACGAATCCTTTCAAACTCCTCTCTTGAAAAGTTAATCTTGGGGATCAACTCCAAGGTTTTGAGTGATCTTGCGACCGACTAGAATCTACTTAGTTGAAGATAAATGTGTTTGTTCATGAGGAGGCCTTTGCTGGCTCAAACCAATTTCAAATCAAATGATCAATATGCTTGCTATTTCAAAATTAACCACAAAATAAATATGTTTTTTGTTGGTACTTTTTTATTTTGATGAATGCAATCTAATAATGAAACTATACGAATTCCTAATTTAACCAAGGGGTTAGTAAAGAAAATGACAAAGATAAGATAATGAGAAGTGAAAGAAAATAACATGAAAGCAAAATCTTAATAGACATAAGCTATGGAAACAAAATGTCTACGGGTTAATCCTACGAAAGGGTAGGTGGGTAACCAATAAAAATAGGAGTAGTTCTTCCTTAATTCCACTAGTGCAATCATTGGTGGGGACTCATTAATCATTTTCATTATGCATGACCATGCTAAATGATAGGAATTATTTCAAACTCCTCTCTTGAAAAGTCAATCTTGCGAATCAACTCTAAGGTTTTGACGATCTTGCGACCTACTAGAATTTGCTCAGTTGAAGATAAATATTTTTGTTCATGAGGAGGCATTTTCTATTTTGAATGACTTTGGATAAGATGTAGAATCTAGTTTTTTCTTCAAAATAAACATGTAAATGAACTATGTTTTTGTTTTTTTTTTGGTTTTTTAATGAATGCAATCTAACAAGACAACTATATGAATTCCTAATTTAACCATGGGGTTAGTAAAGTAAATAATGAAGATAAGGTAATGAGAAGTGAAATAAAATAACATGAAAGGGAAATCCTAACAGACATAAGCTATGGAAACAACATGTCTATGGGTTAAGCCTTTGAAAAGATCAGTAGGTAACCAATGAAAATTGGAGCAATGCTTCCTTAATTCCACTGATGCAATCATCAATCGGTACTTAGTAACTGTGAGATGTTTCACCTTTCATCAAATTGCAAGACCATGAAAAGTGCACTCATGCGAGATGAAAAGGTATGCAAGAACAATTTGGTGATCTCTTCTCAAAGTAGGTACATTAGAAAAATTTGTAAAATAATATAATAAACTTTTGGCTTGATCACATTTCATGAACATACATTCACAAAAATATGACACATTTAGGCAAGAATCCCTATACTTCAAATGCAAACACCAAAATCATATATTATTGCAAAATAGCAGTAGCCTTGATTACATATTGCATTCTCGTATTTATAAGAAATCATCTCCTCAATATTTGTTTTGAGAGTGAAAGATATCTTCATGTAATAATATGATTTTAATTTTATAAAATAAATTAATTATATACAAACAAACTACCTAACTAGTGCTTAGTAGGACTCCATCCATTTTTATATTCATTAATTGAATGCATGAGCCTTTACATGTCATAAAACAAAGAATTAATGAGAGAAAAAGAATAAGAGAACCTTTGGTCAGAATAGAAGTGTTTGAAAGTGTCAAAAATAGAAGCTAACCCTTCACTGGGTGTCTCTTGGAGTTAAACTACTGTTAGAATGTGTTTCCAATGCATGGAAAGCTCTAATTTTGGAACTAGCAGTTAACTGTCGGCATAACTCTAGAAAAGCACACCTCAAAAGAAGCCTATTAGCACACTTATGTAGCTCTAACTTCTCCAAAATTCTTTCAACACTTTGTTGCCAAAAAGTGCACCAGTCCACCTGGTGTAGTAGTGCACCAACACACTAGCATAGTAGCGCACCTTAAAGGCCCAAAATTGTAAAATTTCAACAAGTGTCAAAATTCAAATTCCAGCTTCTAGGTTTCGCCCCCCTCATACCAAAGCCACATCAGGATGCTTGGTTTTGAATTTCTCAATAATCTCAGTGATATTTTTTGTATCTAGTAAATCCATGGCATTATATTTATCCTCAACCTTGTGCTGATAATTATCTACCTCTATACGGGTCTCAAAAAAAATACCCAAGTTTGGTACAAAATTCTTCAAAATTCTTCATGAATTTCTCTACTACTACCTCTACTGGCATCAATTTCTCCCATGCATCATCTTCAAACATGTCTAGACATTCATCATTGTAGTTTTTATCTACCTCCAAAATTTGTTGCCAGGTTTGGTTGTTGAGTTGGTAGATCTCCACATGTAATGACTCCATTACTTTTTCGCTATCTGCTATTTTCTCTATCCAATCATCAATCAAATCTAACTCTTCTATGGTATATACATCCATGAGCATTCTATATCTCTAGCCATTTATTGCCTACAATTTTTGTAAATCCTTTCCCCATGCATGTACCTTATCCATAATCCTAAAATCTTGCTTCAAAATTACTACCATTTTATCTACATTTTCCTACATAGTATGAAGTAGCTTTAGATTTCCTTGGATGATCAAAATTCCTTTTTTCCCAAAACTTTTCTACCATTGCTGACAGGTGTTCAAAAATGGATCCGACTGTACTCCTCCCCTGTCTCATCTATCAAGTGTTGTGTTCAGAGTCTCTTCAAGGTGTTTAGGATCCAAGGGACCAATAACTTAAGCTAAATATCCCTTCAAGATTTCATTTTACCTACAAAGTGTCATAAGTTCTGTACCTTCCTATTCTAAGCTTCTAAACACCTCCTCCATACCCATTGTGATCATTAGCTTGGTTGTATCCAATATAGGCTTCCCAGACATCACCTATCTGATCTAATAGTTTTTTCTATCCAAATCTTCTACATCTACATCAAGAGGAGGGATAGCCACTTGTGCAAATAAATCTTGATTTTGATCACTATTGAGGAATGCTAAGGCTCTTTCTTCCTTTGATGGGGACTTGGGTTTTCTTAGAACCTTGATTGATTCTACCATGTCCTCTTTGTCAACATTGAATTATTTCTTTTTGTTCCTTATCATCTCTTTTCTTAACCACTATGGAATCTACTCTGGTAAAGGTCTACCTCCATGGCCAGCTATGAAAGATTTTGACTAGGCCATTGTTGCTACTGATGCTAATACTAAGGATTGGACTATTCCTAGTCTGTCTCCTAATTCCAGAAATGATTTTGGTTTCCACAATCATGATGAGCCACCTCCCTCAGTAGGCACTGCTTAAGCCATTTGAGGTTTTTGTACACACACACACACACACACACACACACACACACACACACACACACACACACACACACACACACACACACACACACACACACACACACACACACACACACACACACACACACACACACAATGAATAGTTTATGATTCTAGCTTCAGCCATGTGAACTCTCATAGGGTGATCTTGTATCCCTTGCCCTTTTTTTTGAATTTTAATCATAGTATATTAATTTTTAATAGAAAATAACTACAAAAAAAATTAGGCCACACATCTCTAGGCTAAAACTAAGAGTTAAGGGATTGAAAAGTATAGTATAAGAAATATTCATTCTATTAGTGATATACTTATACTAGTTACCTAGCACAAGAACATTTCTGCATAAGTATTCACTACTAAGACATTTCTACATAAATGTTAACTTTATCTTAAAATCAATGCATAGTAATTGAGATATTTTAAAATAATCCTTAATCAAAACAATAATTAGTTATGTATTAGAAAAACCCAAATAAAACAAAGAGATATTTGATATACCAATTAAATTTTGTGAATAAATAAATTCTTCCCCACAATGACCAATTTGATGACTTTAAATCTTGAATTATTGGCATGTAATTATATACATAGACAAGATTTCACAAGAAAGTCATAGTTGTGAGACAATTCAATTGATTGTGATAGATTGCCAAGAAGATCAAGCACCATGAATTGCCCTTGAAGCATCTGCTCAAATAGATAACATCCCTTATCTACACTTCAACATTTTGCATTTGTGCCTACCAGATATTTTGTGTATATCCTACAATGATTGGGTTGAATGTTCTTGAAGAATTCTCAAAAATATTATTCTGCATATATCCTACAAGTATATTATTTCTTATATTTACATAGTATTATTCTAATCGCTTCATGGAAGAAAAAATTTCTTATTTCTTATTTCTTATCTTTACATAGTATTGTTCTGATCGATTCATGGAAGACAAATTTCTTGAGAAAAATGAAGACTGCATTGTGCAGGTCGTTGTTGGAATATTAATTGCAGTTGGTCATTTCTCCCTAGAGCCAAACACCCACCTACCTCCATGATAGCTTGCAGAATGATAAAAAGAATTTATTTCTTGGTAGGTGATTTTTCTCAAATCTAAAAAGAGGGGGAAATTTTTGTGGTAGAGGACAAAAAGAAATGATCAATTTCATTCAACCAGATAGAGGAAGAAGTAGAAGAAGTTCAAAAGATTAGAGAGAAATTGTAGAGAGAAGAAAAGTGATCAGCAGATCCAATCCTTGGTTATGCAAAAGACAGAAGGAAGTTCATTTCATGCTTGTAGATGCACGTGTTTCTTCTCTAGTCATTCTATAAGTTTATTTTTTGTTGAGTTAACCCTATTGAAGCAGTGATTGCTCTAAGCATTTTAGTACTTAGCCATTAGAGCTATAAGTTTGAAGTTTAAAGTTTGAAGTTTTAGGGTTAATTTAGGGTTTTTCTGGTTGAAGCCAAATGCTCATAGATTTTGTAATGATTTAATCTAAGTTGAATAGAAAGCAAGCAGGCATACTTGAATCCATTGTTCTTCTTCTTCTATTCCTTGCATTTGAAAAGTTTATTTGAAAGCTTCAAGTTCTGGCTCTCTGGTTCTAATGGTGAAAAAGAGTTCACGTGATAGTTTTTTCACTCGGTATTTTCTTTGGGAGAAGTCATCTGCAGTTCAAGTTGAGTTCACTTGGTAACATCTTCTATTGAGCTCCTTCCTGCACTAGCTACCAACCACACTTGGTCCTTTCTTCTACTGAGCTCCACCCTCCTGTGGCTATCGAGTTCACTCAGTAATCACACTACCAAGCTCACTCGACATCCTTTGGCTACCGAGTTGTTTGTTCTTTATTTATCGAGCTCCCTTGGTAAACTCTCCTACTACTCAGTTTCTTAGTGTTTACTGAGAAAAACCGTCACTCAATAATTGTGAGTGCCGAGAAATTTTTTAAGTTTAGGGCTGTGAATGATTTTGTTTTAATATTTCTCATATGGTATCAGAGCTTTGAGGCCCCACATCCATAGTGAGTTAGGGCATTTATTTTATTGGGATATTTGACATGGTAGGAGATGCAAGAAAGATATGGCAGCAACCACCACCCTTCAATGGACAAAATTATGATACATGGGCAAAGAAAATGAAAACCATTATGGTTGCTAATGATTTATGGGAGTTTGTGGTTAATGGATTCAATGATGTGATAGACCCAACTCAGTATGTTGCCCTCACAAATGCACAAAAGACTCATTTGAAAGAGTCAAGGAGGAAGGATGCTAAGGCATTAAGTTTGATTGAAGCAACAATGACAGAAACTATTTTTTCCAAGACCACAGTAGCAAATTATGCAAAAGGAGTATGGGATATCCTTGAGACAAACTTCAAGGGGACTAATAAAGTCCGTACAATAAAGTTACAAAATTTAAGGAGGGAGTTTGAGAACCTTTAGATGAAAGAAAATGAATCAATTACAGATTTTAGTTCAAGGACCTCAAATGTTATTAATCAACTGAAATCAAATGGAGAAGACTATCAAGATCAGAGGATAGTGGAAAAGATATTGAGGAGTTTACCTCATAAATATGTCAATTTGGTCATGACCATAGAAGAGGCAAAAGACCTCACTGTTTTGACAATGGATGAGTTGATGGGTACTCTTCAAACCCATGAGCATAGCATCAATAGATCTGCATCTTCTTCTTCCCAAGAGAAAGCATTCAAGGGTCAATCAAATCCAAGAGGAAGGAGGAGAGGAAGAAATGGATCATGCAAAAACTCTAGAGGCAGAGGTTGAGGTAATGGAGGACAAAAGAATGCTATAGCAGAAAGCTTAGGAAGAGTAGATGGAACAAGTAGCTCACAAAATACCTCAAGATGAGGTAAAAAAAATTACAACTCAAATAAGAGTAATGTAGAATGCTACTACTGTCATAAATATGGGCATTATGCAAGTGAATTCAGGAAGAAGCAAAATGATCAGTCAGGACAAGCAAATGTGGCTGATGTTAACATGGGAAGTGGAAACAATGCCACTACCTTCATCATATGTAATGTTGGTGAAGAAGGAAGCCCTGAGGTTTGGTACCTCGACAGTGGATGTAGCAACCACATGAGTGGTAATGAAACATTGTTTTCATTCATTGACAAGAGTTTCAAAGTTGAGATTAAAATGGGTAATAATGGAACCCTACTAGTAGTGGGCAAAGGATCTATTATGGTCCACACCAAGAAAGGTGAGAAGAAGGAAATACGAAATGTATATTTTTCCCTTGGTATGAAGCACAATTTGATGAGCATTGGCTAGCTCATTCAAAATGGATATAAAGTGCTAATGGAGAATGACACGTGTCATTCCTGAAAAGGATGGGAGCAAGAATTTACTTGCAGCAGTTCAAATGACAAAAAATAAAATGTTTCCCTTGAAGATAGAGATGTGTTTCTCATCTCAAGTTGGTGCTGGACCTCCCACACAATCAGCTATAAGGAGTGTGATAGAAGACCCCTCATGGCTATGGCACCTCAGGTATGGTCATCTTGGCTATGCTGGTTCAAATTTGTTGTCAAATAAAAGAATGGTAGAAGGTTTGCCACGCATAGGAAATTCATGTGACAAGTGTGAGGCTTGTATTTTGGGTAAGCAACATAGGCTTCCCTTTAATTATAGAAATTCTAGGAGGGCTAGATATCCATTAGAGTTAGTGCATACTAACCTAGTCGATCCTATACAAGTTACTTCCATTGGAGGGAGTACTTATTTCATGACATTTATTGATGATTTTAGTCGTAGAACATGGGTGTATTTCTTAAAGAATAAAACTAAAGCATTTGAAAAATTTGTAGAATTTAAAGCTCAGGATCAAAGAGAATGTGGACATTATATCAAGGTCTTAAGATCATATAGAGGAGGGGAGTATACCTCCAATTCTTTTGTAAATTTTTGCAAGAAACATGGTATAAATAAAGATCTCACAGCTAGCTATACACCACAATAGAATGGAGTGGCTGAAAGAAAGAATAGGACCATTGTTGAAATGGCAAGGAGCACGATGAAAGAGAAAGGTCTCCCAACTGAATTTTGGGGAGAGGCTATGGCAACAGTAGTTTACCTAATTAATAGGTGTCTTACAAAGGTAGTTTGTGATAGAATTCCAATGGAAGCATGGTCACATGGAAGATGGACAGTTGAACACCTAAGAGTGTTTGGATGTGTTACATATGCACATGTGCCTATAGAGAAAAGGAAAAAATTGGATGAAAAAGGTGTGAAGTGCATCTTCACAAGGTATAGCTCAGAATCAAAGGCATATAGATTGTATTACCCATTGAACAACAAGATGACTCTTTCAAGAGATATGGAATTTCTTGAAAATTAGTCTTGGTATGTTTCAATTGATGAGTGAAGAGGATGCTGATGAACAACAAGAAGGAGTAGATAGAAGAAGAAGCAAGCAGCCTCAGTCATTACTGAGCTCCTCTATGCATGACTGAGTGTCAGTGCCAAGCAGCATCAATGAATATTCTAATCCCACACTCTCCTCCCTATTACCAAGAAAGACCAAGAGTCTTAGGGAGATATACCAAGATGAAAGGTATGAAGATTATGATGAGAGTGTTAATTTTGCATTATTTTCTCATAGTGATCCAACATATTTTGAAGAATCTATTTAGGAGAAGAAATGGTGTAAGACCATGAATGAGGAAATAGATGCTATAGAAAGACATAAGACATGGGAGTTAACTGAATTACCTCCCAAGAAGCAAGTGATTGGAGTGAAATGGGTCTACAAGAACAAATGTAATGTTGAAGGCAAGATTGATAGGCATAAGGAAAGGCTGGTAGTCAAGGGCTACAAATAGTAGTATGAAAGAGACTACGATTAGACATATGCCCCTGTTGCAAGAATGGAAACCATGCATGTTGTCATAGCAATTGCAGCTCAACACAAATGGAAGGTATATCAAATGGATGTGAAGTTTGCCTTCCTAAATGGTGTATTGAAGGAAGAAGTCTATGTGGAGCAGCCACCTAGTTATGAAGTTGCAAGTGAAGAGAACAAAGTATATAGATTGAAAAGAGCTCTTTGTGGGGCTCAAGCAAGCTCCAACAGCATGGTATAGTAGGATTGACTCATTTTTGATAAGCAATGGCTTTAGCAAAAGCATTGGTGAGCCCACTCTTTACATCAAGGCAGCAAATGGAAATGTATTGATTGTTGTCTTGTATGTAGATGACTTAATTTTTAATGGAAATGACAAGGCTCTAATTGATGAATTCAAAGAGGTCATGAAAAATGAATTTGAAATGACAGACCTAGGTCTCTTGAAATACTTTCTAGGCATAGAAGTAAAACAAATGCATGATGGCATCATCAGCTCTCAAAAAAAGTATGTAGGGTTCAAGATCTTAGAGAGATTCAAAATGCAGAATAGTAAGGCAACCCCTACACCAATAGTAATAGGTCTGAAGTTGAGTAAGGAAGACTCTAGCAAGAGAGTGAATCCAACACTATACAAGAGTATGGTTGGAAGTTTAATGTACTTGACTATAACTCGGCTAGACTTGAAGCATGCAGTAAGTCTAATTTTTAGATTTATGGAAACACCAAAGGATTCCCATTGGCAAGTGGGAAAGAGGATTGTAAGGTATTTGAAAGGTACTAAGGGATTGGGAATTTTGTATACTGTAGCAAATGATTTTAAGTTGATAGGTTATATAGATAGTGACTGGGCTAAAAGTTTAGATGATAGGAAGAGCACTTTCGGATACATGTTTCATATGGGATTGGGTGCAATTTCATGGGCATCCAAGAATCAACCTATTGTTGCTCAATCTACAATAGAGGCTGAACACATAGAAGCAAATGTAGTAGCATGTCAAGCTATTTGGTTAAAGAGGATCTTGATAGATTTGAATGAAAGGCAAGAGGATGGAACCACAATTTATTGTGACAACATCTCATCAATTACATTTTCTAAGAATCTAGTTTCCTATGGGAGAAGCAAGCATATTGAAATCAAATATCACTTCATTAGAGAGTTGGTGGAGAATGGGGATATCAAAATGGAATTTTACAAGTCTAAGCAGCAGCTAGCAGACATTTTTACTAAGCCACTAGGCATTGGAACTTTTGTGCACCTAAGAGAGTGTCTTGGTGTAGTTGATTTGGATCAGTAGTCATCCTTGTTTGTTTGGCTCGAGACAAAGGGGGAATATTGGAATATTAATTGTAGTTGGTCATTTCTCCCTGGAGCCAAACACCCACCTACCTCTATGACAACTTGTAGAATGATCAAAAGAATTTATTGCTTGGTAGGTGAATTTTTTGAAATCTAAAAAAAGGAGGGAAATTTTTGTAGTAGAGGACAAAAAGGAATGATCAGTTTCATTTGACCAGATAGAGGAAGAAGTATAAGAAGTTTAGAAGATTAGAGTGAAGTTGTAGAGAGAAGAAAAGTGATTAGCAGATCCAATCCTCAGTTGTATAGAAGATAGAAGGAAGTTCATTTTGTGCCTGCAGATACACGTGTTTCTTCTCTGGTCATTCTGTAAGTTTATTGTTTGTTGAGTTTTCCCTGTTAAAGCAATGATTGCTCCAAGCATTGTAGTATGTATCCATTAGAGCTATAAGTTTAAAGTTTAAATTTTGAAGTTTTCCAATTTGAAGTTTTAGGGTTACTTTAGGGTTTTTCTTGTTAAAGCCAAATGCTCCCAAATTTTGTTATGATTTAATCTAAGTTGAATAGAAAGCAAGTAGGCATACTTGAATCCATTGTTCTTCTTCTTTTATTCCTTGCATTTTAAAAGTTTATTTGAAAGCTTCAAGTTTTGGCTCTTTGGTTTTAATGGTGAAAAGGAGTTCACGTGATAGTTCTGTCACTTGGTATTGTCTTTGGTAGAAGTCATTTGTAGTTTAAGCCAAGTTCACTCGGTAACATCTTCTACCGAGCTCCTCCCTACACTGGCTACCGAACTCACTCAGTGCTTTCTTCTACTGAGCTCCACCCTCCTATGGCTACTGAGTTCACTTGATAATCACACTACCGAGCTGACTTGGCATTCTTTGGCTACTGAGCTATTTGTTCTTCATTTATCAAGCTCACTCGGTAAACTCTCTTGCTACTTAGTTTCTTAGTGTTTACCAAGCAAAACTATCACTCGGCAATTGTGAGTGCCAAACAAATTTTGAGGTTTAGGGTTGTGAATGATTTTGGTTTAATATTTCTCACAGTCATTCCTATGATAGAAATTTCTATGAGAATCTAATTCAAATGTTTTTGTTGCCAGCCACAGTTTGAATGTTATGATCTCCCCTCTATAAATAGATCGATTGGATTATCACTTGTTCACAACAATTCCCTTGAGAAGATAAGAGAGAATAGCAATAAAAATGGCAAAGACAATGAAATTGCTTCGTGTGCTGGTGATAATAGCAATGATGGTAGTGGTGGGCATCACAGGTAATGTATGATTTCGTGTGTGTGTGTGTGTCTATATATATATATATATATATATATATATATATATATATATATATATATATATATATATATATATATATATATATATATATATGAGTAGATGAAAGTGGAATTTAAGACCTTCTATGTTACAGATATGATGGTCCTAGAACCAGTTCCTAAGCCTGAACCTCAACTTGACTACAAGTTAACCTAACAGAATGATGATGACTATGAGGCTATTAGTGATGATTCCTATTGCGATCAAATCGGAGCTTGTGGCACCAATGAAAATGGTGAACCCCTAGTATATTGCTATGCAATTGACACCTGCATGGAATGGCCACATTGCACTATCCTTGCAGACTGTCCTGCAGATGGGAATAACTATTTCAATTGCTGCGAATTCAAAATTTGTCCCAACAGATTGGAATACTGTTGTTAATCTCTTTGCTCCATTGGGACTTCTCTTTTCCACTTCTCAAAAAAAATGGTCTTTTATGCTTTGGACTTTATTATTATCATATTATAGTTTGATTATGTTTTGTTTGATCAGCTTGTGATGCTCTTGCATGCTGTAATGATGCTATAGAACTCATCTAATATAATAAAGTATAATAAAGATATGTGTTGTTACACTATATTGTTTTAGTGTAATGTAACTTATTTATATTAAATTGTTTATTATTATATAAATTATTTATTTTTTATCTAAAATTAAATTTTGATAGTAATGACATCTTATTTATCTTTATCTTTGATTTTTGGAACACATGTTTATTTAAGTAAATTACAGGCACAATTCAGCTATACAATCATTTTAAAAGAAATAATGGTCGTTTTATTGTGTATAGTAGATTATTTACTAGGAACTAGACTAGATAAATGGGAGATGGTTATATTTTAGTGTACAACATCTCACTTGTTTAAACTAATTATATATAATAGGAAGATTTTACTTCATTGAATGCAATATAATATTTTCTCAAAATGGACATAGATCAAAGGTAAATGGTTATCTTTTATCTCTTTTATCTATATTAAAGGGATCTAGATGGCTATCTTTTATTTTTAGCATCTTCTTTTCTTATATTGATCATAGATAAAAGATGGGTGCTATATTTTCTTAGCTACTATATTGGTTTCTTAAAATGATAATTGATAAAATAGAGATGGTCACTTTAGGCTATACACACTTGACCAAAGCTATGCTAATAAACTTGATGATTTCCTTATCCAAGTAGACAATGTTGGTTAGAGTCTTGCAAAATTTTAGAAGTGATAATAATAAGGGAATTAGAGATATTATGTCCTAATGGTGAGTAAATCTATTGTATCTATTAACCTATTGAGTTACTTCCCACAAACTTTCTATACGTTTATGTGCGAGTATATTTTTGGTAAATATTCACAATTTAATACTTGTTGGTGCAATAGTGCTACCTATCATCCTAATAATTACATTCTTGTCCTTGTTTGAGGATAGCTATCTTAAATTATTAACAAAACATCCATGGTTTCTAGTTGTTCCTATCTTGAGTTGTGTTAAAAGATATTCATGATGAACAAAAGATAAAATATTCATTTATTTTTTAGTTTCTAATAGAAAATACTACTATTAATTTATCTAGATGAGTTATTGCGATAATTTATTATATGTCAACCATTATTTTTTATTCTTGATCTAGTGGAGTAATCGCTTGCTATAAAATTAGAAAGTTCATCGCAATAGGAATATGTTGCATTCCTACTTTTCATTGCATCAACATAAAACAAGGAGATGGAGTAAGTATTTCTTATTTCTTCCTTTTAATTCGTCTCATGATTTAAGAATATTAGAAGAATGAGAAACCAAATAAGAGAAAGATGATTATTGAAAGGAAAGTTGACAATGTCTAAGAGAATTTCAAACAAGGAGAATACTCATGATAAAAGTATGATTTTTTTTAATAAAAAAATTGGTGATTAAATAATAAATAATATATTTTATATAGCCAAGGGGAGAATAGTGAAGATGAAAATGATGGGGGATGCTTTCATCTCCCTTTTGGGTCATTGGGATGTTTTGCGAAGATTGGTTTTCAACAATTCTGGACTGTGCAGATTTGTGATGGATTTCTAGAGTTGGATTGTGCTATGCTAAGCTATGGTAGGGTTTGGAGTAGCTATGTTTTTTTGCAGATAGATCCCAATGAAGATGAAGACCCAAATGGATCATGCTAGTGTCTTCACTATTGGCTGGGTGGTTTATATAGGAATAAAATGGGAGTTGTTCCCCAAATCCCCCACTTTCCTAAGATGCATTGGTGATCTCTGGTGTAGGATATTGTGGCTATTTTTCCTTTCTATCTTCCCTTTTCATGGATCTTTTCATGCTCTCTAGTGCTACATATTTATTGTTGTTGGCCCTATTATCTCTTCTTTCTTTGGAGCTTTTTATGTGGACATTATCCCTACCCAAGACTCTATTATGTCAGGATGTTGGTTTATGGAAGGTCTATGGAGGACTTTGGAGTTGTGTTTTAGGATGGAGGGGTTCTCCACCTTCAATAGATGGATCATATCTGTCCTTCCCTATAAAACCCTTAGTCTTTGGTGGAGCTGTTCTCTGGTCTTCTCCTTTACTTTCAAGTATCATATTGAGGTGGGGGAAAAGAATAAGGAGGTAGTTTAAATTATTTGGGGAAAGTGGTGGTGAACGGGTTCAGCAGGTACTCTCCTTTTGTTGTTGGAAAGTATCTCTTTCAAGCATTTTTTTAACAATATACTTCACATGGTGAAGAATGTATGACTCCTTCGATAAATGCTTTGGTATGGAGATGGGTGTTAGTTCTTTTGAGGGTGGCTTGGGACTTTCTCTTTTCTTCTAAATTCATAGCTCTTATAGATGTGGTACAATTTCCTATTGAGGTGAAGATCATATTTGGGAAATGGGAAGAAGAGGAGAATATCATCAAAATGTTGTGTACATGTGCTACTTTTGGTAGTTGGGTTAGAAAAAGAAGGGGAATAAACTATCACCTCTGGGGTTGCTTCTTCCTCCTCCCCTATTCTCTCATTTCCATTATGATGTGGCAGATTTTGGGGGCCTAAAAGACTTTTGATTGCACTTTCCAAAGTGAGATGTTGATCTTTTCTTGAACCCATGGTTGGGAGATATATCTTATGTTTGCCAAAGCTACAAGTATAGCCTTCTTTGGTTGTATATTATTCTTTAGGATTTTCATATTTGTGAATGGCCTTAGTTTATGTCTTTATTGTGTTGATGATGTTTTGTTTTTCTTTTCCTTGTGATCAAGTGATTACTATCATTCTTAAAGGCTATACTCTAGTCATTTTTTGTTGTTTTTTATTTAAGTTTAAAGCTATTGGGGTGGTCTATCCAAAGATTTTAAGTAACAACATTGATCGTGGTTGGTGGATCAGTCACTTGTGGACCTTTGTTTTTGATAGAGAAAGATCTAATCTTATGGCATCTTTCATTATTATGCACTAGTAATGTTTTTTTATTAGTGTAAAGAGGTCTAATTGTACTCTTGGTCAGCACCTACTTATTGTTTCTTTCCTTAATTAAAAACATTTGTCAAATGAAATGAATAGTCAATTTACTAAAAAAAATTACATTTATCCTTGTATAAACATACAAATAAAGATGATTATGGCATAATTAAATAGATTCAATTATATTCTTTTGATTGTTACCATATTTGAATGTTGAATAAAATAGGGATGTGTATTGACATCATATTGATATAGTGACTTCAAAAATATCTAATATAAATATAGGATGAATATGACTCCATAATTTTCAATTGAATTTTCTATGTAAGGTTATTTCAAGAGATATTATACATAGTATACATTCATAATCAAGAGTTGCAAACATATAAAATTTTATATATTAATTTATTGCACTCCGAGAATAGATAAAGAAGTGAACAAAGAAAAAACTAGTCTTGAATAATTGTTAGTCAAAACTTCAATGATTTATTACTCATCTTTCATGTTAATTTATATAAAACTAAATATATATCTTCAATATTATTTAAAAATAATTCTTAGGTTCAAAATAATTCGATGTTTGATATAATTAATAAAAGTCATTATGTAGATTACTAATGGAAAATTTGTTAAATAGGGCTTCTACATGATCCTTTAAAATGCTATATATTGTATCTTAATAATATTGTCAATTAATGGGGACTTACATGTCAATTCATCAAAATGTATTCAAGTGGAGCTCAAATTGGCTATGTACCAATCCTAAGGAATCATACTCCAATTATTTGTTTCTCCTCTCTTATTGAAGCATGAGGTGTCATCAAGACAACTCAACATATTTGGTGTCATGGTAATGAAAAAGGATCTTGGTCTCAAGGGAAATCTTGAATCACCAAAAAATATTTTATGATCCTAATGGGTGACCTTCACTTGCACCTCAAGGTTTTGGTGCAATGTTTCATATCATGTGGAATCAAAGTCTCTACCAAGGTTTGAGTCTCAAAGTGGGTGGCAATGCTAGCATTGTAGTGTTCATTTGGAGCTCATATGGACAATGGAGGGCCCATCGTATGGGTGCACATCAAGCCTAGAGTATTATGGATTTCTAGTTTCCCTTAACTTATTAATTAAGGCATGTACAACAACTGTGCCTTATATAAGTATATTTCAGTATATTTTAGGAATCAAAAGTAGCAAGTTAATATTTTTGGAGAAAGTAATCCCAAGTTAGCTTTGATGTCTACAAAAGGTTGAGTAGTAAAAGTCAGATTTATTTAATGATATAGGTTAAGATTAAAATTGAAAATTTAATGTAGGAGTTTTGTGGACAATAGATAGATAAAATTATGTATAATTTTAATTTTATGTTAAGCCAATGTTTTTGCAACAATAAAAATAATGTTTAAAGATTTTATTTACCATGTAAGTCAAATATTTTTATTATTGTACCATCTAAATATTTTCCTTATTGAGAAGTGATTGCCCCATGAATTTTGTGTGAGCTTCAAGAAGCTCTTAGTAGTTTGTATGCAACCCTAATTTTTTGCAAGTTTACTTCATAATCAATGCATAAGTTATTTGTTTCATTTTTGACTTTATAGTTAGAAATTTTAGATTTCTAAAACTTATTTATGGATTGAAATGAAAGAATGCAAGAAAAAATCCTACATATTTCCATATTTAATTTTTACTCTATAGATTTTTTTATTTCTCTACGCAATCCTAGATTTGGGAGAAAAATAGAGTTGCAAGTCACTGTGTTTCATAGATTTGGGGTTTTAATTCTTTGATAAGAACAATATATGTTCACCTTGGTTCTCAAATTGAATATTAATCAACATATCTTCTTATTATTTCTCTAAGCAAGGGTCTTACTCAAGCTAATAAGACTTATTTGTTAGAGTTTTGATATATTCTAATTAGATATGAATGAATTGGTAAAATATTAGGTCATATAATAATTGATGTCATCTCCAATTCTCTAGTAATAGAAAAACACTAAGTATATGAAACAAAAATTGTTTGAATATATGAGAATGACTTAGACTTAAACTAGCATTCTAGCACTCTAGATTAGCCACCAATAACCAAGATGTCATGTAGTGAATAACTTGAAGAGGTACATGAATATATAGAGAGAAATGTTAGTATGATGTAAAAAAATTATATTCATATACCATAAGGTATTATCTAAACAAACAAAAAAAAATTGAGCTTTTAAAAGTTGGGACACATGGGTTATCATTTTGGATGTGATTGAGCTCTATGAGGATTTCATGAGAACTTTCAATTTTATTGTGTATGAATTTTTTTTTTAGCTTTCCTTCTACTATTTATGACTTTTTGTTTGAGTTTCCTTCTATTGTTAAACCATATTTACTATGGGAGCTTTTAGGCTAGGTTATAGTGGCCACATCTAGTGGTGACCCAGTTGTTGTTACTGGTGTTTATGCTACTACTTCAGATAGCCATTGAACCTGCATTGAAAAAATGCCCTTGAAAATTCATCTAGAAGTTTTTTCACGAGGAAATCTTGATATTATCATGCCTTTTCAAGAATTTGATGTTGCTTTTGATTGGTTAGAATAACATACCTTAATAGGGTATCTTGTGGGTAGGACTTCTCTTGAAGCTATGCTCTAAGAATGGGTTAACAAGAGTTAGACTCCTCATGGAGTCCACCTTGACACTATGCAAAACCTTACCAAAGGTTTTCTTATTTTTCTTCACTAACCTATCACAGGTAGATGCATTTTTTTAGCAATGGTCCTTGGTCTATGTGTTCCTCTTTCCTTGCTTTTCAAAGATGGTCAAGAGACTTCACTATCTCTGACGATAAAATGCTTAGAATTCCTATATGGGTTGAGTTACTAGGTCTACCCTTTCCATGTTGGCCTTTCATTAATTCCATTGCCAATTTCCTTGGAAAAGCTATCACAAAGGAACATGAAATTTTTTTTCAATTCTCACCCTCAAAAATGCATTTGAGGTTGATCTGTCCAAGGATCTTAAGGATTCTATGGAAATATAGATTGGGTCTCAAAATTCTCTCAGAAGGAACTTTATTTGAACCTACCTAATACCTATTATACTTGCTATTCAATGGAACATAATATTAGGGAATTCCATTTAGCTGTGTCTAGGGTTAAAACTGCACCTAAAGAAGTTCTCATGAAGCCAAAAGAAGGGAAAAAAGAAGAATGGAATATTGTTGGGTGCAAGGGCAAGGCTACCTTGGATCCTAAATAGTCATATGTGGTGATCATTATGGTTCCTCTTATTTCAGTAGGAGCCCAAAACCCAAGTAGTTTAGGGATGTAAGCAGTTTCTTAGAAATTAAACCATGTTGTTTCATAGGTTTCAAACCATGGTGTCTCATAGGGGATTAAGGTAGCTTCTAGGGCTAACACCTTGGTTTTGATTCATACCCCTCTTACTGCTTCTTCCATAGTGGCTAAGAATGTATGATGTTCTCACAATTCTCCCAAAGGTGCTGAGAAACTAGAGTTGAAATATCAAGCCATTAGTCTAGAGGATCTTCCTTCTATATTTAACCTAGTTTCAACCTTCTTGCAAAATAGCTACTCCTCTCTCAAAGACAAGGAAGCTATGGAAGAATTTTCATGAATTGTTTATCATGAAAATTTTAGGTCTCATACACCTCTCTAGAAAGTATTGTGTGAGGGATACCTGTAAAAGACTCAGAAATTTAAATTTTCTCTAAATGCAAGAAGTTAAGATCATTGGTTTCATGTTTTCTCCTATATGTCACATAATTTGGTTCGATGACATTATTTTTTCCTCTCAACTTGAAGCTAGCAGAGGTGGTGTAGTTACTCTCTTATCACCTTGTCTTCATTCTACTATTATTTCACATGGTTCTAACCTATGCATAGAATTATTTGGCTATTTCTTTCCATTAAAAATAATTCCTTTGGATTAATTAATGTTTAGGCTCCTAATGATTTTGTGTAAAGAACTCAAATATAGGGTTGGCTGGCTGACAACTTGCCTCTAGCTACTACGGTTATGTGTGGGGACTATAATATGTTTGATGTGGCCTCTGACAAAGATGACATTTTTTATTTTCATTGGATGATTGGGGAAAGGGAAGCCTGGTTCTACATGTACAAACAATTGGGTCTTTTTTATCCCAATACTAACTACCACCAATATAGTGGGGTTTCACACACTTGGTCCAACTTTTGAGCTCCCTTTGACCATATTTTAAAGTGTCTCAATTGTGCCATGATTACTACACACTCTTTTTTCTCCTTTTCTGAGGATCATGATTTACCTATCATTCCCTTGCTAGATGTGATGTTATTTGACCACCATCCCATTTATTTTTCCATTTCATGGCAAACAACTATCTAGAAAGTTATCAAGTCACAATTCTTCATCAATACATCTATGATGATGCATGCTTCCACTATTGCTCATATCCTACATGTCTAGAATCTAGAGCTACATATGTATTCCTAGATAGGTTGGATTCATTGGTGGAATGATGCCATTACTAGAAACACTTGTTTTCTATAAATCTATGGATGATAGTTGGCAATTTTTAGAAGGCGGTCTTATGAATCCACTTCTTTAGCACTCAAAAAAGTCTTCTCAGGCTCTCACCCTTAATCCCTTTGATGTTGATTTGAAAATCCATCTTTCCAAACTTTTATATGATAAATAGGTTGTAGATAATTATTCCACTCAAGGAGCTGAAATCAAAGATCACCTCCATTGGTTGGAGGTTGGCAATGAATCTTTGAAAGAGTTCTTTTAGGATCTTTTAGCTTGTCATACCAATTTTGGGATCAAAAAAATCAAACATGGCACTTCTATTCTCTCCATTCTCCTTGACATCCTATAAGAATTTTTTCATCACTATTAGAAAATTTTTGCTTCACACGGAAATTTGGTTGCTCAGGAGGAAGCTCTCAAAAAGTTTATTTATGTTACTCCAAACCACCTAGCAATTGAACAATGTGCTTTCTATGAGCAACTTCTTACTCTCCAAGAACTTAAATAGGTGGTTTTCTTGAAGCCTATCATTCTAAAAGTTTAGGAGCTATTATCAACAAAGGAAAAATCAAATTTATAGCTAAAGCTAGAGATCCTAAGGATATTTGCAATTGGCAACCCATTATCCTTTTGAAGGTGTCCTATAAGATTATGGCCAAGGAAATTTTTCTCAAAATTCTTCACCTCCTGCCTTTAATTTTGCAGCATTAGGAAACTAGCTTTATTGAATCTAGATATATTCTTGACAACATTATTTCTATCTGGGAAGGATTAGAGTGGGCTCACAAGTCCAAGCAATCAACTATTTTTTTGAAAATTGATTTAGCTAAAGCCTATGACCTGAATTGAATGGCTTTTTATTTTGGCTATGCTTTAGGCTCTTGGTTTTGGTATCAATTTTTTGTAGTCAATGGAAATGCTCTTTGGAGATGCTAATGCTTGCATTACCATTAATAACTCCCAATCTGATTCCTTTGGTCTTTTTTGTTACATTAGGTAGGGTTTCCCTCTGGATCTTGTATTTTATGTTTTTCCTACTAAAAGGTTTGGCTATTTTCTAGCCCACTCCATGTCTCTAGGTTTGGTTTGTTGCATTTCCTTGCTAGAATCATCTTCCTAGTTGGTCAATGGTCATTTTTCTGATGATTTCTTTCTCACTCTTTTGGAGGATGAAGAAAAGGTAAAAAATACCTTAACTTTCCTTGACACTTTTTGCCAAGCTTTTGGTTCTACTATTCAATGGCATAAAATGCTCTATTATTGAGAGTCTTTTCTGCTAGCATCACATTGGATTAGCTAGTTTGAATGAAGATGGGTCACTTATGGGGAGATCTTCCACTTTCTAGGCATTCCCTTTTCTTTTCAAGCATCTCCAATTGATCCATGGAATGCAATGCTTGACAAGATTACAAATAAGCCATATTATTGGCTTACAAAATAGCTTTCTCTTGTCAAAAAATTCTAAATTTGCTCAAAAGTTCTTGTATCAACTAATGTCTATTATTCTTTTTGTTGGGCTCTTTCTAAAGCCTCTTATCAGAAATTAGAGTGATTTCATTGTGATTTTCTCTAGGCCTTTGGTTCTAATCATCATGGCTTTCACAGAGTTGCTTGGGATTATTGTTGTCTCCTAGAGGAATTTGGAGGCCTTGACCTTCTTTCCACGTAGAAGAAAGGCCTTTCTCTATGTGCTAGATGGATTATTCATGCCATCACTAGAGATGATTTTAGTTCAACATTGCATTTCTTCTGGATTTGATGTCAATAAATTTGTATGGAAGGGCATTGGACTTCACATACTTCTCATCATGCATGAGGATGTGCTCATACAAGGATCTTTTCTTATCAAGAGAATATGGAAAGCTTGGAAAGTTATCAATCCTTGGCTTCATTGGTCTACTAATGAGTTCCATAATGGAATCTCTTTGAATTAGTAGAAAATCTAGTGGTCTCCCCTATTTTCCATCCAAGTTATGCCCCTTGCCAAGACTCAAGGTCGTAGTGCTCTGCATTTTTTAAAATAAGACATCAAGACTCATTAAGATCTTTTCTCTAGGTTTTTCATGAGTTTCAAATCTTGGGAAGATATGCAAGTCCAGTACCATCTTGCCCATTTAAATTGAATTTTCTTTTACTTATTACATTTTCCAATTCTAGTGCACTTAATTCATAAATTGGGTATTTAGTCTATTAGGCTTTGGTGGATTGATTGGAAGTGGTATCCTGAGACTTTCACTATTTATAAACTAAGTCTGGGTTATAGCAGGATTTCTCTCCATCTTTCAATGGTGGATATGCTCAATCATAGATGGCATTTACAATCTTCTCTTCAATGGAGAAAGCACTCTGACACTATTTGGAGTGTTATTACACAACTTGAGATTGCCCATTTTGCTTGGTGTCTAGCTTTTCAAGGTCTCCCCCTTGGGTCTTGGCTCAAGCATATTGGGGTTTCTGATCCTACATGTCCATTCTATGGACAAATAGAGTCCTTATTGCATATTTTCTATTTTTGTAGACATCCTCAAAATTATTGGCACTGAATTCATGATTTCTTTGGGCCATTCCAGCCTAAACCATCTTCTTGGCACGTTGTTATTTTGGGTGATTCCCCCAAGATCCCTTGAGAATTTTCCTAGATTTGGCATAACTTTAGGATGGAGATTTGTTTCACTTTGTGGAAAGATGGAAATTTTTTTCATATCACCCAAAGTTTTCTTGATATTAATATTGCTATGTACACTAAGGTGTGCATTTGTAATAATTTAATGATCTAGATACAAGTTCAAGAAAACAAAGTGGCCTTGGAGGTGGACCACTTGCAAGAGCTTCTTAATCATTGTGGCAATGCCCCTTGTACTATTTGCAAGGTTCCTCCTAATGCCTCAGTTGATACCTTAACACCTAGAGGCCACCATCAGTAGTACAACTCTTCAGGTTGCTACTTGCACACCTCATGCTCCCACGCTTCCTGCCTCCTCTCTCCCCATGGTGGCGATGATGGATGGAGGCACATCTGAGTTTCCCTACTTTGTGGTGGCACTGTCTATTTCTTGACTCCTTCTCATAGTGTTTGGTGAGTAGTCTTTGGGAAATGGCATTTTTTCCTAGAACTAGCAATCTCACCTCTATGGCTAGCTTTGAAAGATGTTGACTAGGCCACTAATATTGTTGATGCTACAGTTGAAGGCTAGACTATTCATATTCCTCCTCGCAATCCCAAAGATGATTGTGGTTTCCACAGTTGTGATGAACCACCTCCATCAGTAGGCACTTCTTTAGCCACATAAGGTTCTAGGTTCCAGCTTCTGGGTTTCATCCCCCTCATACCAAAGCTATATTTGGATGCTTGCTCTTGAATTTCTCAAAATATCAGTGATCTTTGTTGTAGCTAGTAAATCCAAGGCATTACATTTATCCTCAACCTTTTTCTCATAATTATCTACCTCTATATGGGTCTCAACAAAATACCCAAGTTTGGTATCCAGCTCTAACAAGGCTTCTTCTATTCTAAACACTTGCCGAATGTCCTCATCAATAGAAGGATATGTGCAAGATCATGGTGTACCAAACTATGGCCTTAAGTGGCAGTGAAAAATCAGAAAATCAGGGTTATGTCAACTTGATACATAATTTTAAAGTAGTTATGGACTTTATATAAAAAAGTTGTAAGAAAATAATCTGTAGGAAATTGAATGTAGTTTCTAAAATACTAGGCCTTATCAGGAGAAAAAAATAATTGATTGGTCAAAATTTTGAATTTTAATGCAGTACTACAAAAATTTCAGGGCAAAAATAAAAAGTAGGTGTATGTCTGACCACCTTAATCAGAATCAAATGATAATATTTTTTTAATATAATTATAGATATGAAAAGTAGACTCATGCTCGGATGTGACGCATATTTTTTAGTATTTTTATTCCAAATAACTAATTAAATATGAATTTTCTACCAAAACTTTTTTAGAAAAAAAAAGTCTCGTGTTTGACCACCTTAACTAATAGAAAATTTTACCAAATTTAATTCTTTTTTCCCTCATACTAGGTGAAGCATAGAATGCGACAAAACTTTTAGATTTAAAAAATGTTATACCGTTTGAAAATTATAGCTGTTTTTGAATCAGTATGTCAATCAACACTTTACAATAATCTTCATTGATAATTAACTAATAAATACTTATCGATCTCAGAATTTGACAAAAATTATATTGATGGAATCTTGAGAGCGATATTAAAAAACCATTTTCGTTTCATTCAATTTCAATAAAAATAACATTGTCAGATGACTACCCGAAGTTTAAGTATCACTAAAACCCTCTTCAAACATGTCTTTTGGGTTGACCGGGTACGCTTGGTAAATACCAAGCCTAATCAGATATCGAATTTGAAATCGGATATCCGATATGGCTAAGTGAATTTTGGTGAAAATTTTGAAATCCCAACCCATTTTGGAGGGAAAACCGGATTTAAGACTTATAGCTTATGATTTATAAATTATTTTTGTTATATTACTATGTAAATATGTATTATAATATATTATATATATATAATAACATAATGTAAAGATATAACATATAATATATTAATATATTATAATATATTATGTTATTCTCATTATAATCTATAAATATAATTTATATTATTATTATTTTTACTAAATATAATAACGTAATATATATATATATATATATATATATATATATATATATATATATAAGTATGTTATTAATTTATATATAATAACGTAATATTTTTATTAAATATAATAACCTTATATATATATATATATGTTATTAATATATATATAATAACGTAATATATATATATATAAGTATGTTATTAATATATATAATAACGTAATATTTTTATTAAATATAATAAAGAAATATATATATATATATGTCATTAATATATATAATAACATAATATTTTATAGCTTATGATTTATAAATTATTTTCGTTATATTACTATGTAAATATGTATTCTAATATATTATATATATAAAATAACGTAATGTAAAGATATAACATATAATATATTAATATATAATAATATATTATGTTATTCTCATTATAATCTATAAATATAATTTATATTATTTTTTTTTTTCTAAATTTAATAACCATATATATATAAATATTATATATATATATATATATATATATATGTTATTAATATATATTATTATATTAATATGTATGTTATTAATATATATGTATATTATTAATATATATGAGTCAAAGGGGGTCATAGGTCCCTTCGACACATTACATAACAACATATGTCCATAGGGGTCCTAAGACCCCTAGTAACACATTAGAATCATTCTTATGGGTCGAAGGAGGTCATAGGTTGACTTATGACCTCCTTCAACGTATTACATGATGACATATGTCCCTAGGAGTCTTAGGACCCCTAAGGACATATTAGAATTGTTCTTATGGGTCATAGGGGGTCATAGGTTGACCTATGACCCCATTCAACCCATTAAATGATGACATATGTCCCTAAGGATCTAGGACCCATAGAGACATATTAGAATCATTCTTATGGGTCAAAGGGGATCATAGGTTGACCTATGACCCCCTTTGACCCATTACATGATGACATATGTCCCTAGGGGTCCTAGCACCCCTAGGGACATATTAGAATCATTCATATGGGTCGAAGGGGCTCATAGGTTGACTTATGATCCCCTTCAACCCATTACATAATGACATATGTCCCTAGAGGTCCTAGGACCTGTAGGGACATATTAGAATCATTCTTATGGGTCAAAGGGGGTCATAGGTCCCTTCAACAAATTACATGATGACATATGTCCCTAGGGCTCTTGGGACCCCTAGAGACATATTAGAATCAATCATATGGGTCAAAGGGGGTCATAGGTTGACCTATGAAACCCTTTGACCAATTACATGAAGACATTTGTCCCTAGGGGTCCTAGGACCCCTAGGGACATATTAGAATCGTTCATATGGGTCAAAGGGGTTCATAGGGTGACCTAGGACCCCCTTTGACCCATTAAACAATGACATATGTCATTAAGGGTCCTAAGACCCGTAGGGACATATTAGAATTGTTCATATGGATCAAAGGAGATCATAGGTTGACCTATGAACCCCTTCAACCCATTAAATGATGACATATGTCGTTGACCTATGACCCCCTTCGACCTATTTAAATGATGACATATGTCCCTAAAGGTCCTAGGATGCCCAACGACATATTAGAATTGTTCATATGGGTCAAAGGGGGTCATAGGTTGACCTATGATCCCCTTTGACCCATTACATGATGACATATGTCTTGAGGACCCCTAAGAACATATGAGAATCATTCTTATGGGTCAAAGGAGGTCATAGGTTGACCTATGACCCCCTTTGACATATTACATGACGACATATGCCCCTAGGGGTCCTAGGTCCCCTAGGGACATATTAAAATTGTTCATATGGATCGAAGGGGGTCATAGGTTGACCTATGATCCCCTTCAACAAATTAAATGATGACATATATCCCTAAGGGTCCTAGGACCGCTAGGGACATATTAGAATTGTTCATATGGGTCAAAGAGGGTTTTAGGTTGACCTATGACCCCCTTTGACCCATTAAATGATGACATATGTCCCTACGACCCCTAGGGACATATGAGAATCGTACTTATGAGTCAAAGGGGATCATAGGTTGACCCATGACCCCCTTTAACACATTACATGATGACATATGCCCCTAGGGGTCCTAGGACCCCTAGGAAAATATTAGAATCATTCTTATGGGTCAAAGGTGGTCATAGGGTGATCCATGACACTTTTCAACCCATTACATGATGACATATGTCACTAGAGGTCCTAGGACCTCTAGAGACATATTAGAATCATTCTTATGGGTCAAAAAGGGTCATAGGTCAACCTATGACCCCCTTTGACCCATTACATGATGACATATGTCTCTACGGGTCATAGGACACCTAGGGACATATTAGAATTGTTCATATGGGTCAAAAGGGGTCATAGGTTGACCTATGACCCCCTTTGACCCATTACATGATCACAGATGTCTCTAGGGGTCCTAGGACCCTTAGGGACATATTAGAATGCTTCTTATGGGTCAGAGGGGGTCATAGGTTGACCTATGACCCCCTTCGGCAAATTTTATAATGACATATATCCAAAGGGCTCCTTGGAACCTTAGGGACATATTAGAATTGTTCTTATGGGTCAAAGGGAGTCATAGGTTGACCTATGACCCCCTTTGACCCTTTACATAACGACATATGTCCCTAAGGGTCTTAGGATGCCTAAGGACATATTAGAATCATTCTTATGGGTCAAAGGGGGTCATAGGGTGACCTATGACACCTTTCAACCTATTACATGACAACATATGTTCCTAGGGGTCTTACGACCTCTAGGGACATATTAGAATCATTCTTATGGGTCAAATGGAGTCATAGGTCGACCTATGACCCCTTTCAACACATTACATAATGACATATGTCCCCACGGGTCATAGGAAGCCTAGGGACATATTAGAATTGTTCATATGGGTAAAAGGGGGTCATACGTTGACCTAAGATCCCATTCAACCCATTAAATGATGACATATGTCACTAGGGCTCCTAGGACGCCTAGGGACATATTAGAATTATTCATTTGGGTCAAAGAAGGTCATAAGTTGACCTATGACCTCTTTTGACCCATTAAATGATGACATATGTCCCTAGGGGTCTTAGGACCCATAGGGACGTATTAGAATTGTTCATATGGGTCATAGGTTGACCTATGACCCCCTTTGACCCATTACATGATGACATATGTCCCTAGGACCCCTAAGGACATATGAGAATCATTCTAATGTGTCAAAGGGTGTCATAGGTTGATCTATGACCCCTTTCGACACATTAAATGATGACATATGTCCCTGTGGGTGCTAGGACCCCTAGGGACATATTAGAATCATTCATACGGATTGAAGGGGGTCATAGATTGATCTATGATCCCCTTCGACCCATTAAATGAAAAAAATTGTCCCTAGGGGTCCTACGAACCCTAGGGACATATGAGAATCATTCTTACGGGACAAAGGGGGTCATAGGTTGACCTATGACCCCCTTTGATGCATTACATGATGTCATATGTCACTAGGGGTCCTGGGACCCCTAGGGAAATATTAAAATCATTCTTATGGGTCAAAGGTGGTCATAAGTTGACCTATGACCCGCTTCGAACCATTACATGATGACATATGTCCCTAAGGGTCCTCAAAACCCTAAGGACATATTAGAATCGTTCTTATAGGTCTAAGGGGGTCATAGGTTGACCTATGAACCCCTTTGACCCATTACATGATGAAATATGTCCCTAGGAGTCATACGACCCCTTATGGACATATTAGAATGCTTCTTATGGGTCAAAGGGGGTGATAGATTGACCTATGACCCCCTTTGACACATTACATGATGACATATGTCCAAAGGGGTCCTAGGACCCCTAAAGACATATTAGAATCATTCTTATGGGTCAAAGGGGGTCATAGATTGACCTATGATCCTCTTCAACCCATTAAATGATGACATATGTCCCAAGGGGTCTTAGGACCCCTAAGGACATATTAGAATCATTCATATTGGTCAAAGGGCATCATAGGTTGACCTATGACCCCATTCGACCCATTACATGATGACATATGTCCCTAGAGGTCCTAGCACCCCTAGGGACATATTAGAATTATTCATATGAGTCGAAGGGGGTCATAGGTTGACTTATGATCCCCTTCGACCCATTACATAATGACATATGTCCCTAGAGGTCCTATGACCCTTAAGGACATATTAGAATCATTCTTATGGGTCAAAGGTGGTTAGAGGTTGACCTATGATCCGCTTCAACACATTACATGATGACATATGTTCCTAGGGGTCCTTGAAACCCTAGGGACATATTAGAATCGTTCTTATGAGTCAAAAGGGGTCATAGGTTGACAATTGACCCACTTCGACACATTACATGATGACATATGTCCCTAGGGGTCCTAGGAACCCTAGGAACATATAAGAATGCATCACATGGATTAAAGGGTGGCATAGGTTTACCTATGATGCTCTTTGACCCATTAAATGATGACATATGTACCTAGGGGTCTTAGGACACCTAAGGACATATTGGAATCATTTTTATGAGTCAAAGGGGGTCATAGGTTGACCTATGATCTCCTTCAACCCATTAAATGATGAGATATGTTAGGACCCCTAGGGACATATTAGAATCATTCTAATGGGTCAAAGGGGGTCATAGGTGAACCTATGACCTCCTTCGACCAATTACATGACTATATATGTCCCTAAGGGTCCTAGGACCCCTATGGACATATTAGAATCGTTCTTATGGGTCAAAGGAGCTCATAGGGTGACCTATGACCCCCTTCAACCAATTAGATGATGACATATGTCCCTAGGGGTTCTAGGACTCCTAGGGACATATTAGAATCGTTCTTATGGGTCAAAGGGGGTCATAGGTTAACTTATGACCCTCTTTGACACATTATATGATGAAATATGTCCCTAGGGCTCCTAGGACACCTAGGGACATATTAGAATGCTTCATATGGGTCAAAGGGTGTCATAAGTTGACCTATGACCTCCTTTGACCTCTTAAATGATGACATATATAGCTAGGGGTCCTAGAACCCCTAGGGACATATTAGAATCGTTCATGTGGGTCAAAGGTGGTCATAGGTTGACCTATCACCCCCTTCGACCAATTACATGACGAGATATGTCCCTAAGGTTCCTAGGACCCCTAAGAACATATAAGAATCATTCTTATGGGTCTAAGGGGGTCATAGGTTGACCTATGACCCCCTTCGATCCATTACATGATGACATATGTCCCTAAGGGGTCTTTGGAACCCTAGGGACATATTAGAATCTTTCTTATAGACCAAAGGGGCCCATAGGGGTACCTATGATTCCCTTCGACCTATTAAATGATGACATATGTTCTTAGGGGTCCTAGCACCCCTAGGTAGATATTAGAATCTTTCTTATGAGTCGAAGAGGGTCATAAATTAACCTATGAGCCACTTTGACCCATATGAATGATTCTAATATGTCCCTAGGGATTCTAGGACCCCTAGGGACATATGTCGTCATGTAATAGGTCGAAGGGGGTCATAGGTCAAACTATGACCCCATTTGACCCATATAAACAATTCTAATATGTCCCTAGGGGTCTTAAGATACCTAGGGACATATTTCATCATGTAATCTATTGAAGGGCATCATAGGGGTCATAGTTCAACCTATGACACCCTTGAACCCATTAGAATGATTCAAATATGTCTCTAGGGGTCCTAAGATCCCTACAGACATATGTCATGATTTAAAGTGTCAAAAGGGGTCTTAAGACAACCTATGACCACCTTTGACCCATAAGAATGATTCTAATATGTCCCTAGGGGTCCTGGGACCACTAGGTACATATGTCATCATTTAATGGGTTGAAGGGGGTCATAGGTCAACCTATGAAAACCTTTGACCCATGTGAAGCATTCTAATATGTCCCTAAGGGTCTTAAGACTCTTAGGGACATATGTCATCATGTAATGTGTCGAATTGGGTCATAAGTCAACCTATGACCCCCTTACACCCATAAAAATGATTGTAATATATCCCTAGGACATATGTCATCATGTAATGGGTTGAAAGGGGTCATAGGTCGCCCTATTAGCCCCTTTGACCCATAAGAACTATTCTAATATGTCCCTAGGGGTCCTAAGACCCCTAGGAACATATGTCATCATTTAATAGGTTGAAGGAGATCATAGGTCAACCTATGACCCCCTTTGACTCATAAAAATGATTCCAATATGTCCCTAGGTGTCCTAAGACCCCTAGGTACATATGTCATCATTTAATGGGTCAAAGAGCATCATAGGTAAACCTATGACACCCTTTAATCCATATGATGCATTTTTATATGTTCCTAGGGTTCCTGGGACCCCTAGGGACTCATATCATCATGTAATGTGTCGAAGTGGGTCAATTGTCAACCTATGACCCCTTTTGACTCATAAGAATGATTCTAATATGTCCTTAGGGTTTCGAGGACCCCTAGGGACATATGTCATCATGTAATGTGTTGAAGCGGATCATAGGTCAACCTTTAACCACCTTTGACCCATAAGAATGATTCTAATATGTCCTTAAGGGTCTTAGGACCTCTAGGGACATATGTCATTATGTAATGGGTCGAAGGGGATCATAAGTCAACCTATGACCCCCTTTGACTCATATGAATGATTCTAATATGTCCCTACGGGTGCTAGGAACCCTAGGGACATATGTCGTCATGTAATGGGTCGAATGGGATCATAGGTCAACCTATGATGCCCTTTGACCAATATGAATGATTATAATATGTCCCTAGGAGTCCTAGGACCCCTTGGGACAAATGTCATCATGTAATGGGTCGAAGGGGATCATAGGTCAACCTATGACCCCCTTTGACCCATAAGAATGATTGTAATATGTCTCTAGGTGTCCTAGGACCCCTAGGGATATATGTCATCATTTAATGGGTCGAAGGGGGTCATAGGTCAACGTATGACCCCTTTTGACCTATAAGAATGATTCTAATATGTCTATGGGGGTCTTAGGACACCTAGGGACATATGTCATCATTTATGGGTCAAATAGAATTATACGTCACCCTATAACCCCCTTTGACCCATAAGAACAATTCTAATATGTCCCTAAGGGTCCTAGGACCCCTAGGGACATATATCATCATTTAATAGGTCGAAGGGGGTCATAGGTTAACCTATGACCCCCTTTGACCCATAAGAATGATTCTAATATGTTCCAATATATGTCATCATTTAATGGGTCGATGGGGGTCATAGGTCAACCTATGACACCCTTTGACCCATATGAAGCATTCTAATATGTCCCTAGGTGTCCTAGGACACCTAGGGACATATGGCATCATTTAATGGGTCAAAGGGGGTCATAGGTCAACCTCTGAACCCTTTTGACCCATATGAAGCATTCTAATATGTCTGTAGGTGTTCTAGGATCCCTAAGGACATATGTTGTCATGTAATGGTTTGACCTATGACCCCCTTTGACCCATAAGAACAATTCTAATATGTCCCTAGAGGTCCTAGGACCCCTAGGGACATATCTTGTCATGTAATGGGTAAAAGGGGGTCACAGGTCATCATATGACCCCGTTTGACCCATATGAAGCATTCTAATAATTCCCTAAGGGTTCTAGGACCCGTAGGGACATATGTTATCATGTAATGTGTCGAAGGTGGTCATTGGTCAACCTATCACTCCCTTTGACCCATACGAATGATTTCAATATGTCCCTAGGGGTCCTAAGACCCCTAAGAACATATGTCATCATTTAATAGGTCGAAGTGGGTCATAGGTCAACCGATGACCCCCTTTGATCCATATAAACGATTCTAATATGTCGCTACGGGTCCTAGGACCCCTAGGGACATATGTCATCATATAATGCATTGAAGGGGGTCATAGGTCAACCTATGACCCCCTTAGACCCATATGAAAGATTCTAATATGTCCCTAGGGGTCCTAGGACCCCTAGGGACATATGTCATCATGTAATGGGTCATGAATAATTTTAAGACATTCCTAGGGGTCCTAGGACCCCTAGGGAAATATTTCATTATATAATTGGTCAAAGGGGGTCATAGGTCAACCTATGACCCCCTTTAACCCATAAGAATGATTCTAATATGTCATCATTTAATGGGTCGACGGGGGTCATAGGTCAACCTCTGACCCCCTTTGACCCATATGAACGAATCTAATATGTTCCTAGGGGTCCTAGGATCCCTAGGGACATAGGTCATCATGTAATATGTCGAAGTGGGTCAGATGTTAACTTGTGACCCGCTTTGAGCCATAAAAATGATTCTAATATGTCCCTAGGGGTGCTAGCACCCCTAGGGAGATATGTCATCATTTGATGGGTTGAAGCAGGTCATATGTCAACCTATGACCCGCTTTGACCCATATGAAGCATTATAATATGTCCTTAGGGTCCTAGGACCCCTATGGACATATGTCGTCAAATAATGGGTCAAAGGGGGGGGGGGGGGTTATAGGGTATGACCCCCTTTGACCGATTAGAAGGATTCTAATATGTTCGGACATATTTCGTCATGTAATCGGTCGAAGTGAGTTATAGGTCAACGTATGACCCCCTTGGACACATAAGAATGATTCTAATATGTCCTTAGGGGTCCTAGCACCCTTAGGGACAAATGTCATCATTTAATGGGTTGAAGGACCTATGACCCCCGTTGATCCATAAGAACAATTATAATAGGTCCTTAGGTGTCCTAGGACTGGTAGGGACATATGTCATCATTTAATGGGTCAAAGGAGGTCATTGGTAAACCTATGACCCCCTTTGACCCATATGAACGATTCTAATATGTCTCGAGGGATCCTAGGACCCTTGGGGACATATGTCATCATGTAATGGGTTGAACGGTGTCATAGGTCAATCTACGACCCCCTTTAACTGATATGAATGATTCTAATATGTCGCTAAGGATCTTATGACCCCTGGGGACATATATCGTCATGTAATGGGTTGAAGATTCTAATGTCCCTAGGGGTCCTAGGACCCCTAGGGATATATGTTGTCATTTAATGGTTCGAAGGGGGTCATAGGTCAACCTATGACCCCATTTGACCCATATGAAACATTCTAATATGTCCTTAGGGTTCTTAGGACCCCTAGGGACATATGTCATCATGTAATGGATCAGAGGGGGTTATAGGTCAACCTATGATCCCCTTTGACCCATAAGAATGATTGTAATATGTCCCTAGGGGTCCTAGGACCCTTAGCTATATGTGTCATCATTTAATGGGTCGAAGGGGGTCATAGGTCAACCTATGACACCATTTGATCCATATGAAGCATTCTAATATGTCCTTAGGTCTCCTAAGACCCGTAGGGACATATGCCATCATGTAATGTGTTGAAGAGGGTCATAAGTCAACCTATGACCCCCTTTGACCCATAAGAACGATTCTAATATGTCCCTAGGGGTCCTAGGACCCCTAAGGACATATGTCGTCATCTACTGGTTCAAAGGGGGTCATAGGTCACCCTATGAGCCCCTTTGATCGATAAGAATGATTCTAATATATCCCTAGGGGTCTTAGGACCCCTAGAGACATATGTTATCATTTAATGGGTCAAAGGGGGTCATAGGTCAACCTATGACCCCTTTTGATGCATATGAAGCATTCTAATATGTCCCTAGGTGTCCTAGGACCCCTAGGGACATATGTCATCATGTAATGTGTCGAAGGGGGTCATAATTCACCCTATGACTCCCTTCAAATCATATGAAAGATTATAATGTCCCTAGGGGTCTTAGGACCCTTAGGGACATATGTCATTGTGGAATGTGTCGAAGGGGGTCATATGTCACCCTATGATCCCCTTCGACCCATATGAATGATTCTAATATGTCCCTAGGGCTCTTAGGACTCCTAAAGACATATGTCATCGTGGAATGTGTTGAAGGTGGTCATTGGTCACCCTGTGACCCCCTTCAACCCATATGAATGATTCTAATATGTCCCTAAGTGTCCTAGGACTCCTAGGGACAAATGTGGTCTTGTAATATGTCGAAAGGGTTCATAGGTCATCCTGTGACCCCCTTTGACCCATATAAACTATTCTAATATGTCCCTAGGGGTCCTAGGATCCCTTAGGGACATATGTCATCATGGAATGTGTCGAAAGGGGTCATAGGTCATCCTGTGAGCCCTTTTGACACATATAAATGACTCCACTAGAAATAATATAGTAAAAATAATAATAATAACATATTATATTATATATTATAATTTACATATCATATAATAATAATATATTATAATAATATATATTATATTTATAGATAATAATAATAATAACATAATATATTATTATATATTAATAGATTATATATTATATCTTTACATTACGTTATATATATATATATATATATATATATATATATATATATATATATATATTATATATTATTTTATATATAATAGTTATGTTATTATATTATATATTTATAGGTTATTTATTATATCTTTACACATTTCATAACTCAAATTAGTTATATCACTTACAAATTTGTTTTTCCCTCTAATTTTTGTGCCTTTTCCCTCCAATTTTTATGCCATCGATATTGGATATCGGATCTCATATCAGATATCTGATATGAGATCCGATATTCGATATGAGATCTGATATCTGATCTCATATCGAATATCCCATCTCAAATTGAATATCCAATAAGGCTTGGGCCTTACTTTCCAAGTTTGGTACCTGGATAGGTGAAAAAAAGTTAGAGAGGATTTTGAAGCACTTTTAGACATGTTCAAACTCTATTTTTTCCACATTGCCACTTTTTGGCACACCATGATCCTGCACATACCCAGAAAATTCTTCAAAAATCTTCTTGAATTTCTCTACTAATACCTCTACTGGAATCAATTTCTCCCATTTATCATCTTCAAGCATGTCAAGAAATGCATCATTGTAGAGTTTGTCTGCCTCAAACATTTGTTGTCGGGCTTGGTCCTTAAGGCAGTAGATCTCCACATGTAATGGCTCCTTTAATTTTTTGATATCCTCTATTTTCTCTATCCAATCATCAATAAAATATAAATCTTCTATAGTATATACATCCAATTGCATTCTATATCTCTGGCCTTTTATTGCCTGTAGTATTTGTAAATCATTTTTCCATGCATGTACCTCATCCATAATAAAATATTGTTTCAAAATTACTACCATTTTATCTACATTTTCCTACATAGCATGAAGTAGCTTTAGATTTCCTTGGATGATCAAAATGCCTTTTTTCTCAAAACTTTTATTCCATTGCTGACAAGTGTTCAAAAGTGGATCCAACTGTACTCCTCCCCCATCTCATCTGCCAAGTGCAACATTTAGAGTCTCTTCGAGGTGTTCAGGATCCAAGGGAAAAATAACTTAAGCTAAATATCCCTTTAGGATTTCATTTTACCTATGAAGTGTTATAAGCTCTACCCCTTCCTATTCTAAGCTCCTAAACACCTCCTTCACACCCATTGTGATCATTAGCTTGGTTGTATGCAATGTAGGCTTTCCAAGCATCACCTCTCTCATCTAATAGTCTTGTTGATCCAAATCTCCTATATCTACATCAGGAGGAGGGATAGCCACTTGTGCAAATAATTTTTATTTATTTATCACTGTTGAGGAATGTTAAGCCTCTTTCTTCCTTTAATGGGGACTTGGGTTTTCTTAGAACCTTGATTGATTCTACCATATCCTCTTCCTCAACATTGAATTATTATTTTTTGTTCCTTTTCATCTCTTTTCTTAACCACTACAAAATTTTCTCTACTAAAGGCCTACCTCTAGATGATGAAGAAGTCTGTTCTGTGAGTCCCTTTTGCTTATTGCTCCTTTCTAGGGTTTTCTCCCTCTATGATGGCTCATCCTTAGTGGTCACTATTTTTGTGGAGCACACAGTTCTCACCTTAGTGTCCTAGAAAGCTCATTGAAGGTATTTGACCATTTGTCCTTCTCTAAACACTTCATTGGTTTCCATTTGTTGTGGCTATTCTTTTGGTTCCTTTTGAACTTGTCCTTCCTCTAAACTTGGTGGTAGAGGAGTAGTAAAGCTTTTATCAACAATTGTGACATGCAATGGGGATGGAGGAGGAAGATTAGGACCCTATGATTCTGGTAGCATCTGAGACCAATCTTCTTGTTTGGGCTCATTGGTCACTGTATCCCTAATCTTGTCTCCCACAAATTTGGTACCTATGGGCATGAAATCAAAATTTGACATCTTAAAGACATCAGTGCCCTCTACATCTTGCTAATCAATCCATTGTTGCATTTCATCCTTTGATGTAGTCATTTCCAAAGGCTCTTAAGGGATTGATGGTGGTGTAACAGTAGAACTTCTCGTTTCCTACTTTGTGGCTCTTGCTAGTCAGGTACTCCTATTTAAAGGTACATTATCCTCTTTATCCTCTTCTTCATCTTCCTCTAGAATAGATTCTGAAAGGGATGGGAAAGGAACTACCCTCCTCATCACCCTTTTCCTTTACTTGATAGGAATCTTGATCTTTCTTCCTTTCTTATGCACAGAAGGGGATGCTTGTTGTATCTACCAATGTGGAGAGACCTCTTGAACCTCAACTTTTGTCTCTGTTTGGCTAGGTGCAATAGCTAGTCACAATTGTGGGTCATCTTGAACTTGCGATGCCCCAGTATCCTTGAACCCTTGTACATTTACTTCCTCTTGCTGTGAGGGTATTAGCATTTCACCTTCCTCTAGCTTGACTCTTTGTGGAGAAATTATCTTTCTTTTTCCCTTTCCTTTTCTCTCTTGAGGGTGATAGTATCCAACTGGTCTATCAAGTTCTTATACCATTTCAGGCCTTATTGGTGACTAAGCTGCAAAGGTAGGGATGGTGACTTTCTTCCCTCTACATTTGGCTGGGCAGGCTTGTGCATGGAAGATTACTATTTCAAGTATTGGATCAAGTTTAAATGGTTTCTTGATCCAATCCTTTGTCATTTTAGTGCCATGCCTCACCCTATGGTTAATGTTAGAATTCTCTTCTCTATCGACCTCAGCATTCACTATGGGTCATTCCCCAATTTTATTTGCATTGAAAAAAGAATTGAGCATCTCCCTTGAGTCTTTTTGCAATATCTTTAATGAGATGTTTATCTTCAGGGCCTTCCTTGCCAAGTACAAAGTCATTCTACAATAATCCCTTATTTAGATATCAGAGTCATTTTTAGTGTTCATCCAATGATCCTCGATGGCTTCTTTATATGTGAATGCTTTACCTTCTAGATACTATACTCTCCCAATATTATCAAAACGTGGCCACAGAGAATTGTACTCTTCCAAGGGATAGTTATCCTATTCACACTCAAAAGAAGGAATATCTTGCTTTCGTTTCACTTGAAAAAGTCCTATGGTTAAAGGCCATGTCCAACAATGTTTATGCTATTTTCTAACTCTGGCATATGCAGACTTAATTTGTCAAGCAATTTCCAAGAGGATGAGTCTATCACAAGGGTACCTTGGGTTGAGCTTGGTACCAGCTACTCTTAGATATGTAAATGTTTTGAATTGCATATAATATGCACTCAATATCGTTATATGTGCCACTACATCATTAGATAATCTCTTCACATAATCTCCCTCTATGAATTGCATATCTAATGTCTTCTTTCATATATCCTCTAGTCATGTCAACTTCACCACCTTCTTTCCCACAGAGTCTTCTCTATAAGGTAAGATGACTGAATGATCTCTAAGGCTTCCTTAATATGCTTTCAGTACCGCCTTTCTTCTTTTTCATAAGTAAGCTTGATGAATTGATCTACACATGGAAGATGGAATACCATCTCAATGTTGTTGGGTTGAAGATCAAGGAAAACTTCCCTAGTTATACTTTTCACAACCCTCTCCTCAAGGACAAAGTGTTCTACAAGTGTAATGACAAGCTCTGAAGATTGTATTGACATTAGGTGGGAAATTGCATTCACCAACCTTGATCAGATGAGTGCAGACACTATAATAGACCTCTCAGTAGGTTTGTTACAAATTTTTAAGAAATCCCCCAAATCAGTGTGCCCCAAGTCTGTATCTTTAATTTTTGAGTAATTATCCTGGAACCTTAATTTTGATGGAACACCTTGTAATTTGAAGACTATAGGTTTCAATGCCATTTTCTTGCCTGAAGGAGTTGAAGAAGATGTCATTATATTGTTATCTAATAGAAGAGAACCCATTAGTTTAAAATTAAAGAAAAATGAATTAATTAAACCCTAGAGACTATCTAGAAAAAAATCCCAAAAAATCTTGACACTCAACAAAACATGAAAAACCCTTATTTTACCCCTAAATTGCAAAACAAATGGCAGACCTAGTGCACCTAATAGGTGCACCCTATTTTGGGAGATTTTATGAGGATAAGGTGTGCATTAGTGCACCTCATGAGATGTGTTGATGCACACCTTATAATCTTCCTAGAATTTTTCTTTGTGTTTTGAGGGTGCATAGTAGCGCACCTAACTAGGTGCACTACTGTGCACCCTAATTAAGTGTAAAGCTTTGCTTTTTTTTTTAATGTTTCTTATGCTCTTTGAAAAATTTTATCCTTTTTTTTTTTATCAAAAAATAAAATTGGTTATGCATCACTGTACCCAGGTAGGTGCACTGATGTGCACCCAATTTTGGGTGTATTTTATGTTTTTGAAGACTTTATTGCATTAAAGCTTGGTGTGCACTAGCGCACATGTGCACACCTAGCTTTGGGTGTTTTCACTTATGTTTTAAGATTAATAAAACAAAGTGGCCTTGGAGGTGGTCAATTTGCAAGAGTTTCTTAATCACTAGGGAAATGCCCCTTGTGTTGTTGGTAGGGTTTGTCCTGATGCCTCGGTTGTAACCTTGACGCAGAGGTCGCCATCAGTAGCACAACTCTTCAGGCTGCCACTCACACATTTTGCACTCCCAAGCTTCTCGATTCTACCCTCTCAGTGATGGAAATGATGGATGGAGCTACTGCTCAATTTCTCCTGCCCATGGTGGCACTAGCTGGTTCCTAGCTCCTTCTCTTGGTGCTCAGTGAGTGGTCTTTGGGAAATGACCTTTTTGCTTGGAACTGGCAATCTCACCTCTGTGGCCAGCTATGAAAGATTTTGACTAGGCCATTGCTACTATTGATGCTATTGCTGATGATTGGACTATTCCTAGTATGTCTCCTAATTCTAAAGATGATTTGGATTTCCACAATCATGATGAGCCACCTCCCTCAGTAGGCACTGGTTAGGCATCTGAGGTTGATTTATATGGTTTTTTTTTTTTCAATGAATAGTTTATGATTCTAGCTTCAGCCATGTGAATTCTCATAGGGTGATCATCTATCCCCTTGCCCTATTTTGTGAATTGTAATCTTAGGTTATTAATTTTTAATAGAAAAGAACTATTCATCAAAAAAAAAAATCAGGCCACATATCTCTAGGCTCAAACTAAGAGTTAAGTGATTGAAAAGTATAGTATAAGAAATATTCATTCTAATAGTGATATACTTATACTAATTACCTAATACAAGAACATTTCTGCATAAGTATTCACTACTAAGACATTTCTACATAAATGTTAATTTTATTTTAAAATCAGTGCATAGTTATTGACATATTTTAAAATAATCCTTCATCAAAACAATAATTAGTTATGTATAAAAATACCCAAATAAAACAAAGAGATATTTGATATACCAATTAAATTTTGTGAATAAATAAATTATTTACCACAATGGCCAATTTGATGACTTTCAATCTTGAATTATTGGCATGTCATTATATACATAGACAAGATTTCACAAGAAAGTCATAGCTGTGAGACAATTCAATCGATTGTGATAGATTGCCGAGAAGATCAAACACCATGAACTGCCCTTGAAGCATCCGCTCAAACAGAAAACATCCCTTGTCTGCGCTTCAGCATTTCGCATTCGTGTCTACCAGATATTCTGTGTATATCCTACAATGATTGGGTTGAATGTTCTTGAAGCATTCTCAAAAATCTTGTTCTGCGTATATCGTGCTAGTATTTCTTATATTTACATAGTATTGTTCTGATCGCTTCATGGAAGACAAATTTCTTATTTCTTATTTCTTATATTTACATAGTATTGTTTTGATCGATTCATGGAAGACAAATTTCTTGAGAAAAACGAAGACTGCATTGTGCAGGTCGTTCCTATGATAGAAATTTCTACGACAATCTAATTCGAATGTTTTTGCCGGCCGCTAAAGTTTGAATGTTATGATCTCCCCTCTATAAATAGATCGATTGGATAATCACTTGTTCACAACAATTCCCCTGAGAAGATAAGAGAGAATAGCAATAAAAATGGCGAAGACAACGAAATTGCTTTGCGTGCTGGTGATAATAGCAATGATGGTAGTGGCGGGAATCGCAGGTAATGTATGATTTCGTCTGTGTATATATATATATGAGTAGATGAGAGTGGAATTTAAGACCTTCTATGTAACAGATATGATGGTGCCAGAACCAGTTCCTGAGCCCGAACCTCAGCCTGACTGCGAGGTAACCTGCCGGAACGATGATGACTGTGAGGCTATTAGCGATGATTCTTATTGCGATCAAATTGGAGCTTGTGGCACCAATGAAAATGGTGAACCCCTGGGATATTGCTATGCAATTGACGCCTGCGCGGAATGGCCGCACTGCACTGTCCTTGCAGACTGTCCTGCGGATGGGAATAACTATGTCGATTGCTGCGAATTCGGAATTTGTCCCGACGGATTGGGATACTGCTGTTAATCTCTTTGCTCCACTGGGACTTCTCTTTTCCACTTCTCAAAACAAATGTTCTTTTATGCTTTGGACTTTATTATTATCATATTATAGTTTGATTATGTTTTATTTGACCAGCTTGTGATGCTCTCGCGTGCTGTAATGATGCTATAGGACTCATCTATTATAATAAATTATAATAAAGATATGTCTTGTTACACTGTATTGTTTTAGTATAATGTAACTCATTTATATTAAATTGTTTATTATTATATAAATTATTTATGTTGATATGAAATTAAATTTTGATACTAATGATATCTTATTTATCTTTATCTTTGATTTTTAGAACACATGTTTATTTAAGTAAATTATAGGCACAATTCAGCTATACAATCATTTTAAAAGAAATGATGTTCATTTCAATGTGTATAGTAAATTATTTGCTAACAACTGGAGTAAACAAAAGGGAGATGGTTATATTTTAGTGTACGACATATCACTTGGTTAAACTGATTATATATAATAGGAAGATGTTTATTGCATTGAATGCAGTATAACATTTTCTCAAAATGGACATAGATCAAAGATAAATGGTTATCTTTTATCTCTTTTATGTATATTAAAGGGATCTAGATGGCTATCTTTTATTTGTACCAGCTTCTTTTCTTATATTGTTCACAAATAAAAGATGGGTGCTATATTTTCTTAGCTATTATATTGGTTTCTTAGAAGGATAATAGATTAAATAGAGATGGTCACTTTAGGCTATACTCACTTGACCAGAGTTATGCTAACAAACTTGATGATTTCTTTATCAAAGCAGATGATGTTGGTTAGATTCTTGCAAAATTATAGAAGTGATAATGATAGGGGAATTAGAGATATTATGTCCTAATGGTGAGTAAATCAATTGTATCTATTAACCTAATGAGTTACTCCCCATAAACTTTCTATACATTTATGTGCAAGTATATTTTTGGTAAATAATCACAATTTAGTACTTGTTAATATTGGTGAGTAGTGCTACCTATCATCCTAATAATTACATTATTGTCCTTGTTTGAGGATGGCCATCTTAAATCATTAACAAAATTTATATATTTTCTAGTTGTTCCTATCTTGAATTGTGTTAAAAGATATTCATGATGAACAAACGATAAAATATTTATTTATTTCTTAGTTTCTGATAGAAAATACTACAACAAATGTATCTAGATAAGTTATTGTGATAATTTATTCTGTGTCAACCATTTTTTTTAAATTCTTGATCTAGTGGAGTAATCACTTGCTATAAAATTAGAAAGATCATTGCAATAGGAATATGTTGCATTTGTACTTTTCATTGAAAAAACATGAAACAAGGAGATGGAGTAAGTTTTTCTTATTTCTCCCTTTTAATTCATCCCATGATTTAAGAATATTAGAAGAATGAGGAACCAAGTGACAGAAAGATGATTATTGAAAGGAAAGTTGACACTGTCTAAGAGAATTTCAAACAAGGAGAATACTCAAGATACACGTATGATATATATATATATATATATATATATATATATATATATATATATATATATATATATAATTCAGTGATTAAAAAGAAAATAATATATCTTATATAGCCAAGGGTGGAATAGTGAAGATGATGATGATGGGGAATAATTTCATCTCCCTTTTGTGGCATTGGGATGTTCTTGGAAGATTGGTTATTTGATAATTCTGAACTATGTGGATTTGTGATGGATTTCTAGAGTTGGGTTGTGCTATGCTGAGCTATGCTAGGGTTTGAAGTAGCTATGTTTTTTTGTAGATAGATCCTAATAAAGATGAAGACCCAAATGGATCTTTCTAGTGTCTATACTATTGGGTGGGTGGTTTATAAAGGAACAAATTAGAAGTTGTTCTCTAGAATCCCCCACTTTCCTAAGATGCATTGGTGATCTCTAGTGTAGCATATTGGAGCTATTTTTTCTTTTTATCTTCCCTTTTCCAAGAACTTTTCATGCTTTCTAGTGTTGTAGACTTATTGTTATTGGCCCTATTATCTCTTCTTTCTCTGGAGCTTTTTATGTGGGCATTATCGCTACCCAAGACTTTATTGTGTGGGGATTGTGGTTGTTTATGGAGGGCCTATGGAGGACTTTGGAGTTATATTTTAGGATGGAGGGATTCTCCACCTTCAATAGATGGGTTAGATCTCTCCTCCCTTGTAAAACCCTTAGTCTTTGGTGGAGGTGTCCTCTAGTCTTCTCCTTCACTTTTGAATATCCTATTGAGGTGGGGGAAAAGCTTAAGGAGGTAGCTTAAATTATTTGGGGAAAGTGGTGGTGAACGGGTTCAACAAGTATTCTCATTTTATCGTTGGAAAGTATCTCTTTCAAGCATTTTTTATCAATATACTTGACATGGTGAAGAATGTATGACTCCTTAGATAAATGCTTTGGTATGGAGATTGGTGTTACTTCTTTTGAGGGTGGCTTGGGTCTTTCTCTTTGCTTCTAAATTCATAGCTCTTATAGATGTGGTACAATCTCCTGTTGAGGTAGAGATCATATTTGGGAAATGGGAAGAAGAGGAGAATATCATAAAAATGTTGTGTACATGCGCTACTTTTGGTAGTTTGGTTAGGAAAAGAAGGGGACGAAACTATTACCTCTAGGGTTGCTTCTTCCTCCTCCCCTATTCTCTCATTTACATTATGAAGTGGGAGTTTTTGGGGGCCTAAAAGACTTTTGATTGCATTTTCCAAACTGAGATGTTGATCTTTGCTTGAACCCATGGTTGGGAGATATATCTTAATGTTTGCCAAAGCTAGAAGTATAGCCTTCTTTGATTGTATATTATTCTTTAGGATTTTGATAGGTGTGAATCGCCTCAGTTTATGTCTTTATTGTGTTTATGATGTTTAGTTTTTCTTTTCCTTGTGATCAGTGATTACTATCATTTTTAAAGGCTACACTCTAGTCCTTTTTTGTTGTTTTTGGTTTATGTTTAAAGCTATTGAGGCGGTCTATCCCAAGATTTTAAGTGACAAGATTGACCATGGTTGGTGGATCAGTCACTTGTGGACCTTTGTTTTTGATAGAAAAATATCTGATCTTATGGCATATTTCATTAATATGCACTAGTAATGTTTTGTTATTGGTGTTAAGAGGTCTAATTGTACTCTTAGTCAGAACCCACTTTTTCTTTCTTTCCTTAATAAAAAATGTTTGTCAAATGGAATGTATAGTCAATTTACTAAAAAATGATTACATTTATTTTTCTATAAACATACAAATAAAGGTGATTATGGCATCATTAAATAGATTCAATTATATTCTTTTAATTGTGACCATATTCTAATGTTGAATAAAATAGGCATGTATATTGACATCATATTGATATAGCGACTTCAAAAATATCTAATATAGATATAGGATGAAAATCACTCTATAATTTTTATTTGAATTTTCTATGTAAAGTTATTTCAAGAGATATTATACATATTATACATTCATAATCAAGAGTTGCAAACATATAAAATGTTATATATTAATTCGTTGCATTCCAAGACTAGATAAAGAAGTCAACAAAGAAAAAACTAGTCTTGAATAATTGTTAGTCAAAATTTCAATGATTTATTACTCATCTTTCATGTTAATTTATATAAAACTAAATATATATCTTTAATATTTTTTAAAAATAATTCTTAGGTTCGAAATCATTCAATGTTTGATATAATTAATAAAATTTATTATGTAGATTACTAATGGAAAATTTGTTAAATAGAGCTTCTACATGATCCTTGAAAATGGTATATATTGTGTCTTAATAATTTTGTCAATTAGTAGGGACTTACATGTCAATTCATCAAAATGTATTCAAGTGGAGCTCAAATTGGCTATGTACCAATCCTAAGGAATCATACTCCAATTATTTGTTTCTCCTCTCTTATTGAAGCATGAGAGGTCATCAAGACGACTCAACATATTTGGTGTCATGGTAATGAAAAAGGAACTTGGCCTCAAGGGAAACCTTGAATCACCAAAAAATATTTTATGATCCTAATGGGTGACCTTCACTAGCACCTCAGGTTTTTGGTGCAATGGTTCATATCATGTGGAATCAGAACCTACACCAAGGTTTGAGTCTCAAAGTGTATGGGAATGCTAGCATTGCAGTGTTCTTCCAGAGCTCATATGGCCAATGGAGGGCCCATCGTATGGGTGCACATCCAGCCTAGAGTTTGGATTGTGAAGCATGGTGGGATGCTATGATCTTGGTGGGCTGCCTTCACTAGCACCTCAGGGTTTTTCTGCAATGGTTCATACAAAAATATTTATGTTCTTTTCTTTTCAATAAGGTTCATTTCAGTGCAGTTTTTCCATTTGTCAAGACTTACAACTTCTAGTAAGTTGGTAATAGGAGCTTAAAATGTTCTAATTTCACAAGTTCAACATCATCTTCATTATCATCCTGGCAGCCAAATTTCATCGCCATACCATTTGTATCATTTAATGCATTATGAATTTTTAGTATAAAATATATGAGCTCAATTTTGAAGGCCTTAGAATTTGTAAAAAGAAGTTGAACCTTGGCTAATTCATGAAGGAGATCCTAAAGTACAAGAACACAAGAGGTTAAGATTCCTTCTATGGCATACAAAAATTAGTTTGATTCATTTATGATGTATTTGATTTCATAACATAAAGATGTAAAGGCTAGGGAAGTAATTTCTATATATATTTTGTAATTGGTTTTTCAATTCATGTGTTGTTTCTAAGCCTTGTACTACCATGTATGACATGTGAATTGTTTATAATATGTACATTGGAATTAGGATGACTAACATTCTTTCTCTTTTTGTTTGTAATTAATTTCATTAATTTTTAATATATTATAAGTATTTTGAAAAAAATATAGCTGTGTGTAGATATGAGAATCCCTACAAATAGTCATATAGAAAGATTTGGTGCAGACACATTGGGATATCTTTTAGAACCTAAATGTATTCATTGGAAGTATATGTGAATCATATTTTATTAACTTTTAGTTTGATTAAATTTCATTCATATTTGTGGAATTTATAGATCTTTTAATGAAACTAGTGTTTAAATATATTCATTGGAGTTACAGGAAAATATTTGTACTTGTATAATCACTTATAGACTTAAAAAATTTATTGCTTAAAGATTCTAAAACTAGACTTCAAATTGGTCAATTTAGAATTGTTTTGGGATTATTTGGGATTTCATCAAGAGACATATTGGATGCCCTATGTAGGGTTATAGGTTTTGTTTCTAGTTTATGACAAAAAATATGGGTCTCGGTTCAAAGGTCATAACTTGTAATTGGTTTATTTAATTGCACTCATATTTGAATATGATTTAGTAATACTTGTTTGGAACAATTCTTAAAAAGGTTTGGAAAGAAATTGCTAGGAAAAAAAGTTATGAATGATACAATCAAGAATAGAAGTCAAACTCTATGAATGAAGAAATGTGGATTAAACTTTTGTTGAAATATTTTTCTATTTTACTAGATCAAATGTCTCTAATTAATGAATTAATTTAATCGACACTTAAGTGATCAATATGAATCTTACTTATTGGCTAGTTTGTAGTATGCTCTACATTAGATTGATATCAAAGCCCGAATATCTTTAGTGTGTAGGTAGAGTGCCAAAGGGAGAAATCCAAACATGGACCTTGAAGATTCAATTTTGATTTAGTTTTAGGTGCTTATCCATCTAGTGGAAAGAAAAAGTTTTGAGGTTTTGCATGTGGAAAAATAAGAAGGTTTTTTTCATGATCATTCTCTAATAGAGATAAAGCTATGTATAAGGTGCAATATGAAAAGAGAGATGCATCTTGTAATATCTTATTTTGGGTCAAATGGATGGTCTATTGATATGGTGAAGCAGTGAGGAGAGGTGGCCTTTTTACTAATAAATAACTTGTGACCTTTGAAATGGTCCATTGATGGAAGTATTTGAGAAGGTGTATCCTAAAAGGAAAATATAATGGTGACAAAGTCATGAAGAGGCAAAGAAAAAAGACTGTAAAGATGAAGACTTTTGGTCTATTTTTTTTATTGTAATTTATTGGTTCCATGTTTCTAAGAGACATAAAAAAAAATTCAACATTGGGAGTATAGTGTAGTAGCCCCTAAAGTAAAAGAACAAAATAAGGTTAAGTTTCCTTATCTAAGATATTGAAATTCATTTGAGTCATTTATGATGTACTTGAATCCATAACATTAGTACATTTCAGAAAATATATGACTAACTGACTAAAATGGTTAGTCACACCACTAAACAATTTAATCACATGACTAAAACTGATCACATTCTAGTACTTCTTTGTAATTTACAACTACATGTGACTAAATAAGTGACTAACTTAGTCATCTGTTATGATCATAAGATCAACCAAATGAAAGTGACTAAATAGACTACAAGATAAATGACTAAATAGATGGTTGGAGAATTAGTCACTAATAATTAGTCATCTAAACAAAAGCAACTAAACGAACTACTAAATAAGTGATTAAATAGTTAGTCACTAATAAGAAATCACTTAGACAAAAATGAATGAATAAATTATTATTACTCATTTATAATAACATTTGATAAAAGAATCATCGACTAATATATAAATTAGAAGTTCCATTTAACTAGAAATGCTTGTTTATTAATAAGATTATTGCTTGAGAAATCCATCTACACCTAACTCAAGCAAGAAATTCAAGTTTTAGGTGATTTTAAAATCATGTATTAATACACATCATTTAGATATTATAAGAATAAAAATAAATTATAAAAATAAAAAATAAAAAATTTAGAACTAGCTCTCCATATATTTTTTAATTTCTAATATTTGTATTTTACTATATAGATTAAGTTTGAACAACTCTCAAGTTACAAGTAACCCATACTATCCCACAACATATTGAAGCTTACAAATAAGATGGAAATAGACATAAATAATATTTAACACCTTTGATTCCCCTCCTTGCACTTATACCATCCAACTAAATAAGCACACAAATATTGGCCAGTAAGATAAAATTGGCCAAACTAGACTAAGCTTCAAGAAAACAAAAACATTACACAAAAACAACTAATACCACATAAATAAATTATTACAACTCCTTTATAATTTGTTTTTATGGTGATAATGATAAAATAGGAGATTACCTTAGGGTGTTTGTGTAGTTTGTAATGAATTCACATTTTTCTTATCTTTTCTTTTGACAATATATTTTCATAATTCCTTTCACAACTATAAAGGAGGGTATTTTAAGATATTATCTTAAATATTACAAGTATTATAAAGTTTTGAGACATTTATTATTTTCCTATACTTTTCCATTCTTTATAGATGATTATCTTCTTTATTCAGATATTTTAATTCAGTCATCTTTCAATTCTTATAAGTGAATGTATAATTGATTTGAAGCTATCACTTTTAAAGCTGATAGTTTAGTTGTTAAGTGAAAAAATCTATTGAAAAAATAACAACCTTAATAAAATTCTAACCCCTATGAAATTATATTAATATAATCTATGTAGTGAAGTGAGACCTTGACATACTTCATCGCTCCATCTATCATATGTATGTATGTATGTATGTATGTATGTATGTATATATTTGAATAATCTTTTAAAAAGTCATTCTTATCTTTATTGCACATATCAACTTTATTTCCAAAATAGACCAATATTTTTGCACCCAAGATGCAATGGCTAATAACATGTCGTATTAAATATTAAGTAAAAAAAAATTATTTCACATGCCAATGAAGAAGAATAGCAGGAAGTGAAATTATTTGCATGCATGTAAAGAAGAATATCAGGAAGTGAAAATATTTTCATGTACCATTTGTAGAGTCAGTGATTTATTTGCATGTCTCATTTATAGAGTTAGCAATGACTTTGGATTTTGGAGCAAAGAATAGACCACATGGGTATGGGTTTAAGTAGAGGAAATAATGAGTTACAAGCAGAGGTTCCCTTCATAGTGTTTTCTAATGCATTATCGAGCAAGAGCTTAGTGACTAAGAATAATGAAGGTTTCAAGAAGGAGAAAAGTAGTACGAAGACTACTAGTGTCCAGGTAGGGAACAATAAATTTTCAAGCAAAAAAACTAGTGCATTTTCAAGCTAGAAAATAGTGGGTTTCAAACTCAGACAACTATGGTTTTGAGCATAAGGGATAGGTATGCCTCAACTATTTTTTTCTTGTGTTTTTCCCAATCTTTTCATTTGATTTTTACTACTTAAATTCTTGAATTGACAATAAAATAAAGAAAAAAAAATCCTTTATAAATTAGACTCATAAGAAAGGAGTCTCTATGTATGATTCAACATACTCTTCTTTCTAATAATCATGCATCATATTTTCATCTCAATGATGTCCTTAGATTTTGATTTTAACCCTTAATGATGTCGAAAGTTAGTCAGACACTAACAATTTTATGGTTATTTTGTTAGGTATGTACTCTCTTATTTTGGTCTTTTATTGATCACTATTTTCAATCATTTAATATCTTCATTGTTTAGGTGTCTTTCCAATACTTTCTATCATTCCTTACACATTGAGGTTATTTGGGATATAAGGTAAGACTCCAAAGTGCATATCTAATTCTTGTCTATCAAAAGTCTTTCTTGGCATAGTTGTAGCCAAAGATTCTCCATTTTAACTTGATATAGCTAATGAAAGTACAATGGGCATAAAAAAAATTCCTTTATCTTGTAAGTATTGTATATCAGTAGCTATGTTTGACTCCATTAGCTTTGAAACTTCTTGTTGAAAAGAAAATAGATGCAAGGTTCTGCTAGCTTGATGCAAGGCTATTGATATGAGACTACTAGATCCCTATTTTACCATAGAACAAATGGAGATTAAGTGAGATGCAAAAGATAAGTATTGAAGCTTCAGCCAAAGTAGTCACTTCAATTATGTTATCTAGGATATAATTCAAGATAGGTACCTCATGTGGAACATCAACAATAAGAGGATAAATTGCACCTGCATGATCGAGTCTACTCATGCTCACAACTAACACACAATCAATCACTATAAATTGTTCTGCTCATATTGTATCACCAACAAAATAATGGTTTAATATTATTCTTTTGTCAAAATTGTTGTCATTTCCTTAAGCATTTTATCAAGTGATAGATGAAAACACTTCTTCTTAAATATGTTTTATTGTTACATATTTATAATCTATTATTGCATTTATAATTTTTTATTTTTGTTCAATGATTTTTCTATTAGTAAATATCTTTTTGTACTTTCTTGTGGATTTTGACCCTTCTAATGTGCAATTTATTATTGTTGACATGAGTCTTTCTTGGATTAATTAACAACTAATTTTAAGTTTTCTTTTATTACTACAGGTGGTCACACAAGAAAGATGCTTGACCTTGTAGTCATTCTTAAGAAGGAAAAAATTGCATCCTAGATGGTATGTTGCTACTTCAAATGAAAAATTGAGTCTTGAGAGAGTTTAGATAGCTAAAGAATCATGATTAGAGAAGGTACATTTCCTTTCTTTTCTTTGAATCTTGGGCTTTCTCAAGAAGGACTATTTTTCTTTATAATGTTTTTATATTCAAGAGCCCAAGCAATAGATGAATTAGCAAAGGCCATCTCATCCTTGGTAGGCTTGTGTTATTAGTTCTATTCCATGGAGAGCCCTTCTCCTATCCTCTCCTCATACTATTTTCTTATATCAATATTCTTACTATATTGAGGATAATTGAAGTTCTAAGTTTTCCCTTGTTGTTTTCCTCATTATTTATACATTATTCTTCCAAAGTAGAATTTTATGGTACTATTGTTTTTTTTAAAGAATAAATGCCAAATTTCTTAGACACCAATCAGAACCCCATCTCAAATACTCTTCTTTTGCAAAATTTCTATGTCATAATGGTCATTTCTCTACATTCACACATTTGTATATATATTTGTGTATAGATGTAATATATAGTCTTAACTACCCATCAAGAAAGCCAACATATATTAGGCCATGCATGCAACTTAATTAGTTGGCCTATAGTATAACTGGTACATTGGTGATCTATTTTGTAATCTGTTATAAAATTTAGGCAAATATGATGGTAATTTATCTAGTTAGTCCTTAGGAAAGTATGTAATTGGCTAACCAAGGTGTTTGAAAGAATACTTAGATATCGTGCAATCTTATTCAATCATTTTGGCCTTTAATAATCCTTAAATTATTCCAATATTAGCTAACTAATGATATTGTTGTTCAAAGTTTTCCTAATCTTTATGATAGTCTACCTAGGGAGTGCAGTTTCTTCACAAATATAGAACCCTCTAGATTAAAACCAAACACATTTTTAGTTAATTCAAGGTTCTAATAAAATCCCAAAAAAGAGAGTTTTTTATTGGTGGATAATGAAGATATTAATGAAACCTTGTACAAACCCCTGGTTGGGAGAGTTTTGAGGTAATTTGGAAAGAATTAATTATTCTCCCCCTTGGATCAATAGCTAGACTTGGAATTTGATTTAAAAGAAACATGTTTTATGAAATTCTCTACCAAGTTAATTTGGAGCAATAAATAACCATCACAAATGAAATACATGTGATTTTTCATGAATTTTGCAGAAAAAATAACAAAACTCAATTATCTTAGTGAATGTTTACTTAGTCTCCACCAATCTACTCACCCTTGACCCAAAGAGGGGTATTTAAGCATATACAAATAGCTTAAAGCTAATTTGTCTGAACCACAAGAAGGAGATGGGAGAATTTGAATGAGTTTTTGAAGAAAGCAAGGCTTTATAAAATAGGAAAGTTCTCAATCAGGATTTATGATGGAAGAACCAACATGATTTATTTTTTAAAATAGATTGACTTTTTGTCTCTTAATTCCCTCAAGCATTGAGTCTAGTAGATTTCATTGAAACTCATATATTCATTATATTATATAGCTTGGAAGCCTTGTAGTAAAGATTACAAAAATAAGAATTGTAAAACATGCATCAATTCAAATAACTTGGAAGGCTTGATGATAATTATTTCAAATATAAGAGCTTCAAAACATACATCAATTCTATAGTGCTTGCCCTAGTTTGCATTTTTCTATTGTTGTTGAAATATTTTAGGCTAGTTTTATGTTGATGATTATTAGTGACATTATTTTGACATTATCAGATATAGCTTCAAATTCAGTTTATTATATGATGAGATCATTTGCTACTCTATATTTCATTTATGTAGATGATTATTCATTCATTCCAGTTATTCATGATGATTAGTTAGATGGTTTATTATCACATGTCTTTTCTTATGGATACTTATTCCATACTGCATGTGTATGGTGTGCATGTTTGTTTTCTTATGTATGGCATTTCTGATGTGGTTAAGGAAGGGAATCATAATCACCTACTAGTCCAGATCTACATGATGCACCACTTCCTGCCATTGTCTATTTAGCTTAGTATATATTGTGTATGTACATGCATGGATTTTATAGAGGTTGCAGGTACTAGGTATCAACTTCTCTAAATTGCCAAGATGAGTTTACCCTATCACCTTATCTAAATGGCAAGAGAGGGGAGATAAATCCTTGAGTCCAAATCCTAAACCCTTTAAGCCATTTGTCCTAATTGAAAATTAGGAAAAGTATCTAAGTCGAGTACCCTTTGAATGTGTTGGATGATGTTAATTCATGATTATAACCATTTAGTTTGATTTTGTATGAATTATTCTATCATTGTCTTGTCATTGATGTCAAACTTGCTACTTGCAGGAATGACAATTGCTTTAGTGATCCAAATACTATCAATTAGTTGATTGTCAAGGTGGAGGCAATCAATAAGATGTAACTAGAATACCTAGAGAAAGGGTTATGATGTTGTAATGAAGTATAAGGATCAGCTAAGCCATTGATTAAAAAGTGTATTTGATGACATACTACAAAGAATGGGCACACTGAAACATATCAAAGATTTAAGATTTTAGCTAAGTCTTTTGTAAAGCTCAAACTAAGTTCATTAGAGAGAAGGAGCCGAGCAAGCTAGTAAGAGCCCAACAAATTCCTAGTTAATGCCGAGCAAACTTCAGATGTCGAGCAAATTCCAGATGTTGAGTAAACTTCTGATGCTGAGCAAGTTCAAATGCCAAGTGACACAGAGTTTATCAAGTGCTGAGCAGAACCAAGTGCCGAGCAGGTATATGTGCCGAGTAACACAGAGGTGCCGAGTACCAGTAACTCAATAATGCCAAGCTGCTGCATTATTTTGGAAATCGAAGATTCGCTAGATCTAAGTCAACAAGGTTGTTATCTAGAAATTTTTGAATTAAAAGGAAGATAAGAATGATGAGCTGGTGGCACAGAACACCATGTAAAATGTTTTTAAGATACAACTAGCGAAGTTTCTAGAAAAGAACAAGATATGGGGTAGATACATTGTATCCTACCTAATCCATTTTGAAACCCTAAAATTGGAGAGGGAGAATTGAGCGGCAAAGGAAAATAAGATTTCTATTTAAGAAGACAAAAGTTAACGAGAAAAAGAAGGAGAGAGGTGGTCAAGCATAAAAACATGAAGTGCTAAAGAATGTGCTAAGAAGAAGAAAGCACAGGAACTCTGTTTGGATAGACGACCACAAGGATGATTGCATTGGCAAAATGAGTAGGAAGACTCAAGGAGACAAAGCTTGAGAGGAAGACAAGTAGTCAGAGCTGAAGTTATTGAAGCCAAGCATAAGGATTGAACTGAAAGTGTGATCTGAAATCTGCAAAGTATGTTGTAAGTTATATGAGATCAAAAGACCATTATCATTACTTTCTAGCAATTGTAACAATAAGTTTAAATCCTATGGACTTAGGTTGGTTTAATAGCCATTAGATAAATCCTTTAACCGGGTGACATTCCAAGTGAATGTTCTAAAGACCTTTAACTAGGCCCATTACTAACAGTTTGGTGAAATCCTTTAACAGGGTCACATTTAATAGTGTGTTGTAAGCCTTTAATAGGGCAGGCTTTTAACAGGGCATCACTTAAGAAGTGTGAGAATCAAGTAGCATATTACTGGTGGTTTTTCCCAAATTGGGTTTCCACATAAATCATTGTGTCATGTGTTGATCTTAGATGTTTTATCTTTGCATATTGATTTACTATAACTTGCTTATATGATTTATTTAAGTTTGGATGTATGAAAAATGTATGGATTCATTAAAAGTAGTAAAAATGTATTAATAGGGCATTTGGACCTTAAATAATTGATTCACCCCCCCCCCCCCCCCCCCCCCCCCCCCTCTCAGTTATTCTAAAGAATTTTAACAATTGGTATCAGAGCCTGACTGCTGATTCAGTTTAAAGGGACTACAAGCAGAAAAGATCAAAATGCCAAAGAGAGAAGTTCCCAAGCTCAACAAAGATAACTTTGTTGCATGGAAAAGTTTGATGAAACTACATCTTGGATCCATAGGAGATTATGCCCAAAATTCAATTGTCACTAAACATGTAGATCCAACAGGTTCTCCTACTACAGAAGACATGAAAAACAAGCAAGAACACAATCAGACAATGCTGGAAATTGCCTCTGCACTCAGCTATGCTAAATTTGATGATATCAAAGGATGTGACACTACATTCAAAATGTGGAAAGCCCTATCAGACATCTATGGAGGAGATCAGAATGTACAAAGAGCAAAAAGAGAAAGTCTCAGAGGAAAGTTTGATGACATGAAAATGGAAGAAAATGAGAATGCTGCTCAGTATGGTGGAAGAATAAAGGAAGTGGTAAGTGCAATAAGATGCTTAAGTGGTCAACTGGATGAAGATACTGTTAATAGTAAGTTCTTAAGAACCTTGCTCCCTATCTATGCTATTAGAGTATTAGCAATACAAGAGCTAAGATGTATACCAAGAAATAATCTAAGCTTTGAAGGTATAATAGGTAGACTCACTGCATTTGAGTTATCTAACTTTGACAACTACAGACCTGAAAATGTTGAATCTACTTTTAAGGCCAAATTATCATTGGAAGATGCTGAACAGGTGAAATCAAAGAAATGAATAAAAATGAAGTATGTATCCAGTGACAGTAGCACTGATGAGGAAGATGTGGAACAATTGGAAGCATTGCTTGCTAGAAGATTTCACAGGGGCAAAGGAAAATTCAAAGGTAAGATGCTTATCATTTGTTTCAATTGCAATAAAGTAGGTCATATTGCTACAAGGTGTCCATAGAAAAAGGATTCCAAGGAAGGCAACAAATACAAGAACAAAAGAGATGATGACAAGAGAGATTACAAAGAAAAAGGTAAGAAGTGTTATATTGTTGAAGAAAATTCTGATGACAATGATGATGAAGTTGTTTATGTAGCCATGAAGGACCAATCTGATGAAGAAGAGACCACAACACTGGTAACATGTATAAACAAGAATGACAGATGGATCATAGATAGTGGATGCTCACATCACATGACAAGAGATAAAAGTAAGTTTGTTAACTTTACTCAGTATGATGGAAATAGTGTTAGATTTGGTAATGATGCTCCATGTCAAATCAAAGGAAAAGGTTGCATTAAGCTCACAGAAAAAATTTCATGTGACAATGCATACTATGTTGAAAGATTAAACTATAATTTACTGAGTGTCTCACAGATAGGCAATATAGGTTGCAAAGTGGAATTTGGAAACAAAACTAAAAAAATCTATGATACTGATGGTAAACTGATAGGAAAAGGAGATCAAACAAAGAGAAATTTGTTTTACCTTGATATGGACGATGTTTCTTATTTATTTGCAAAATTTGATGATGAATGGTTATGGCATAGAAGATTATGTCATGTCAACTTTGACAATCTAGCCAACATCAGTAAAATGAAGAAAGTCAGAGGTTTACCAAAATTGAAGAAGCCTGATAATATCATGTGCAAACAATGTCAGCTAGGAAAGATGACAAAGTCAAGTTTCAAAAGCAAAAACTATACATCTAAAGAGATACTTGAGTTAGTTCACACTAATTTATGTGGTCCAATGGAAATACAAAGCTATAGAGGAGATAAATACATAATGCTATTTGTTGATGACTATTCCAAGATGATGACTGTTATGTTCTTAAAACAAAAATTTGATGTTTTTCAAATGTTTAAGTGGTATGTGGCTAGAGTTCAAAAGGAAACTGGAAAAAGCTTGAAATGCCTAAGATCAGATAGAGGTGGTGAATTTACATCAAATGAATTTGAGATATTCTGTAATGACAAAGGAATCAAAAGACAAACGTCAGCTCCTAGAACTCCCCCATAGAATGGAATTGCTGAAAGAAGAAACAGATCTATGATTGACTATGCCAGAACATTAATGATGGAAAAGAATGTTACTCTAAAATACTAGAGAGAAGCTGTAAGTGTAGCTGTTCATACACTGAACCGAGTACAAGTCAAGAAAGGTACAAATACAACACCTTTTGAATTATGGTATGGTTACTCACCCAATGTAAAACATTTCAAAGTGTTTGGTTGCAAATGTTTTATCCTTAAAGATGCTAGAAATGGAAAATTTGATGCAAAAAGTGATGAAGGTATATTTCTTTGTTACTCCACTAGAAGTAAGGCATATAAGTGTTTGAATATTAACACTAACAAAATTGTGGAAAGTGCAAATGTAAATTTTGATGAGCACACAGAAGTCCAAGCTGAAATACCAAAGAAAATGGAAGAATACAGAACCTTTCTATATTCTTATGAAGGAATGACTATTGATGAGGATGATGTCAATCAAATTGAAAATCAACAACAAGTATCAGTTTCAGTTGAGTCACAACCGGTGAATGCTGAGTTGCATTCAGAAGCCGAGTTGTAGAATGAAGAAAATGCACAATCTGATTCTGAAGACAGTACACATAATGAAGAACAACCTGACAACGAAGTGCATAGTGATCTTGAATCCGAAAGATCAAACATAGAAACAAGGACAGAGCCAAGATTATCCAAATATGTAAAAAGACATCACCCTGCTGAACAGATAATTGGTGACAAAGATGCAAGACCAATGACAAGGAACAGACTAAGACATGAATCATGTCTGATCAGCAAATCTGAACCCAAGACAATATATGGTGCATTACAAGATGATGACTGGTATAAAGCTATGGAAGAAGAAATTGATCAAATAAAAAAAAACAAAACCTGGAGTTTGGTTCCCAAACCAACTGACAAGAATGTGATTGGCACCAAATGGGTATTCAGAAACAAACTCAATGAGAATGGTGAGATTACCAGAAACAAATCTAGACTAGTATGCAAGGGTTATGCTCAAGAAGAAGGAATAGACTATGGAGAAACATTCACTCCTGTTGCTAGAATGGAAGGAGTAAGAACTTTACTTGCATATGTTGCTTACAAAGATTTTAAAGTCTATCAGATGGATGTAAAATTTTCCTTCTTAAATGGTATACTAGAAGAAGAAGTCTACATTGAACAACCAAAAGGATTTGTTGATGAAAATAATAGGGATATGGTGTGTAAGTTACATAAAGTACTCTATGGTTTGGAACAAGCACCTAGAGCATGGTATGAGAGACTTCACAAGTATCTAGTACAAATTGGATTTGAAAGAACTAATGATAACAACAACATGTACATCAAAGCAGAAGAAGGTAAAGATATTATTGTATCTGAAATCTTTGTGGATGACATAGTGTTTGGTGGTAAGGAAGTACTTCGTAAAGGCTTTGCTGACAAAATGAAACACGAATTTGAGATGTCTATGTTTGGAGAAATCAAAATTTTTGTTGGGTTGCAAGTACATCAACTCAAACATGGAATATTTGTTACACAATCAAAATACATCAATGAAATTCTTAAAAAATTTGGATTGGAGGAATCCAAACCAGTCAACACACCAATGGCCACAGGAAATAAGCTGTCCAAAAATGATGAGTCAGCTGAAGTCAATCAAACAATGTACAAATCCATGATTGGAAAACTGCAATATGTTGTACATAGTAGACTAGACATAGCATTAGCAGTTGGAATAGTGGCTAGGTTCTCTGCTAATCCTAAAGAAAATCATCTCATAGCAGTAAAAAGAATAATGAGATATCTTAAAGGAATTGATAACTTTGGTCTATACTACAAAAAGAATGGAAAATTTGAGCTCAATGCATATACAGATGCAGACTAGGGAGGAAACATTGATGATAGAAAAAATAAAAGTGGAGGTGCATTATTTCTAGGCAAAAGGCTAGTTACCTTGACTAGCAAGAAACAAACATGTACATTTCAGTCCACTGCAGAGTCAGAATATGTGGCAGCTGTAGTCAATTGCACAAACATTGTATGGCTCACACATCTATTGAATGGAATGAAAGAAGAAGTAACAAAACCTATGATATTGTATTGTGATAATAAAAGTGCTATAAATATATCCAAAAATCCAGTGATGCATGCAAAAATGAAGCATATTGCAATCAAGTATCATTATGTCATAGAATTGGTAGAAGACAAACAAGTAAAGTTGGAATACATTCACACAAAGGAACAAACTATAGATATCTTCACCAAACCATTGTCCAAGGATGTCTATGAATATCTTAGAGGCAAGTTGGGGGTCATACCCCTAACTCAAGTAGTTTAAGGCAACAAGGAAGCTGCCCTGCATCAACAAGAATAAATCATTGAAATATTAACAGGTTGATGCAAAGGATGACATAGGAGCAAAAATTCCAAATCAATCACAAGCATGGTGACAGAGGGAGTAAAATAACAAGAAGCCAAAGCTTATATTTTGCATGATAAAGATGCTACATCTTTGGCATTTATGTCAAAGAGGAAGATATATGAGATCACTGATCAATAAAAAGAAAGAGGGAGATATATATGAAAGAGGGAGATATATGAGATCAGTAGTAAAAATGCAGCAAGACAACATATACAATCTTGGTGGTAACTAAGTTGATTAATTGATCAGTTTGCTTTGCCATCAATGCCAAAGAGGGAGATTGTTGGAAATGATTGAAATGATCATAAGAAAAGTTGTTGGAATAATATATGGAACTGGTAAAGAATGTCCTCAATCATTTTTTTGTCATTGATGTCAAACTTGCTACTTGTAGGAATGACAATTGCTTTAATGATCCAAATAATATGAATTAGTTGATTGTCAAGGTGGAGGCAATCAATAAGATGTAACTAGAACACCTAGAGAAAGGTTGAAGTTATGATGTTGTAATGAAGTACAAGGATTAGCTAAGCCATTGATGAAAAAGAGTATTTGATGACATACTACAAAGAATGGGCACACTGAAACATATCAAAGATTTAAGGTTTTAGCTAAGTCTTTTGTAAAGCTCAAACTAAGTTCATTAGAGAGGAGTTGAGCAAGCTAGTAAGGGCCGAGAAAATTTCTAGTTAATGCAGAGAAAACTTCAGATTTTGAGCAAACTTCAGATGCCGAGTAAACTTTAGATGCTGAGCAAGTTTGGATGTCGAGTGACACAGAGTTTATCAAGTGCCAAGCAGAACCAAGTGTTGAGTAGGTATAGGTGCCGAGTAACACAGAGGTGCTGAGCACCAGTAACTCAATAATGCCGAGCTGCTACATTATTTTGGAAATCAAAGATTCACCAGATCTAAGATGACAAGGTTGTTATCTAGAAATTTGTGAGTTAAAAGGAAGATAAGAACGATGAGTTGGTGTCATAGAACACCATGTAGAACGTTTTTAAGATACAACTGGCAAAGTTTCTAAAAAAGAACAAGATATGGGGTAGATACATTGTATCCTACCTAATCCATTTTGAAACCCTAAAATTGGAGAGGGAGAATTGAGCGGAAAAGAAAAATCAGATTTCTATTTAAGAAGACAAAAGTTAATGAGAAAAAGAAGGAGAGCGAGGTGGTCAAGCATAAAAGCATGAAGTGCTGAAGAATGTGCTAAGAAGAAGAAAGCACAGGAACTCTGTTTGGATAGATGACCACAAGGATGATTGCATTGGAAGAATGAGTAAGAAGACTCAAGGAGACAAAGCTTGAGAGGAAGACAAGCAGTCAGAGCTGAAGTGATTGAAGCCAAGCATAAGGATTGAACTAAAAGTGTGATCTGAAATCTGTAAAGTATGTTGTAAGTTATATCAGATCAAAAGACCATTATCGTTACTTTCTAGCAATTGTAACAGTAAGTTTAAATCCTATGGACTTAGGTTGGTTTAATAGCCATTACATAAATCCTTTAACCGGGTGACATTCCAAGTGAATGTTCTAAAGACCTTTAACTAGGCCCATTCCTAACAGTTTGGTGAAATCCTTTAATAGGGTCACATTTAATAGTGTGTTGTAAGCCTTTAAAGGGGCAGGCTTTTAACAGGGCATCACTTCAGAAGAGTGAGAATCAAGTAGCATGTTACTGGTGGTTTTTCCCAAATTGGGTTTCCACATAAATCATTGTGTCATGTGTTGATCTTGGATGTTTTATCTTTGCATATTGATTTACTATAACTTGCTTATATGATTGATTTAAGTTTGGAAGGATGAAAAATGTATGGATTCATTAAAAGTAGTAAAAAGGTATTAATAGGGCATTTGCACCTTGAATAACTGATTCACCCCCCCCCCCCCCCTCTCAGTTATTCTAAAGAATTCTAACAGATAATATTTATTTAATTCAATAATAATATATTCAGAGTTCATTTTTAAATAAATCCTAAATAATATTATTATTTATGTTAATAAATATTTTATCAATTAAGTTTCAAAAATAAATTTATAAGTGGAAAAGAAATTAATTTATTAAAAATCTCATGATAAGTGTATGAGATTTAAAATTAATGAATTAATTTAAAAAGGAGTCAAGTGAATATTAAATAAAGAAATTTATTTAAATAAAGTAATGTTCATTATTTTAATACTTTTCACCTAGGATTGTGTGGACCTCTTTCATGCACGTGTTGTCTATAGCACATGAGTTAGCATACTAATTAAGCACATGGTGTCTACAACCTTGTCATTCTTATCCATTCATCTAGAAGGTTGGATAAGGCCTATGCTTAGTTGTCAACACTTATATTTTCTCCTGGTTATTTCTAGAGACATTCTAGGTGCTTCTTAAGAGGCCTTTATCTTCAGGCACTCTAAGTAACTCAGGGTTCAGTTCTTGGAGGAACTACAAATTGGGAGAAGGAATTTTTAGAAAGGAGAAGGTTCTAAAAGGAGGAGCTTGTCTACATTTTTTGGGGCATAACTATTAGCATCAGTGTCCAAGTAGACACTTGTGATTTTCACATATTTTAGTACACTCTTTCTCTTTTCTGTCGTCATTGTGTCTATTAATGTTGTTTGAATAATTCTCTGTGAATGAGTCTTCAATCTTGTAATTTGGAATTTGAGCATGCATGTTATTTTCATTTGGTTATAGTAAAATTAAAAATATCATTACATCCTTCCCTTAGTAGAGTCAAGATTTGGCAATTAATTTGGGTTTGGGTTTGAATTAAAATAGAATTGAGAATTAAATTTTGTTAGGGTTTGAAAGAAAAAGGAAAATTCTGATATGAGAAATTTAAATGGTTGGTAGTAATTCATCTATCAAACTATAATTGCACACACACACACACATATATATTTATGATCACTTCACTTGGAAGGGAATTATAATTTTTATTATTACACCAAAATTTAGAATTTACTGCATACGTGAATCTCTTTAAAAATATATATATTCTTCATTAACTTGGGGGAAAGTTTATAAACAAAAATAATTATTAAATATATATAAAAAAAATTTTGAAAAAATATTTGTTGTGGGGTGGATTTACCCATCCCCACATTACCCTTCATGTTTGCAACTGCAGCTACTAAAGTAGACCACGGGCTTGCCATTGGAAGATTGCAGCCACGTAAGCAATCTGTGGCTGCCTTAGCAACCTATGGGCTACTAAGTAGCCCTTTTTATATGTATACACATGCATTTTATAAGAAAATGATTTATTTTAGTTTATTTCATTTTAATGTTATATTATTATTATATTTCATTATTAATAAATTTTATAATTTAAATTTTATTATTATTTAATTATTTTTTTAATAAATTTTAATATAAAATGTTATTACTATTTAATGAGTTTTTAATGATTAAATTAATATTGCAATTGAAATGGTTAGCGATGTTATTGAATATAAATATTTAATAGTTAATTGTTAATTTTAATAATTATTATGAATGATGATTACTGAGAAATTGATATGGCTATTATATAATTATTAATTAAATTTAATTATTTGTAAATTAATCAAGTTTAATTGATAATTGAGTTATCAAGTGGGGATTTAATTAATTTATTTATTTTTAATACCAATTTTTAATAAGATTTCAATTTATTTTATTTAAAAATCATTAGGTATTATTTTAATAACTAAATAAATAATTTACCCTTTAAGTTATATTGATTAATTGACTTAAAATCAAAAGTAGGGTAATTGTACTTTTTATCTGAATATAGAAATGGGGTAAATTTATATATGTTAATTAGAGAGATAAGTGGGTTGACTTGGAGATTAAACGAAGAATCTTGCACACATGAAATATACTTGAAACGATAACTAAAACCTCATATTTGGCTTAACCATGTGATTGCAAAAGAAAATTGAAACATATATTTGCAACTTGATTATTTTTGGGAAATTGAATGGGGTAATTTTGTATTCTATTTGAAGAAATGAATGGGTTAAACTATATAGAGTAAGATGTACCTCTTTGAAATTTGGAAACATACACTAAAATGGAAATTGAAACTCCACATTTAACTCAGCTATGTAATTCAAAACCAAACTAGAACATGGAATTACGTCTTGTCTTCTATGTGATGTTTATGTTTTGGCTTTTGGGGTTGACTAGATTATTGGCCAGTTATAGGACATCTATTAGAGGCTTGTGGGTTATGAGATGTGATGTCATGCTGATGTTATTTGATCTTGATCTTTTTTAAAACCCTACCATGTTAATGTGATGGTATACTCTATGAGATGTTTGTATTTACTATTCATTGATGCTCTTCAGTCTTCTTGTGTGACGCTGAGATATACCTCTATGAGACACTTGACTTAATCATTTTTTTGAGTCATCGTTCAGTTACACTTGGGTTAATTTTGAGTTTCCTTGATGGGACTAAAGTGTTTTTTGATCTTGATAATGTCATGTTGTGACATGTTTGACTTGACTATTTTGAAGTCTTCGATCAATATTGTTTTGGGATACTTTCTAGTTGCTCATTGAGAATTGATGGGTATTGAGATTTACTTTGGGATAATATCTAGTTACTTGTTGAGAACTGATGGACATTGTGATTTATTTCAATTGCTCATTGAGAACCATTGGATACTATAATTTATCATTGATGCCTTTAGTTGCTTATAGAGAACTGGTGTCATTATTATGATTATCATTTGATGCTTTCTAGTTGCTCGTGGAGAATTGATGTGAATATTGTGAATTATCTTTTTATGCTTTTATAGGGCTGAGGTGACTTTACTATGATTCTTTGATTTGTGATTTCATGAGCCTAGGGTAGTTTATCTATATGTAGTGTTGGGAAGTGGCTTGCAATGGGGGTTGGGAGCCCTAAGAGGCTCTGGAGGTAACCCATTGTAATTTTTTTTAATAAGTGAAAACATTTACACTGAGTGAGAGTAAAATGAACCTAACAAGATTAATTATATCTTCTCGCCCATGCATTGAGTGCTAGTACAGAATGGGATGGGAGTAGAGACAATGCTTGGTTATGCTCTTGGTTATGAACTTGCATTCCATAGTATGCCTCATCAATATAAGAGGATACTAGTAGCCATGGTGATCCCTAGGGACCATAGATTCCTAAGGGATTTCTCGGGTAACTCTGAACATGACTTCTTTGATGACACTTTCCACTTACATAGTAAATTTCCTACGTGTCTTTGTGTGCCTCTAGGTCTAGATGTCAGTTTATGTTGGAACCTTTGAGTTAGTATACTTTTAGGATTTCGTAGACTTAAAGTTTATTTGTGTTATGTGATTTAATATCACGTTTGGGACTTGAGACTATCTCCTCAGCATGGTGGGGGGCCATTTAGGTTCCACGCAATCGGGTGGTAGTGCTTTTTCACTCTTATCATTGAGATCTATTCATAGACACCATGATTGGAGAATTATTGGTAGGCATTTACGTTCATTCTATTCTTGGATCATTATGATGGATCTTATATCTTATGATGGATGTTATTTTCTCTACATTGATGATTAGCATGTAATAGATGATGTTATCTACCTTGTAGGATTGTCTTATGCTTTATTCTAGTAAGGTAGATTTCTTTATGCATATGTTGTAGCATGTTTTAAGAGTGACATGCCTATTACTATAGTACTAATGATCTGATCAGTGGCTTGGGATGTTACGAGTGGGAGATGGCTAGGGTCCACAATGGTCTAATGATGCAATTGATGGTTGGGAAGTACCACGTACTTAGTTAGTTGTGTTTTATGATGGATGGTTATATTTTGTGATGGATGTTATATCTTCTATGATGGATGTTATATCTTTTATGATAGATGGATGTGTCATGTATGTTATGGTTTCATTTACTTTATTACACTTGTATCATGGATCCGAAGAGGATGATGTATCTTTACATATGTATATTCTTTTAAGCCTTTCATACCCTGTGACATGTACAGTAGATGATTGAGAATTTTGAATTTAATTGCCAAAAGGCATTCCAAACAAATGTATATTATTTTAGGGACATTGGACTTTCATTATTTGTTCATTAGGATGTGGTAGTTGTTAGACCTAGTTTAATTGAATTAAATGTGACTCAACGTCATGGGATCCTTAAGGAATGTAACATGTTATGTATGCTTTAGTTGATTATATGTGATTGCTTTTGCTACTATGTGTCTGATGTAAATGATGTTATATTTCTTGTTTTAAAAAATATATATTTGGAAAACTTAGTTAAACTTTAGGTTAATTCTTTTGGATCCCATGGCAGGGCATTACGCCTGGTATCAGAGCCCAAGTGACTACAGTGGGAGCTCCAGGTATATTGGAATGCCACTAGTGTTAACTAGTTGAGCAAAAATGAAAACATTAAACTGCTATGTATATCTCTTCCAAACTGAAATTTGAAACTAGATACGAAACTTAAACTATTACTTACATGTTTTTCATACTTCAGTACTTAGGTTTCAAAACTGAAATTGTACTAAAACCAAAACATGAGAAAAACTCAAAATTGAAACATATTATGTTTTCAATACATGTATCTTTCATCTATGCTTAAGTAGCATGCCTTTGATTGTCTTTGGGAGCATTATGTTGATCCTTTGTTTAGAGTGTTTAGGGGATCTATTTTAGTAGTTGTTAAAAGGATGAATGTTGTATCAATATAGTTTTCAGTTTACTATTAAACTAGAATCATATTGTTGTAAGTGTGATGTAGTGATCTCAATAGTCATATCCTACCACACGGGGCAAGGGTTCAATGGGACCCGCATAGTGAGTTCTTCAATATTAGAATTCTTTTAGGCTTCTAGGAGTAAGCCTAATTCTAGGGGGGTGGATGTAGTGCCTACCCTAGTATGCATTTTTCTATTGTTGCCAGAATCTTTTAGGCCAATTTTATATTGATGATTATTAGTGACATTATTTTGAGATTTTCAGATATTGCTCTAGATCCAGTTTATTATATGATGAGGTCATTTGGTACTCTATATTTCATGTATGCATGATGATTATTCAGTGATTCTAGTTATTGATGATGATTAGTTAGATGGTTTATTATCATGTGTTTTCTTTTGGATACTTACCCCATAGTGCATGTGTATGTTGTACATGTTTGTTTTCTTATGTGTGGCATTTTTGATGTGGTTAACAGAGTTGTAGTCACCTACTAGTCAGGACTACACAATGCACCACTTCCTGCCATTGCTTGTTTAGCTTAGTATATATTGTGTATGCACATGCATGAATTTTATACAGGTTGTAGGTACCGAGTATCAACTTTCCTGAATTGCTAGGATGATTGTACCCTATCACATTATCTCAATGGTAAGAGAGGGGAGATAAATCCTCAAGTCCAAATCCTAAACCCTTTAAGCCATTTCTCCTAATTGAAAATTATGACAAGTATTTGAGTCAAGTAACCTCAAAATGCATTGGATGATGTCAATTCATGATTATAACGCATTAGTTTGATTTTATATGAATTCTTCTATGATGGGTTTACATATTTTACTTTGGGAATCTTTGGTGAATTTACTATTAATTATGTCAAATTAAAAAAATTAATTAATGAGTTAGTTTAATGGAAAATTAATATGATATTTTAATATTTAATTTTATTTAATTAATTGGGAAATTAATTAAATAAAAAGAATTAAATTTGAAGGTAAAAATTATAAGTTTAAATTTGGAACATGATAATATTTGTTTAATTTAATAATAATACATTTAGAGTTCTTTTAAGAAAAAATGCTAAATAATATATTATTATTTAAGTTAATAAATATTTTATCAATTAAGTTTCAAAAATAAATTTAGAAGTGAAAAATAAATTAAATTATTAAAAATTTCATGATAAGTGCATGAGACTTAAAATTAATGAATTAAATTAAAAAGGAGTCAAGTGAATATTAAATAAAGAAAATTAATTAAATAAAGCAATGTGCATTATTTTAATACATTTCACCTAGGAGTATGCACACCTCTTTTACGCATGTGTTGTCTACAGCATAGGAGTTAGTGTACTAATTAAGCACATAATGTCTACAAGCTTGTCATTCTTATCTGTTTATCTAGAAGGTTGGATAAGGCTTGTGCTTAATTCTCAATGCTTATCTTATCTTCTGGTTGTTTCTAGAGACATTCTAGGTGCTTCCTAAGAGATCTTTATCTTTAGGCACTCCTAGTAACTAGGGATTCAGTTCTTGGAGGAACTGTGAATTGGGAGAAGGGAGGAATTTTTGGAGAGGAGAAGGTTATAAGAGGAATTGGGAGAGTTCTCTACATTTTTTTGGGGCATGGCGATTAGAATCAGTGTCTAGGTAGACACTTGTGATTTCTCCATATCTTAATACACTCTTTCTCCTTCCTATCTTCATCGTGTCTATTAATGTTGTCTCAATAATTCTTTGTGAACAAGTCTTCAATCTTGTAATTTGGAATTCAAGCATGCATCTTATTTTCATCTAGTTATGGGAAAATTAAAAATATCATTACAACCTTAGTAGAATCAAGATCTAGAAATTAATTTGGGTTTGGGTTCGAATTAAAATAGACTTGAGAATTAAATTTGGCTAGGGTTTGAAAGAAAAGGGAAAATTCTGAAATGAGAAATTTAAATGGTTGGTAGTAATTCATCTATAAGACTATAATTGCAAATTATATATATATATATATATATGTATATGTATACATACATACATATATATATGTATATATATATATATATATATGTATGTATATGTATATATGTATATATATGTATATATATATATATGTATATACATATATATATATGTGTGTGTGTGTGTGTGTGTGTGTATATACATATATACATATACATACATATATATATGTATATACATATATATATATATATACATATATATACATATATACATATACATACATATATATATACATATATATACATATATACATATATATATATATATATGTATATATATATATATATATATATACATATATATACATATACATATATATATACATATATATACATATACATATATATATACATACATATATATATACATATATACATACATATATATATACATATATATACATATATATACATATATATATGATCACTTCACTTGGAAAGGAATTGTAATTTTTATTATTACACCAAAATTCAGAATTTATTCCATGTGAGAATCTCTTTAATATATTAATATAAACTTGGGTGGAAAGTTTATAAAAAAGTTTTTTATTAAATATATATAATAATAAATTAATTAAAATAATATTTTAGGATGGGGGGTGGGGGGGGGGGGCAGATTTACCCACCCCCACCTTAACCTTCATGTCCATGATTGCAGCTACTAAAGCAGACTGTAGGCTTGCCAATGGCAGGCCGCGACTACGTAAGCAGTCCATGGTTGCCTTGGCAACCCATAGGTTGCTAAGCAACCCTTTTTATATGTATAGGCGTATATTTTATAAGAAAAAAATTTATGTTAGTTTATTTACTTTTAATGTTATATTATTATATTTATTTATTAATAAATTTTTTAATTTAAAGTTTTAAAAAAATTAAATAATTTGAAGTTTATTATTATTTAATAATTTTGTTAATAAATTTTAATATAAAATGTTGATAGTATTTCATGAGTTTTTAAATATTAAATTAATATTGTAATTTAAATGGTTAGCGATGTTATTGAATATAAATATTTAATAGTTAATTTTTAATTAATAAAATTATTGTTAATTTTATTAATTATTATGAATGATGATTACTAAGAAATTAATGTGGATATTATATAATAATTAATTAAATTTCATTAATTGTAAATTAATTAATTTTAATTTATAATTAAATTATCCAGTAGGAATTTTATTTATTTATTTATTGTTAATACCAATTTTTAATAAGATTTCAATTTACCTTATTTAAAAATCAATAGGTATTATTTTAATAATTAATTAAATAATTTGCACTTTAAGTTATATTGATTAATTGACTTAAAATCAAAAGTAGTGTAATTGTACTTTTTATCCAAATATATAAATGAGGTAAATTTATATAAGTTAATTAGAGAGATAAGTGTGTTGACTTGGATATTAAATGAAGAATTTTGTACACTTGAAATATACTTGAAACAATAACTAAAATGATGTAGCCCCAATATCATAAAAGAATAAAACAAAATTTAACACAGGACAAGTGCTTCAAAATATCATAATATTTCATTAAAAATCCTTCTACAACTCTACTCTACCTCTACAAGAAAATAAAAAACTATTTATTACAATTTCAAAAATTACCATATTTGGAAGATTTTTGAGAAAAATGGAAATTTCCATTTTTGGTAATTTTAAAATCTCATCCTACGAATCCCCTTTTTTCTAGAAAAAATGCACAACTAAGGCAAGATGAATTGCCAACTAATCAATGGAATCTAAGATACGATTTCAGATTTATTACAAAAACAAAATTCTAAAAAAAATTGGAAAAAATACTAAAAGTTTATTTTGGAGGTTAAGATGAGTTTTCAAGGTCCTGAAAAATGTCAAAACTGCTACCTATCAAGCTGAGCTCAATCGACAATCTAAATAACTCCTTCTACTACAACTCCCTATAAAATTTAAGCCAAAACCCACATTCAAGTCAAAAGTTATGACCCCCGGAAGTAAATCTCAACCAAAACCCACACTTGAGTCAATAGCATTGACCCACAGATGCCCCTGCATCATTCTCCCCTACTTCAAAAGAACAAAGCTTGTACGAGTTCTGGTTTTCAAATTGCTTCCTTTTAGAGTCATTTAGCTTTTGCAACTCCCATTTTGTAATCCAAGTGCTATCTATCGATTGCCAACCCTTCCCACTACATGATATATCTATTGTAGTCACCTTGGTGAGTCTGAACAGTCTTCTTGTCTAAAATATGTGCAACCTTTTCTCTCTTTTTGATTGGTATGGTGTTTGTCCAGTCTACCTCATCCTCCTTTTCAACAGAGGTATCATCACCATGAAAAGTATACAAATCAAAAATATTAAACACAGGGGATATATCAAGACCACTTGGGAGCTCTACCTCATATGCATTATCATTAATCTTCTTCACAATCCTACAGGGACCAATTTTCTTATATTTCAATTTATGATAAGTTCCAGTAGGAAACCTCTCCTTTCTGAGATAAACCATCACTAGATCTCCTACATTAAAAACCAGATACCTTTGAGTAGCATCTATAGAAGCTTTGTACCACTCATTGTTGTCTTGTAAATTTTGTCTTACATTTTCTTGCAACTGGTGGAGCTACTCTGTAAAGGCTTCTCCATCATCCTAACTCTATCACCCAAAGGAAGCTGCACCAAATCGAGAACACCCTAAGGGTTATGTCCATAAACAACTTGAAATGGTGACTTACCAGTTAACCTATTCACTAAGCTATTATAGGAAAATTTGGCTTGAGGTAATGCCAAATCCCATTGTTTGGGCTTCTCTCCAACAATATATCATAATAGATTACCCAAACTACGATTGACAACTTTTGTTTGTCCATCGGTTTGTGGATGGTAGGAACTACTGAACTGTAATTTTTTCTCCATTTTCTTCCATAATGTCAGCCAAAAATTACTCAAGAATTTAGTGTCTCAGTTAGAGGTGACTTTTTTTGGAACCCCATGCAATCTGACTACCTTATAAAAGAATAACTTAGCCACCCTAGTAGCATTACTAGTTTTCTAGCAAGTAATGAAATGAACCATTTTTGAGAATCTATCCTCAACTACAAAAATAGTCATTACCTCACTATGTATGTGGCAAGCACAATACAAAATCCATACTTAAGTCTATCCATGGTCTAACTGGTACTAGTAATGACATGTATAGGCTAGTGTTCTGGGAGTGCCCTTTCACTACTTGACAAATTTGACACCACTCCACAAACCTGGTGATATCTCACTTCATCTTTGGCCAATAGTACTTATCTGCCACCAAAGCTATTTTTTTTCCTTCCTGAAATGCCCATCCATTCCACTACTATGAAATTCTCAAATAATATTTTCTCGCATTGAGCCTATAGGAATACATAGCTATTTTCCCTTGAATAAGTAACCATCTTGCATTAGATAATCACCTTGAATAGTGTCTGCATGTCCAAGTACTGGATTGTTCAACTGAACAACAACTTCCCAAAATTCACTATTAGATTCATACAAGTCTTTGATTGCATCAAATCCAACCACCTCTATTTCCATGATATTCAAAAGAACAAATCGCCTACTTAAGGCATCTACAACATGATTCTGTTTCCCTAATTTATGCTTTATAACAAAATTATACCCTTGTAGGAAAGAGACCCACTTTGCATGTCTAGTGTTTAATTTTTTTGTATGTTCAAGTATTTGAAAGTAGTATGGTCTGTGAACAACAAAAATTCTTTGGGTACTTGATAATGCTTCTAGTGCCTTAAAGCTTGCACATTTGCATAGAATTCTATATCGTATGTAGAATATTTCTTCTGCACATCATTCAGTTTTTCACTAAAAAAGGTGATGGGTTTACCTTCATGGCTAAGTACATCACTGATTCCCACATGTGAGGCATCACAATCCACTTCAAACACTTTGACAAAATCTGGTAGTGCTAGTACTAGAGCTTTAGTGACCTTCTTCTTTAGATACTAAAAATTCTCTTTAGCCTCTTTGGCCCATGAGAACTCCCGACCCTTAGTGCAATCTGTGACAATTGCTACAATGCTACTAAAATTACAAATGAATTTTCTATAGAAAGTAGCCAAGCCATGGAAACTTCTCACCTCGGTGATATTATGAGGACTAGGCCATTCAAGAATGGCTCAAACTTTCTCTAGATCCATCTTGACATCATCTGCAAAAATAACAAATCCTAGAAAAACCAAGCTCTCTTGCATGAACCTACACTTCTTTAAATTAGTGTAGAGTTTTTCTCTCCTAAATACCCCCAATATTATCCTCAAGTGTTGCAAATGTTCTTTTCTTTCCTTACTAAAAATCAATATCTCATCAAAGTAAACTACTACAAACTTACCAATGTAAGGATGCAACATAGTGTTCATGAGTCTCATAAATGTACTAGGTGCGTTGGATAAGCCAAAAGGCATAACCTTCCATTCATACAACCCATCTCTAGTCTTGAAAGCTATTTTCCACTCATCCTACTCTTGGATGCAGATTTGATGGTACCCACTTCATAGATCAATCTTAGAGAAATACTTTGCTCCAGCATGTCATCCAAACGTCGGATAGGAAAATGATATCTGATGGTTATTCTATTGATGGCTCTACTATTTGTGCATATCCTCCATGTTCCATCTTTATTTGGATTTAATAATGTTGGGACATCATAGGGGCTCATACTTTCTTATAATAAGCCCTTTTGTATGAGCTCAATCACTTGTTTGTCTAGTTCTACATACTATGTTGGACTCATTCTATATGATACTTGATTGCAGAGACTTGCTCCTAGAATAAGATCAATATGATGCTAGATATCTTGTTTTGGGTGAAGTCCATTAGGTAGATCCTTTGGAATGACATCTAAATATTCTTTCAACACTGTTGTTGCTTCTAGTGGTATACTCAAGTCTTCCTCTTTCCCCTTCTATACTACCAATGCATAACAACACCCAGTCACTTTTTTCTCCTTGACAAGTTCCTTTTCAGATAGCATACTTTCTATTTTTCCATCACCCTTGAGAGGTAATAAGACTACCTTAGATCACACCTTCCCAAAGGTGTAAGCATTATTTTCCCCATTATGAACAACCTTACGGTCATACTGCCAAAGACAACCCAAGAGGACATGGCATGCATCCATCAGAATCACATCACACCATAGCTCATCCTGGTAGACCTTCCTTATGGAAAATTTAACAAGACATCTCTTATCTACTGTGACTTCACCTCCCTTTTTAAAACATGCAATTCGATATGGATGAGAGTGCTTTTCACACTAGAGATTTAATTTATCTACCATTTCTTTAGAAACCATATTCTCACAACTACCTCCATGAATGATTACTTGACATACCTTTCCTCCTGAGGTACACCTTGTTCTAAATATTTTGGTCTTGAGCCATGAATCATCATTGCCCTTCTCCTATACATCCTCCTTGGTTGGAATAATCATCATCCTTCTCATCATGAGGCTTTCTCCCATATCTGGAGGTATTTCTTGTTCAGATTCATTGTCAACCTGGGCTAGGTTCACTCTAGATGGTCCTCCTTGATTCCTATCTTGCATGTTGAAATAGGAACACTCAAAAGCTCTATGGCCTCCTTCTTTGCACCTAAAATAGGCGAAAGGCCTTCTCTAGTTTTCCCAGCCTCTTTCGCTTCCATAGCCTCCAGCTCGCTAAAATCCCCTTCCTCTTTCTTGATTTGGAGGATCTTGCCTAGTGTCTATACTTTTTTTAGAACCTTGAAAATTCTCTTCCCATCCATTATTAGATCCTCCCTAAAATGAAGTTGATGTACCCATTTGACCACCTCTATTTCTCTAGTTATATTGCCTATTCTGCTTTTCTTCAGCCTTTAGAGCTAATTGGTAGGCTTCCTCCATTCTGTTAACACGATGCATGCTCAGTACATCTTGAATAGAGAATTTCAAACCATTCACATATCTAGCAGCCATCTACTCATTATTTTCTTGATGATCTATGTGCATGGATAGCTTGTAGAACTCATTTGTATACTCTTGCACTGAAGACAAGTTTTGCTTCAAATTTTGGAATCTACGAAAGAGGGTTTGTGAATAATCCATGGGTACGAGTTTTTCTCTCACCTTTTCCTCCATCTTGATCCATGTTCTAATCTTTTCCTTTCCATTTCTAACTCATTCCTTTCAAAGGTAATCCTAGTATATCATTGCATGTCCTTTTAGCTTTGTGCATGCAAACTTCATCTTCTTTTCTTTTGTAATGGGTTTCCATTCAAAAAAAATTCCCATCTCATTTAGCCAGTCTATTAGTTCTTCTATCTTAAGACTACTAGCATAGTCTGAAACATTAATTTTTATTGCTTCAGTCCTTCCTTCTAAAGCCCTAAGAACTCTATCTTAATAGCTCATTTCTGCCAGTCTCTCATCTTCATTTTATCCCTCTTCATCAATTTTATTTCCTCTTTGTAGTTCTTGATTATCTAGCCACTCAGTAAGCTGTTCAATCTCCCTTTGCATATCTAGTATCAATATTTGCATCAACATGATGCCTCCTCTTCCTCTTCCTCTTCCTCTCCCAGCCATCTTACTGCTCTGCTACCAAATGATGTAGCCCCAATATCATAAAAGAATAAAACAAAATTTAACATAGGACAAGTGCTTCAAAATATCATAATCTTTCATTAAAAATCCTTTTGCAACTCTACTCTACCTCTACAAGAAAACAAACAACTATTTATTATAATTTCAAAAATTACCATATTTGGCAAATTTTTGGGAAAAATGGAAGTTTCCATTTTTGGTAATTTTTAAATCTCATCCTATGAATCCTACTTTTTCTTAGAAGAAGCCCCCAACTAAGGCAAGATGAATTGCCAACTAATCAATGAAATCCAAGATACAATTTCAAATTTATTACAAAAATAAAATTATAAAAAAAATTGGAAAAAACTCTAAAAGCTAATTTTTAAAGTCAAGATGAGTTTTTAGGATTCCAAAAAATTTCAAAACAGCCACCTATCAAGCTAAGCTCAATCAACAATCCAAATAACTCCTTCTACTACAACTCCCTATAAAATTTCAGCCAAAACCCACATCTGAGTCAAAAGTTATGACCCCCAAAAGTAAATCTTGACCAAAACCCACACTTGAGTCAATAGCCTTGACCCACAGATGCCCCTACATTATAAAACCACATATTTTTCTTAACCATGTGATTGTAAAAGTGAGCTAAAACATGTATTTGCATCTTGATTATTTTTGGTAAATTGAATGGGGTAATTTTGTATTCTATTTGAAGAAACAAAGGGGTTAAACTATATTGAGTAAGATGTACCTCTTTTAAATTTGGAAACTTACATTGAAATGGAAACTGAAACTCCACATTTAACCCAAATATGTGATTCAAAACCAAACCAAAACATGGAATTACATCTTGTCTTCTATGTAATTTTTATGTTTGGGGTTGACTAGATTGTTGACCAGTTATAGGACGTCTACCAGAGGCTCATGGGTTATGAGATGTGATTTCATGCTGATGTTATTTGATCTCAATGGAAAACCCAACCATGGTAATGTGAAGGTATGCTCTATGAGATGTTTGTATTTAGTATTTGTCGATGCTCTCATGTCTTCTTGTGTGAAGCTGAGATGTATGTGTATGAGACACTTGACTTAACCATTTTTTGTGTCATTGATCAATTATATTGGGTTAATTTCTAGTTACCTTGATGGGACTGAAGTGCTTGTTTTGATCTTGATGATGTCATGTTGTGACATGTTTGACTTTACCATTTTGGAGTCTACAATCAATATTATTTTGGGATACTTTTTGATTGCTCATGTAGAACCACAAGGTATTCAAATTTACTTTTGGATACTTATTAGTTTCTCATTGAGAACCGATAGACATTGTGATTTATTCTGGTTGCTCATTGAGAACCATTGGGTATTGTGATTTATCATTGATGCCTTTAGTTTCTTATAGAGAACTGTTGTGATTATTATGATTATCATTTGACGCTTTGCAGTTACTTGTGGAGAACTGATGTGAATATTGTGAATTATCTTTTTGATGCTTTGTAGTCACTTGTATGGGGCTGAGGTGACTTTACTATGATTGTTTGATTTGTGATTTCATGACCCTAGGGTAGGTTATCTATATGTAGTGTCAGGAAGTGGCTTGCAATGGGGTCGAGAGCCATAAGAGGCTCTAGGGGTAACCCATTGTAAGTTGTTTAATAAGTGAAACCATTTAGACTAAATGAGAGTAAAAAAAAAAACTAACAAGATTAATTCTGTGTTCTCACCCATCCCTCAAGTGCTAGTATAGACTAGGATGGGAGTAGAGATAATGCTTGGTTATGACCTTGCATTCTGTATTATGCCTTGTTAGTACAAGAGGATACTAGTAACTATAGGGATCACTAGGGACCAGGGATTCCTAAGGGACCAGGGACCAATGCAGCACCCAAGATCATTCAATTATGTACAAGGAATAATCAATCTATTCACCCTCTCAACATTATATCATAAATAAAATAAAATCATATAGTGAATGTTTGCCCACAAAATATTGACTTGTCAATATGTTGGCAGTATTATATACCTGTACATAGGCATGAATATCTTTCATATTACAGTAAATTTTAATAGTTTCACCATTGATATTTTAGATAACAAGCTTTTTGAAAACATATCCAAAATGAAGCCAAAACTGACCTTGCAAGTTAAACTTATGTCTTCTTTACTGAACGTCAAGTTTACTGTAAAAAAAACTCATTCTCTAACTTTCTATTACATCAAATTTTAATGGAATAGTAATTTATTCAATTCCAAAAAAAGTTCATATGAGAGTACTAAAAATATATATTATAATGATTCAAATAATATAAATTTGTGGGTATATACAAAGATATAATTGTATCCTTATAAATGAGCTTGTTATTGAGGGTTTTGAACTAGTTTTATGAAACTCCATTGGATCTCCCTTCATGCCCAATCTTCTATATTGGATTAAAATAAATAAAATTCACTATAATTCATTTCTGTGTATTTTTAGACCAATAATTAGTCCATCTAAATATAAGAAAATTCTTATGAACTAACAAAATTCTCCTATGAGCTATTGTTATTCACTCCAAAATTAAAATAATAACCCAACAAATAGCTTAGTGGAATGCCAAAAATGTAATAACATGTTAAGTTAATATATGCTACTAGAACTTGCTAGCCAACCCCCACTAGTACACCTGTAAGAATAATTTAAATTTTCTTTTATAATCATTTATTTATTGGAGAAACAAAATGTTAATAAATATTGAATATCAGTCATACTAACCTCCTAGAATAGGTTGTATGCTATTTAAAAGCATGGTGACGTAAAGTATAGGAGCGATGTTTGATACAACTTCCATCACTTACTATTATTAAATGCTAATGCTAATTTATTCCTCGTTATCAAGATTACAACCATTAGAAAGGCTCCAAGTATAAACATTGTTCCAAGAATAGTAATCACCATTGGAAAACGATTGAAAGCATCATTTTTGAAGAATGATGAAGTTGATAAAGAATGTTTTTAGTCAATGTTTTTTCATTGATGTCAATCCTACTATTTGCTGGAATGACAATTGCTTATGTTATCCAAGTACTATCACTTAGTTGATTAACAAGGATGAGCTAATCAATAAGAGGTAACAAGAGCACATAAGGGAAATGTTGAGTTATGTTGTTTTAATGACATATAGGGATTAGCTAAGACATTGATGAAATGATGCATCAATAACATATTCTAAGGTATAGAGGTTGGACACACTTAGATACATTAGAAGTGTACGTTGAAACAAGGTTGACTACAAATCTTAACTAAGTTCATCAGTGAGTGTCGAGAAAGCTAGTTCAAGACGAGAAAATTTTCAATTGGAGCCAAGAAAATGATAAATCTAGTTTGTACCATGTAAAAGTGTTTAGGTGCAGAGTGAAAATATAGTAAGTGCCAAGCATCAGTAAAATATAGTTGATGTCGAGTGAATCCATAGTAGGTGTCAAGTAGTATTCAAGTGTTGAGTTGTTGCATTATTTGAAAAGTCAAAGATTTTCTAGTTCAAAAATGATAAGGTTGTTACATTGAATTTTTTGAAGGAGGTGGAAGATAAGGATGATGAGATGGTATCACAGAGTTTTATGCTAACTATTTTAGGTGAATAAAAATGGATTTATTATGATGTTTCTAGAAGAAAGAAATTGGAGGGAAAGATATATCATATCTTTCCAAGTCAATTCAAGTTATGAGTAGAAATCATTGATCAAAAAAATTAATTACAAACTTCTACATAAGGATTTATAGGTCATAAATTGAATAGTGACTGAGAGTAGCTGAATGTGGGCAAGTGTTAAGTGCCAAGGGGAAGAAATGGTGAGGAAGAATAGAGCACATAGGCTTTGATTTGATCAAGTGACCACAAGGAGGAGATTGCATTGACATAATGTGCAGAACATTCAAGGAGATAGAACTTGTAAGGGTGGACAAGCTATCAGAATTGTAAGAGAAGGAAGCCAAGCAAGGTTGTCAGCTGAATTGTGATCTGAGATCTGCAAGATTGAGTTGTAAGTTACATTAGGTCAAAGACTTTATAATACTCTCTAGAAATTATATTAGATAATGAAAGTCCTATGGAATTAGGTTGGCCTAATAGCCATTTGTAAATCCCTTAACAGGGTGACATTTCAAGTTGAATTTTCTAAATTCCACTAAAATGGTACACTCCTAATAGGGTGATGAAATCCTTTAATAGGGTCACATCTTAGAATGTGTTGTATCCTTTAATAGGTTAGGCCTTTAATAGGGCATCATTTCTAAAGGGTGAGAAATAAGGTAGCATATTATTGGTGGTTTTTCCAAATTGAGTTTCCACGTAAATTTCTATGTTATGTGTTGATTTCATGTGTTTCATTACTACATATTGATTTATAGTGACTTGCTGGATAAAGGTTTAAGATTGGATGCATGATTGGTTAAATGGTCTCACTATAAATAGTAAAAAAAAATGTTTGATTAGATAGTATTGGACCTTGAATAACTAGCAATTGGTATTAGAGCTATCTACTAATTTGGTTTTAAGGTACTAGCAGCAGGAAGATCAAGATGTCCAAGAGAGATGTTCCGAAGCTCAATAGAGGAAAATTTGTAGCATGGAAAAGTCTAATGAAATTTCAACTTGGATCAATAGGTGATCATTTAAAGACCTCAATTGTAGTGGATCGTGTAGATCTACCAGGATCCGTATCTGTAGATGATTTCAACAAAAGGAAGGAGCACAATCAAGCAATGTTGGAGATTGCCTCTACACTTAGCTATGTTTAATTTGATGACATCAAAGGATGTCACACTACATGCAAGATGTGGAAAGCCTTAACAAAGATCTATGGAGGAGATCAAAATGTTCAAAGAGAAAAAACAGAAAGCTTCAGAGTAAAGTTTGATAAAATGAAAATGGAGGAAGGAGAAAATGTTGCTCCAATTTGGAGCTAGAATGAAAGAAGTGGTAAGTTCAATAAGAAGTTTGGGTGGTCAGTTGGAAGAAGAAATTGTTAGTAAAAAATACTTGAGAACTCTTCTCCCTATCTAATATATTAGAGTTTCATCTATCCAAGAGCTAAGGTGTGTATGAGGAAACACACTAGCATTTGAAGGAATAGTGGGAAAACTTACTACATTTGAACTATCCAACTTTGATAACTATAGACCATAGAATCTTGAATCTTCTTTCAAGGCAAAGCTAACATTGAAAGACACTAAGGAGCTAAAATAAAAGAAGAATAGAAAAGGAAAACATGTATCTAGTGATAGTAGCACAAATGAAGATGATGTGGAGCAATTGAAAGCATTATAGCCAAAAGATTTTATAGAGGCAAAGGTAAATTCAAAGGTAAGATTCCTATTATTTGTTTCAGTTGCAATGAATTTGGTCATATTTCTACAAGGTGCACACAGACGAAGAACCACAAAGAAAGAAGCAATTACAAAAGCAAGAGAGAAGATGATATCAGAAATTACAAAGAAAAAGACAAGAGGTGCTACATTGATGAAGAAGATTCTGATGAGAATGAAGATGAAGTAGTTTATGTAGCCACAAAGGATGAATTAGGTGAAGATGAAGCAATAGCCCTAGTAACATGTATAAACAAAAATGACAAGTGGATAATAGACAATGGATGCTCACGTCACATGACTGGAGATAAAAGTAAGTTTATTGCCTTTACTCACTATGATGGTAATAGTGTTAGATTTGGAAGTGATGCTCCATGTTTAATCAAAGTAAAAGGTCTAGCATTAAACTTACAGACAAGATATCATGTGATAATGCCTACTATGTTGAAGGCTTGAATTATAATCTACTAAGTGTATCATAGTTAGGCAACATAAGATGCAAAGTAGAATTTGAAAATAGAACTGCCAAGATCTATGGCACTCATGGAAGTCTGATAGGAAAGGGTGACTAGACTAGGAGAAATTTATTTTATTTGGATATGGAAGATGTTATTGGTCTTGTTGTACAACTTGATGATGTGTGGTTGTGGCATAAGAGATTATGCCATGTAACTTTTGATAATCTGATCAACATCAACAGAATGAAGAAAGTTAGGGGATTTCCAAAACTAAAGAAGCCTAACAACACAATGTGAAAACAATGTCAACTAGGGAAGATGAAAAAGTCTAGCTTCAAAAGTAAGACCTATACTTCAAAAGAAGTATTAGAGGTAGTTCATACTGACTTGTGTGGTCCTATTAAAGTCAAAAGCTACAAAGGAGATATTTATATAATACTATTTGTAAATGACTACTCAAGAATGATGATTGTTAAGAAGGAAACAAGAAAAAGCTTAAAATGCCTAATATCTAATAGAGGAGGTGAATTCAAATCAAAAGAATTTGAAGAGTTCTATAATGATAGAGGAATCAAAAGGAAAACATCAACACCTAGAAGTCCACCACAAAATGGTATAGCGAAAAGGAGATATAGATCAGTGATTGATCGTGCCAGATCCTTGATGATGGAAAAGAATGTTGCACTCAAGTATTGGAAAGAAGCTGTAAGCACAATAGTCTACACCCTCAATAGAGTTCAAATCAAGAAAGGTAATCATGAAAAACCTTTTGAGATATGGTATGGTAACTCACCTAATGTTAAATATTTCAAATTATGTGGATGTAAGTGCTATATTCTTAAAGAGTCTAGGAATGTAAAATTTGATGCCAAAAGTGATGAAGGCATATTCCTTAGTTATTCCACTAGAAGCAAAGCTTACAAGTGTTTAACACTAAAAAAGTTGTGGAAAGTACAAATGTAATTTTTTATGAGCTTGCAAAAGTTCAAAATGATGAATGCACCATGAAACCAAAAGAGTACAAGTCGTTTGTGTACTTCTATGAGGGAAGGACTGATGAAGAAGATGCTACAAATCAAATTGGGAATCAACAACAAACTTTAGTATTTTCTGAGTCATAGCCAATGAATGTTGAGTTGCATTTAGATGTCAAGTTGTAAAATGTAAGAAATTCACATTCTGATTGTGAAATCAACACACATGAAAGGGATGAAGAGTTAGCTAATAGTCTGATGTTGAAAGTTCAAACATAGAAATAAGGAAAGAACCAAGATTAGCCAAGTATGTGAGAAGGCACCATCCTACAAAACAAATTATTCGAAAAAAAGAGGCTAGGCCAATGAAAAATAATAGAGTTATAAGTGAGAGATGTCTTCTTAGCAAAGTAGAACCCAGGATAGTGAATGAAGCTCTATAACTAATGACTTGTATAAAGCTATGAAAGAGGAGATAGAGAAAATTGAAAAGAACAAGACTTGGACTTTAATTCCAAGACCAACAAATAAGAATATGATTGGAACCAAGTGGGTGTTCAAAAACAAGTTAGATAAAAATGGTGAGATCACAAGGAACAAGTCTAGAGTAGTTTGTGAAGGTTATGTACAAGAGGAAGGACTAGATTATAGGGAGATATTTTCCCCTATTGCAAGAATGGAAGGAGTTAGGACCCTACTTGGATATGCTACCGATAAAGGTTTCAAAGTCTATCAAATTGATGTAAAGTAGGCATTTTTGAATTGTATACTTTAGGAAGAATTATACATAGAGCAACCAAAAGGTTTTGTTGAGGAGAACAATAGAGACAAGGTTTGCAAGCTATGTAAATCTCTGTATGGGTTGAACCAAGCCCCTAGAGCTTGATATGAGAGACTTCACAAATATTTCGTGAAGATAGGCTTTGAAAGAATAGATGACAACAACAACATGTACACCAAATTAGAAGAGGTAAGGATATCCTAATATCTAAAATCTTTGTGAATGATATAATTTTTGGAGGAAAGGAAGTACTAAGAAAAGATTTTGTTGACAAGATGAAACATGAATTTTTAATGTTCATGTTTGAAGAAATAAAGTTCTTTTTTGTATTACAAGTACATCAACTTAAATATGGTATATTTGTTACCCAATCAAAGTATATCAAAGAGATACTCAAGACATTTTGTTTAGAGGATTCCAAACCTATCAATACACCAATGGCAACAGGACATAGACTATCCAAGAATGATGAGTCTACTGAAGTCAATTAGACAATGTCTAGATCCATGATTGGAAAGTTGGAATATGTTGTACATAGTAGACCAAACATTGCTTTAGTTGGCATAGTAGCATGATTTTCTGCTAATCCTAGAGAAAATAACCTTATGGTAGTGAAGAGGATAATGAGGTATCTTAAAGGGAGAGATGAGCTTGGTTTGTACTACAAGATGAGTGATAAGTTTGAGTTGAATGATTACACTGATGCTAATTGGGGAGGAAACATTGATGATAGAAAGAGCACCAGTAGAGGAGCTCTTTTCTTAGGAAAGAGACTAGTCACCTAGACTAGTAAGAAACAAACATGTACCTCGTAGTCCATAGCAAAAGAAAAGTATGTAGAAGCAACCATTAATTGCACTAAAATTATGTGGCTCAAACACCTATTGAAAGGTATGAAGGAGGAGATTACTAAGCTAGCGATACAATATTGTGATAAAACAAGTGCCATAAACATATCCAAGAACACTATGATAAATGCAAAAACCAAGCACATTGCAATCAAGGATCACTATGTTAGAGAATTGGTAGAAGATAAGCAAGTGAAGATGGAATATATTTACTCAAAGGAACAAATTTATGATATCTTCACTAAATCACTACCTAAAAATGTTTTTGAGTATCTCAAAGGTAAGCTAGGGGTGAAACCCCTATGTCAAATTGTTTGAGTAATAGTTGAATTGCCCTACATCAAAAGGATTTGATTGGTGAACAAATGAAATTTGATGCAGAGGATACTAAAGTACATAATTCCCAAATTAGTCACAAGCATTGTGACAAAGGGAGAAGATTGGAAGATGCAAAGTCTATATTAGCATAATCAAAGATGCTACATCTTTGGCATTTTTTTCAAAGAGGGAGAAATAGAAAAAACTGATCAATTGACTGATCAACAAAGAGGGAGAAAAAAACTAATCAACAAGAGCTATTAACAAAGATAGAGAAATAGTAGAAGTAGAAGATCAAGGGATAAATAGAAAAATCTAATCTGATAGAGGGAGAAATAGAGGATCATACATACATAGGAGAAGAAAAGGAAACAACAACTAAGAATGAAAAACAAAAAAATAGGATAACAGATCAGAGGAATTAGTTTTGTATCAATAAAAGAGGGAGATATGATATAGAGAGATATGGAATGTATACGGAATGAAAACACATTTTCTTTTTTGCATATGAGCATTATGGTAACCTAATTGGTTAGCTTAGTTAAATTGATTAGTTTGGTTTCCCATCAAAGCCAAAGAGGGAGATTGTTGGAAAATGATTGAAAAGATCATTGTTGTTGAAGAATGATGAAGTTGATAAGAAATATTTTCAATCATTATTTTTTCATTGATATCAAACTTTCTATTTGTTGGAATGACGATTATTTATGTGATCCAAGTACTATCACTTAGTTGATTAACAAGGAGTTAATCAATAAGAGGTAACAAGAGCACCTAAAGGAAAGTCTGAATTATGTGTGTGTAATGAAGTATAAGGATCAACTAAGACATTGATAAAAGGATGCATTGATAACATATTCTAAGGTACAAAGGTTGGACACACTTAGATATATTAGAAGTGTAAGTTGAAACAAGGTTGACTGCAAAGCTTAACTAAGTTCATCAGTGAGTGTCGAGAAAGCTAGTTTAAGCTGAGAAAAATTTTAGTTGGAGCCAAACAAATGATAAATCTAGTGTGTGTGGATTAAAAGTGTTCAAGTGCCAAATGAAAATATAGTAAGTGTCAAGCATCAATATAATATAGTTGATGTCGAGTGAATCCACAATAGGTGTCGAGTAATGTTCAATCTTGAGTAACACAATATGTCTCAAGCACTAGTGTTTCAATAGTGCCAAGTTGCCATATTATTTGAAAAGTCAAAGATTCAATAGATCAGAGATGATAAGGTTGTTACATTGAATTTTGAGAACCAGGTGGAAGATAAGGATGATGAGCTAGTGTCACAGAGTTTTATACTAACTATTTTAGGTCAATACAAATGGATTTATCATGATGGTTCTAGAAGAAAAAAGTTGGGGGGAAAGATATCTCGTATCATTCCAAGTCAATTCAAGCTATAAGAAGGAATAATTGAGAAGAAAAATGAATTATAGAATTCTACATAAGGAGGTATAGGTCAAAAATTGGATAGTGTCTAAGAGTGGCCAAATGTGGGCATGTGTAAAGTGTCAAGGAGAAGACATAGTGAGGAAGAATAGAGCACAAAGACTCTGATTCGATCAAGTGACTACAAGGATGATATTGTATTGGCATAATGAGAAGATGACTCAGGTAGACAAAACTTGTAACTGTGGACAAGCTATTAGAACTACAAAGGAAGGAAGCCAAGAAAGGTTTTGAGCTAAATTGTGATATGAGATCTACAAGATAGAGTTGTAAGTTGCATCAGGTCAAAGACCTTCTAATACTCTCTAGCCATTGTATTAGATAATGGAAATCTTATTGACTTAGGTTAGCTTAACAACCATTTGTAAATCCTTTAATAGGGTGACATTCTAAGTTGAATATTCTAAAGTTCTCTAATGAGGCACACTCCAAATAGAGTGTTGAAATCCTTTAACAAGGTCACATCTAACAATGTGTTGTAGCCTTTAACAAGGTAGGCCTTTAACAAGGCATCACTTTAGAAGGGTGAGAAAGAAGGTAGCATGTTAGTGGTGGTTTTCCCAAATTGGGTTTCCATGTAAATCTTTGTGCTATGTGTTGATTTCATGTGTTTCATTACTACATATATATTTACAGTAACTTGCTAGGATAAAGGTTTAAGATTGGATGCATGATCAGTTAAATGGGCTCACAATAGATAGTTAAAAAGAAGAAGTTTGATTGGACAATATTGGACCTTAAATAACTAATTCACCACCCCCCACCTCCCCCCACCCCACCCTTAGGAATTCTAAAATAATTCTAAAAAGCACTGCAAAATCACTCACACTAATCTACTAGAATAGGTTGTATGTTATTTAAAAGCATGGTAATTACAAGTATAGGGGTAAGATTTGATACAACTTTCACCGCGTCCTGACTATTAGTAAATGCTAATGCAAATTTGTTCCTAGTAATCAAGATTATAGCCATTAGAATGACTACTGACACAAGTTAAGCACACATTAGAAAAGTGACTTGCACTTTCTCTCAAAGTCATTTATTCTGTAAGCAACTACTAGATAACTTGGCAAGAAAACACATAGTCTTGTAGTGGGTTAGCAAATCTTCCTTTTACTTAGTATCTCATAGCAGGAAATGGGATGAGTTTTTCCTTTTAAAACTTTATTGCCTTTTCTATTTCTTCTACCTGAATATCATTAGGGGATTTTATCTTCTAACTATAACTGTTTCCAAGCCTTGGGAAAGATGTCAAATGCATAGGCTAGATGAACTTGTGAAATTTTGGATGAGTGTTTTCTTTTAAAGCTTTATTCCCTTTTTGATTTCTTTTGCCCCAATATCATTAGAATGGGCTTTTATCTTCTGAGTGTAAGTGTTTCCAAGCTTTGGAAAAGTTGTTACATGCCCAAACTAGATGAACTTGTCAAATGTATACTTTCACTTTGGTACGCCTCATACTTTTGCTTATTATTTCTCATTGATTTTTATGGTTCTAGGCCGAATGACATTTTATTTCATTTGATGGAATGTTAGTGAGGCAGAGGTGTCTTGTATACATCTAAAAGTTTGAAAGGACCTTGAGGTACAATTCATGTAATGTCAAACATTTCATTGTTTTCCCTAAGATAATCATATTTGGAAATCATAGGCACTTATTTCTTAAGGCTAGTGTCAAGACTTGTCATCTCTACAATGCAAGATGAGGGGGATTGAATGGAAGAATACAAGGCTTTTTGTGACATCATATTTTTTTGGAGATTTTACCCACAGGCCTTAATAATTAGAGAAACTTTAGTTTTTTGAATTTTCCTAGCTTGTTTAATCATAATTAAAACATATTTACCATGGATTTTATGAGCTTACTACTTCAATTTCTATGTTTTTTTAGTGGCTTTATCTCTCATTAAAGATCCAAATTATAAAATGTTCTTTATGATTTTATAACGTTTGTTGTTATGTGCTAATGTCAAGACTTCTCATCTCTACAATAAAAGATGAGTGGGATTGAATGGAAAAATGAAAAGCTTTTTGAGACATCCTTTTTCTTGGAGATATTACCCATAAGCCTTAATAAGAGAAACTTCAATTTGTTGTATTTTTAGTGTTAGATTATAAATTTTACTATGTTTGTTGTTTAATTAGAATTAAAACATATATTCCAAGGATTCTATCATCTTACTACTTCAATATCTGTGTTTTCTTGGTGCCTTTACCTATCGGTCATGATCCAGTTTATTAGATATTCTTCATAATTTTATAACATTTATTGTTATGTGTTTGGGGGATGCAAATTTGAAAAATCAAACTCTAGTATTGTATTATTGTAGTTATTATTTAAATTATTTAATGGCTCAAATCTCTATTTGGTGTACATGGTTTATGTTGGTGTACATGTGCCCTTTTGTAGTCAATATATGGATGCAATTTATAGTGATTGTGTTCACGTAGAAGCTATCGCATAGGCTTGTATATGTTCATTTATTTTACTAAAAAACACAATTCATTTGGAGGTATATACTTGTTTGTCTAAACAATTCAAGACATTCAACTATTAAGTGATCCCTTTTAGCTATTTCCATTCAATGAATTTAAACACACTATAAGATTCTTAAGGGAATCTTGCTCAAATTAAGACTTTAAACTTCTCAATTATTCAATATTTAGAAAATTTGCAAATATTATTACGTGCAGGCTAGTTGAGAGCTTTGAACTAAATAGTTTGGGTTAGGCTACTGGTTGATAACTTTCACAATTCTGCCTGACATGATTTTTTCAACCTAGCAAAGGCACAATCACAAATGATAACATTCACATATAAGAGACTAGGTACAATGACCCTTTACATTCAGACTACTTAGTTTTTTCATGTTGCACAACCTTGTATTTTTTGATTTTAGATATCAATTGTAGAATACAATAGATAATATTTTTAAGAATATGCCTTCCATGCCCTTTAACCTATTACTAAATGTTTTACTTTAAGAGGACCTCCACATGTATAGAATTCAAGAAGATCAACTTACTAGAGACAAACACTTATTAAAAGTGTTACTCCAAATTAACTCCCAAATTGGCGATTTAGACTATATAAAAACTATCACATTACAGAAATACTATGACCATGGAAAACCAGTCATGGTCAATTCCCACTCCATGTATGAGTTTGGCACATGTTTCCTTCTTGTAATGTTTGCAACAAGATATTGGTTAGTTTTCCTTCTCTCCCTAATAAGAATTTCATAAAATAGTTTTCCCGATAATTTGAAATTTTAATAAAAAAATTTAGATATGATACTTTGCTATATCTAGCACTTAAAGTGCATTCTAGAATGAGAGAATATTTTGGTATGCTACTTCAGATTCCTAGTTTTCCAAACTAAGGAAGCTCTTATTTCAGAGCAATTACAATATTTTATTCTACTTCAATTTTGTGTGTGCACTTTAATGAGTCATTCCTAATAGATCTTCTATTTTTTTATTTGGACCTTAGTGACTCAAGTTCTTATATAAATTTTTTATTTAACTATTGTTGAGAGAAAGTGCACATATCTCTAAGGTATGTAGATTTCAATTCCTAAGTTTTCCAATTATCCTAGTTTCCTTCTCTTGCAAAGCTCCTATTTTCCAATTAGGATATTATGTATTATGGATTTCTAGTTTGTTTAACTTATTAATTAAGACATGTACAACAATTGTGCCTTATATAAGTATATTTCAGGAATCAAAAGTAGCAAGTTAATATTTTTGGAGAAAGTAATCCCAAGTTGGCTTTGATGTCTACAAAAGGTTGAGTAGTAAGAGTTAGATTTATTTAATGATACAGGTTAAGATTGAAATTATAAATTTAATGCAGGAGTTTTGTGGACAATAGTTAGATAATTCATGTATAATTTTAATTTTATATTAAGACAATATTTGTGCAACAATCAAAATTGGGTTTTTAGATTTAATTCTCCATGTAAGTCAAATATTTTTATTATTGTACCATCTTTATATTTTCCTTATTGAGAAGTGATTACCTCATGAATTTTGTGTGAGCTTCAAGAAGCTCTTAGTAGTTTGTATGCAACCCTAATTTCTTGTAAGTTTACTTCGTAATCAATGCATAAGTTATTTGCTTCATGTTTGACTTTGTAGTTAGAGTTTTTAGATATCTAAAACTTATTTATAGATTGAAATGAAAGAATAAAAGAAAAAATCCTATATATTTTCAGATTTAATTTTTATTCTATAGATTTTGTTATTTCTCTATGCTATCCTAGAGTTGGTAGAAAAATAGAGTTGTAAGTCACCATGTTTCATAGATTTGGGGATTTTAATTCTTTGATAAGAACAATATTTGTTCATCTTGGTTCTCAAATTAAATATTAATTGTCATATTTTCTTAACTAGTGATTTGAGATGATACTTAGTATATAAACCAATATTGTAAGGCAATAAGTACAATATAATATCAATAATGCATCACTTAAAAAATTGGTTTTTGAATAGACAATAATCAATATAAAAACAATGGAAAGAATCCAAATTGAGTAATAGTGAAATCAAGGAGGTGCTAACAAGACATCACATCAATTAACATTTGGTAAAAATCATAATAAAACAATGAAATAAGTTCAAGAGGTCATAAAGGAAGGATCCTACTCAAACTAATAACACGTATCTATGAGAGTGTTGATATATTCTAATTAGATATGAATGAATTGGTTAAATATTAAGTTATATAATACTTGATGTCATCTTCAAAGCTCTAGTAATAGAAAAAAAACTAAGTATATGAAACACAAATTATTTGAATATATGATAATGACTTAGACTTCAACTAGCATTCCAGCACTCTAGTTTAGGCACCAATAACGAAGATCCCAAGTATTGAATAACTTAAAGAGGTACATGAATATATAGAGAGAAATATTAGTATGATTTAAACTTTCTATATTCATATACCATAAGGTATTATCTAAACAAACAAAAAAATCTGAGCTTTTCAAAATTAGGATACATGGGGTATCATTTTGGATGTGATTGAGCTCTACTACGTTTTCATGAGAACTTTCAATTTTCTTATGTACAAACCTTTGTTTGAGCCTTCCTTCTATTAGTTATGACTTTTTCTTTGAGTTTCCTTCTATTGTAAGACCACATTTATTGTAGGAGCTTTTAGGCTAGGTTATAATGGCCACATCCAATGGTGACCCAATTGTTGTTAATAGTGTTTATGCTACTACTTTAGATAGACATGGAACCTCCATTGAAAAAATTCCCTCACAAATTCATCTAGAAGGTTTCTCATGAGGTAATCTTGATATTGTCCTACCTTTGCAAGAATTTGATGATGCTTGTGATTCGTAAAACAACATACCTTAATAGGTTATTTTGTCGGTAGGACTTCTCTTGAAGCTATGCTCTAAGAATGGGTTAACAAGAGTTGGACTCCTCATGGAGTCTGCCTTGACACTATGCAAAACCTTAACAAAGGTTTTTTTATTTCACTTCACCAATCCTTCATAGGCAAATGCATTTTTTAGCAATGGTTCTTGGTTTATGTGTTCCTCTCTACTTGTTTTTCAATGATGGTCAAGAGACATCACTATCTTAGAAGGTGCTTTATTTGAACCTACCTAATACCTACTATAGTTGCTACTGAGTGGAACATAGGAGTAGGGATTGCCCTTTAGCTATGCCTAGGATTAAATCCCAACATAAAGAAGTTCCTGTCAAGCCAAAAGAAGGGAAAAAGGAAGAATGGACTATTGTTGCACACAAGGGAAAGGTTACCTTAGATCTTAAATAGTCATATGTGGTGGTCCTTGTGGTTCCTCTTATTTCAGTAGGAGCCGAAAATGCAACTAGTTTAGGGATGCTAGTAGTTTCTTTGGAACCGAACCTTTTATTTTCATAGGTTTCAAACAATGGTGTCCAATAGGGGATTAAGCTAGCTTCTAGGGCTAACACCTTGGTTTTGATTCATACCCCTCCTGCTACTTCTTCTATAGCAACTTAGAATGTATGACATTCTTGCAATCCTCCCAGGGGTGCTAAGAAACTAGAGTTGAAACATCAAGCCATCAATCTAGAGGATCTTCCTTTTGTCTTTAACCTAGTTTCAACCTTCTTGCAAAATAGATACTCCTCTCTCAAAGATAAGGAAGCTATGGAAGAATTTTCATGAATTTTTTATCATGGAATTGTGAAATCTCATAGACCTCTCTAGAAAGTACTATGTCAAGGATACCTATAAAAGACTTAGAATTTAGATTTTCTTTGTAGGCAAGAAGTTAAGATCTCTTGTTTCATGTTTTCTCCTACATGTCACATAATTTGGCTGAATGACATTATGTTTTGCTCTGAACTCAAAGCTAGCAAAGATGGTGTAGTTACTCTCTTGTCACCTTGTCTTCATTCTACTATTATTTCACATTGTTCTAACATATGCATAGAATAATTTGTTTTTTTTTGTCCATTAAAAATAATTCCTTTGGAGTAATTAAAGTTTATGCTCCTAATGATGCTATGGAAAGATCACAAATGTAGGGTTGGCTAGTTAACAACTTGCCTCTAGCTACTTGGGTTATGTGTGGGGACTTCAGTATGGTTGAGGTGGCCTCTGACAAAGATGGAATTTTTCCTTTTCATTTGATGATTGGGAAAAGGGAATCTTGTTACTACATGCACAATGAATTGGGCCTTTTTGATCCCAATACTAATTGCCACCAATATAGTGGGGTTTCATAGACTTGGTCCAACTTTTGAGCTTGGTTTGACTGTATTTTAAAGTGTCTCAATCATGCCATGATTACTGCACACTCTTTTTTCTCCTTTTGTGAGGATCATGATTTACCTATCACTCCCTTTCTAGATGTGATGTTATTAGACAATCATCTTATTTATAATTTCCATTTCATGGCTAACAAATATTCAAAAAGTTATCAAGTCACAGTTCTTCCTCAACACATCTATGTTGATGCATGCTTCCACTATTTCTCATAGCCTACATGTTTGGAATCTAGAGCCACATATGTATTCCTAGATAGGTTGGATTTAGTGGTGGAATGATGCCATTACTAGAACCACTTATTTTCTATAAATCTATGAATGATAGTTGACAGTTTTTAGAAGGTGGTCTTATGAATCCACTTCTTCTACACTCAAAAAAGCTTATGAGGCTCTCACCCTTAATCCCTTTGATGTTGATTTGCAAATACATCTTTGCAAACTTTTCCATGATAAATAGGTTGTAGATAATTATGCCACTTAAGGAGCCCAAATCAAAGATCACCTCTACTAGTTGGAGGTTGGCAATAAAGATTTGAAAGAGTTCTTTCAGGTTCTTTTAGCTTGTCATGCCAATTTTGGGATCAAAAAAATCAAACATTACACTTCTATTCTCTCCAGTCTCCCTGACATCCTATAAGAATTTTTTCATCACTATGAGAACATTTTTCGTTCACAAAAAAATTCAGTTGCTCAAGAGGAAGCTCTTAGAAAGTATATTTCTATTAGTCCAAAACACTTATGAATTGAACAATGTTCTTTTTGTGAGAAACTTCTTATCCTCTAAGACCTTAAAGAGGTGGTTTTCTCCATGGAAGATTATAAATCCCCTAGGTGTGATGAGTTTCTGTATGAATTTTACAAACACATCTAGGAGCATACTGGTCCTCATCTACTCAAAATTTATCTTGAACCCTATCATTCTAAAAGTTTAGGAGCTATTATCAAGAAAGGAAACATGAAATTCATACCTAAAGCTGGATATCCTAAGGATATTTGTAATTGCCAGCCCATTATCCTTCTGAATGTGTCCTATAAGATTATGGCCAAGGCAATTTCTCTCAAAAAATTCCACCTCCTACCTTTAATTTTGGGGCATTAACAAACTAGCTTTATCAAGTCTAGATATATTCTTAACAACATTATTGCTATCTAGGAAGGAATAGGGTGGGCTCACAAGTCCAAGCAGTCGACTTTTTTTTTGAAAATTGATTTTTCTAAAGAGTGTGACCGAATTGAATGACCTTTTATTTTGGCTATGCTTTCGGCTCTTGGTTTTGGTCCCAACCTTTTGTAGTCTGTGGAAATGCTCTTTGGAGATGCTAATGCTTGCATTACCATTAATAACTCCCAATTTGATGCTTTTGGGATTTTTTATTGCATCAAGTAGGGTTTTCATCTGCCTCCTGCACTTTATGTTCTTGTTGTTGAAGGGTTTGGCTATTTGCTAGCCCACTCCATGTCTCCAGGTTTGGTTCATGGCATTTCCTTGCTAGAATCATCTTCCCAATTAGTCACTGGACATTTTTTTGATGATTCCTTTCTCACTCTTTTGGAGGATGAAGAAATAATAAAAAATGCCTTAACTTTCCTTAACACTTTTTGCCAAGCTTCTAGCTCTGCTATTCAATGGCATATAATGCTCTATTATTGAGAGTCTTTTTTGCCAGCATCACCTTGGATTAGCTAGATTGAATGGAAATGGGTCACTCATGGGGAAATCTTCCACTTTCTATGCATTCCCTTTTCTTTTCAAGCATCGCTAGTTGATCTATGGAATGCTGTGCTTGACAAGATTACTAAGAAGCTGGATTATTGGCTTGAAAAATAGCTTTCTCTTGCCAAAAAATTCTAAATTTTCTCAAAAGTTCTTGCATCAACTCATGTCTATTATTTTTCTTTTTGGGCTCCTTCTAAAGCCTCCTATCAAAAACTAGGGTAATTTCTTTGTAATTTTCTCTGGGCCTCTAGTTCCAATCATCATGGCTTCCACATAGTTGCTTGGGATTTTTTTGTCTCCCAAAGGAATCTAGAGGTCTTGACCTACTTTCCACATAGAAGAAAGACCTTTCTATATGTGCCAAATGGATTATTTGTGCCATCATTGGAGATGAAGCCTAGAATATTTTGGTTCAGCATTGCATTTCTTCTTGATTTCATGTCAACCAACTTGCATGGAAGGGCATTGGATTTTACACCCTTCTCATCATGCATGAGCACGTGCTCATATAAGGATCTTTTGTTATCAACAGAATATGGAAAGCTTAGAAAGCTATCAAGCCTTGGCTTCACTAGTCTAGTGATGAGTTCAATAATAGACTCCCTTTGAATACGTAGAACATCTGGTGGTCTCCCTTGTTTTCCATCTAAGTTATTCCTCTTGCCAAGACTCAAGGTCCTAGTGCTCTACATTTTTTCAAATGAGGCATCAAGACTCCTAAAGATCTTTTCTCATGGTTTCCATGAGTTTCAAATCTTGGGAAGATATGCAAGTCCAATACCAATGCACTTAATTCATAAAGTGGGCATTTAGTTTATGAGACCTTGGTGAACTAATTGGAAGTAGTATCCTGGGACTTTCACTTTTACAAACCAAGTCTAGATCATAGATGGATTTCTCTCCATCTTTCAATGGTGGATATGCTCATTTAGAGATGGAATTTGAAATCTTCTCTTGAATGGGGAAAGCACTTTGACACTATTTGAAATGTTATTACACAACCCAAGATTGACAATTTTTCTTGGTGTCTGGCTTTTCAAGGTCACCCTGTTGGGCCTCAACTCAAGCATATTGGGGTTTCAGATCCTACATGTCCATTCTATGGAAAACTAGATTCTTTCTTGCATATTTTTTTGTTTTTGTAGATGTCCTCAAAATTATTGGCATTGAATTCATGATTTCATCAAACTATTCAAGGATGAACCCTCTTCTTAGCACATGGTTAATTTGGATGATTTCCCTAGGATCCCTTTAGAATTTACATAGATTGGCATACCTTCAGGATGGAAATTTTTTTCACTATATGGAAAGATGGAAATGTTGTTCTTATCACTTAGAGTTTTCTTGATATTAATATTGCTATGTACACTAAGGTGTATGGTTATAATAATGTAATGATGCATATACAAGTTTAAGAAAACAAAGTGGTCTTGGAGGTGGACCACCTAAAGTGCTTCTTAATCACTAGAGCGATGCCTCTTGTAATGTTGGCAGTGTTCCTCGTGATGCCCTTGTTGATACCTTGATACCTAGAGGCCACTACCAGTAGCACAACTCTTTAGTCCACTGCTTGAACACCCCATGCTCCCACACTTCCTGCCTCCTCTCTCCCAATAGTGGCAATGATGAATGGAGGCACATCTCAATTTCCTTGCTACATGGTGGCACTATCTAGTTCCTAGCTCCTTCTCCTGGTGTTTGGTGAGTAGTCTCTAGGAAATGGCATTTTTTCCTAGAACTAGCAATCTCACCTCTGTGGCCAACTATGAAAGATGGTGACTAGGCCACTGATGTTGTTGATGCTACTCTTGATGGCTAGACTATTCCTAGTCCACCTCCCAATCCCAAAGATGATTGTGGTTTCCACAATTGTGATTAGCCACCTCTCTCAGTAGACACTTCTTTAGTGATGTAAGGTTTCTTTATATGTTTTTTTTTTTTTTTTTGGATGAATAGTTTATGATTCTTGCTTCGATCGTGTGAACCCTCATAGGGTGATCTTGTATTCCCTAGCCCTTTTTTGTGAATTGAAATCCTTGTGTATTAGTTTTTAATAGAAAATGACTATTCATAAAAATTAAAAAAAAGGACACACATCTTGAGGCTGAAACTAAGAGTTAAGGGATTGAAAAGTATAGTATAAGAAGTATTCATTCTAATAGTGCTATACTTATACTAGTTACAATTGAGCTATTGTTTTGCACGATGCTTAATGATAACAATCCTTTTGAACTCCTCTCATGAAAAATTAAACTTGGGGATTAACCCCAAGGTTTTGAGTGATCTTGTGACCTACTAGAATCCACTTATTTGAAGATAAACGTGTTTTTTCACTAGGAGACCTTTGCTGGTTTGAATCAATTTCAAATCAAATAATCAATCTGCTTGCTATTTCAAAATCAACCATGAAAGAAATATGTTTTTTTTAGTTTTTTATTTTTTATTTTTTGATGAATGCAATCTAACAATGAAACTATATGAATTCCATATTTAACCAAGGGATTAGTAAAGAAAATAAAAAAGATAGGGTAATGAGAAGCGAACGCAAATAACATGAAAGGGAAATCCTAAAGGACATAAGCTATGGAAGCAACACGTCAATGCGTTAAGCCTTTGAAAAGATAGGTGGATAACCAATGAAAATAGGAGCAGTGCTTCCTTAATTCCACTAATGCAATCATTGATGGGGACTCATTAGTTATTGTCATTGAACACAATCATCCTAAATGGTAGGAATTGTTTCAAACTCCTCTCTTGAAACGTCAATCTTGAGAATCAACTCCAAGGTTTCAGGCGATCTTGTGACCTATTGGAATCTTCTTAGTTGAAGATAAATATTTCTTTTCATGAGGAGGCATTTTCTGGTTCAAATGATGTTGGATAAGATGTAGAATTTATTTGCTTCTTTGAAATAAACATGCAAAAGAACTATTTTTATGTTTTTTAACTAATGCAATCTAACAATGAAACTATATGAATTCCTAATTTAACCAAGGGTTTAGTAAAGAAAATAATGAAGATAAGGTAATGAGAAGTGAAATAACATAACATGAAAGGTAAATCCTAATAGACATAAGCTACAAAAATAAGACATCTACGGGTTAAGCATTCAAAAAGATCAGTGGGGAACTAATGAAAATAGGAGTAGCACTTCCTTAATTCCACTAATGCAATCATTACTAGGTACTCAATAATCGTAAGATTTTTCACCTTTCATCAAATTGCAAGACCACAAAAAGTGCATGTTACCTATTTTTGCCTCCCGACAAAAATTTGAATTTGAATACCTGAACCCACCCAACAGTCACTTCCCATCTTTAGTATTATTTTAACACCATGGAGATACAAAAAATAAATGAGTAAAAAACCTTATTGTATCCCATATATTTCTTAATTTATTTCTGTTGGCCCACAACTTTCCATGCCGTTAGATCATTCATGATCTATGGTGGGCACTTTCCTGCATTCTCAAGATGTACTACCTTAAACAATGCAGGGAAGACCCTTCACGATGCATGGAAGGTGGGTCCATGTTCTTCTTGTGGGCCATAGAGGGTAGAGCTACTAGAGAGCTGGCAATTTGATTGGCATTGGCTTTCCTACATTTTTTCTTTTGTCAGATGGCTGGCGCATGCCCACAATGTGGAGTAGCAAGGATATTAAGGAATGCAGGCAAGTGCCTTGCTACCGTGTGTCCTTGTGAGGTCAAGTTTGTTCCATATGCCACAAGGTGATGAAATATGGGGCCAAGTCACTGAGGTGGCTGTCAGGGTGTTCGTGGGCTCAAAAATTTTAGTAGGGCAAGCTCAGTGTAATGAGGATCTTCACGATCATTGATCTTATGGATATCAATGATCGACACTTTCATACATTATGAAGATGCAAGGAAATTAAAAAATGCAAGAAAGCACCAGAAGGACACATGTCCTAGCAGGCCTAGCTAAGGAAATTAATAGAAAGATTGGTAGTTATGAGACCATCATGGTCAGGGTTTTGAGGAGGTGGTGCAGTTAGTTAAGAAGATGTGGTCAACCACGTGGAGACTTCACGGGGTGGAAAAATGAAATTAAATCATTGGTGCACATGGCTCATCTTGATGGTAGGATTTGGCTGACTTTTTGACTTTGTTGACTGATGAGCCAGAAGTAAGGGGAATCAGGTTTTCTTGCACAATCTAATCTTCATGATCAATTCCAACCACTCCCGAGTGAATGCTACACTTGGTAAATGAAGGAGAACACTCCACCACCCTAGTTTATCATTCTACCTGGTCAGAATGGTTTAGTGGCATTGTTTTTGTCAAGGTCATGCTTTAACAAAATGTCAAATTTCATGGTATCTGAGTCCGTGCCTAGATCAAATTTTCTATAGAGACTTAATGATAGTGGTTGTGGAGTAACTTCAGTTAGAGGACATCTTAGTTATGCCTAAACTATAAAGGCATTTTTTGTAGATTTTGTTCTGGTTGACTCTACTCTTTTTTCTTTGATATTGCCCTGCAACTTCAGTGTAAATCCCCTTTGCCTCTGAATTGTATGATATTATACCTTATCTCCTTCGGCCATTGATGTAAAGTGCAAGAACTATTTTCCTCTCAGTGGTGTATTGTGGATATCTACATTCTTGCATGACTATATCTCTATTGGCCTATGAAAGGTATACAAGTGAATCCTCTCTTTCCTCGTGTCATTCATTTGGGTTTCCTGATCTACATGTGATTGTTAGATTAAAGCAAGTCTAAATGTTTATATCTTTTGGTGTCATGATCGTTCAATAGTGCATGTATGGGTAGAGATTGGTTTGAACACTCTATTTTGATGCATCACCTCCTTAGGTTAGAATAGGTAGATTTGGTTCTATGCATTCTTTCTCCCTTTTCCTCTCCAAGAGTAGTTAGGAGCACCCAGATAGTAAAGGAAGCCGGCCTTCTCTGGAGACTCAACCTCATAGTTCAAGTCCCATAGCTTGGAGGTTTTTTCCATGTTTCACAAGGTTGTCCTTAGGTAAAAAATTTGGACATGGGTGCAAATTTTTGTGAAAACAATTTTTGGCACACTCGGTGGGACAAAGAAGATTCGACTATATAAGTCAACTGGTTAGCCAGTTGATCCTAATACACTAATAATTTGGGTGTTATTCTTAGTGCCATTAGCCTTTTGAGGCATCGAATCAAACACCATGGTGACGCTAGTGCAAATCTACTAGTTTAAAGCAGAAACAGTGCTAGTATGTAAAGATCATCTTTGATCTTTTTGTGATTTTCAAGTTTTCTATGAGATTGTAATGTTTTATGAAGCTTTGTCCATGGATACAATTCATAGAAATAGTTATTATTCCCCCCCATATCATGAAAATTGTATTCCTCATCCTTCATATTGCCAATCTCAATCTCAACCCCAAGTTGCTTATAGCCAATCTGCTCAAAACTATTACTCTCTTCCTACATCTAATCCACCAGACCCAACATCCTCATATGAGAAGCTTAAAGATATGATGTTGGAGTTACAAAGGTATATTGAGAGAAAACTCTAGGAGAGGAGTATGAGAATAGACCAGAGGTTGCATGAACAAGATGAGTTGTTGCTAGACCTTTATAGGCAGCTTGATGAGGTTTCAAGGCAACAAGAACTTGAGAGACAACAGGAGGAGATGGCCTACCCGGCCTATCTCCAAAAAGAAGAATAAGATAGGGAGAGACAGAGACATTTTGAGGAGAACCTTGCAAGGAAAGTTGTTGTAGCAAGAGAGTAGGAAATGAGGTTTTAGTCAGCTCATTTTCAAGTCAAGGAGGCATATGCCCCCCCTTCTCCAAAGTATGTCATCCCAAGCTTTAAGAAGCCCACTCCCTCACAAGAGCTTGCTATTGTAGCCCCTCCACCCCCTGTAAGAGAGAGTTGGAATAGTCATGAACCCCCGGACCTATCACTATTTCCCTATTTCTAGGTGGGCTAGTTGTATGGACTCCTGATGGTCCAAATATGGAGTTTCAGTAGAATGAATCCAAACCCACAAAGATTCCATGTGAGGAGTTGCAATCTACTAAGGAGAAAAAAGATGAGGCTATTGAGCCAAAGAAAGAGGACCTAATCCTCTTATTTGAAGAGCTTCCCTCTTTTGTTGTGGAAGAAGAAGAAGACAACAAGGTTGTTCCTCCCCTCAAGGAACAAGTCATGAATTTTGAACACTTGCTAGTGAATGAGGATCTGCTACTAGAGAAGGAAGAGAATCATTTTCTATAGCAGACAACCCTCTATGATGAGGAGCATGTTCCACAATAGCAACAAGTGAAAGGTTACACCATACCAGTAGATCCAAAGGAAGTGGTTCATGGGCAGCATGAACAAGATGTGGAAAAAAGTTGTTTACAACAAAAGGAGGAGCCACTTCCAAACCAGTTGAAGACTACCATTGCAGAGCGCAGTCAAGTGCTCGAGGATGATTCCTCTGGCCCTATACCATCAAGAGGATGCCCCATGAGGTATCTAGCTCTACAAAAACTCTACAATTTTTCCCTAGTATGCATGTCATACCTGTTGATTCACCTGACTTGCATTATGCATGGAACAAGAAACCAATTGATAAGGAAGGGTAGCTATTTTAGCAAACCATTCAATGGGTTTTTTTGACCCCTCTCTTTGTAAATATTTTTATATATTAGAGTATTTTTCTTTCTATTGGTTTCCTTCTTTCCAAGAAGTGCACAAGCACAGGCTTCTCTCTGTGAGATAGCCAATTCTTTTGAAGTTTTGAAGGTTGCAGATGCCTTTTTGGTCTCTGGTTCCAGTTGCAGAGGGTAGGTTTTTCAGGGTTTTGTTCTCACAGAGGTAGGGTTAGGGTTTCACTATGCACTGATCCATACTTTTTATGACTCTATAGCCCAATGGATACATAAGGTCACTGGCCATATACATAGTTAGCTTCCATCCCCTCTAAGTTGTCAGAAATGTTACCTATTTTTGTCTCCTACAAAAAAATTGAATTTGAATACTTGAACCCACCCAACGGTCACTTCCCAGCTTTAGTATTATTTTAGCTCCATTGAGATACAAAAAATAAATGAGTAAAAAACCTTATTGTATCACATATATTTCTTAATTTATTTCTGCTAGCCTACAACTTTCTGCAGCATCAGATCTTTTGTGATCTACCATGGGTGCTTTCCCACATTCTCAAGATGTACTACCTTTCAACAGTGCAAGGAAGCCCCTTCACGACATGTGGAATGTGGATCCATGTTCTTCTTGTGGGCCATAGAGGGGAGAGCTACTAGTGAGATGGCAGTTTGATTGGCACTGGCTTTCCTACATTTTGTCTTTTGTTAAACTTTCTGACAATACGGGCAAGCACCCTAGTGTCACATCTCCTAATAATGTCACAGAGGATATTCACGTAGGTTCAGAGGGCACATGTTATGGGCACCATCAAATCTCCCAAGATCAATGGCTGGTGCATGCCTGCAATGTGAAGTTGCAAGGATATTAAGGAATGCAGGAAGGCACCTCGCTATCAGGTGTCCTTGTGAGGTTAGGTTTTTTCCATATGTTGCAGGGTGATACTAGATGGGGCCAGGTCGCTGAGGTGGCTGTCGAGGTGTTCAATGGTCCAAAAAATTTATTGGGGTCAGCATAGTGTAATGATGATCTTCACGATTATTCATCTTACAGAGATCAATGATTGGTGCTTTCTCACATTATGAAGATGTGAAGAAATTAAACAATGTGGGAAAAAACCTAAAGGACATGTGTCTTAGAAAGCCCAGCTAAGGAAATTAATAGAAAGACTGACAATTACGAGACCATTGTGGTTAGGGTTTTGAGGAGTTGGCATAGTTAGTTAGGAAGATGTGGTCAACCACGTGGAGACTTCATAGGGTGGCAAAAAAAAATTAAATCATTGGTCCATGTGGCTCATCTTGATGGAAAGATTCAGCTAACTTTTTGACTTTGCTAACTAATGAGCTAGAAGCAAGGGGAATCAGGTTTTCTTGCACAATCTGATCTTCATGATCGATCCCAACCACTCCCGATTGAATGCTGCACTTGGTAGATGAAGAAGAACACTCCACCACCCTAGTTTATCCATCTACTTGGTTAGAATGGTTTAATGGTGTCATTTCTATTAGGGTCCTGCTTTTAAAAAAAAATCAAATTTCATGGTATATAAATCCGTTCCCAGATTAGATTTTCTATAGAGACTTAATGGAAATGGTTGTGGAGTAACTTCAGTTAGAGGACATCTAAGTTATGCCTGAACTATAAAGGAAAATTTTGTAGATTTTTTTCTAGTCCACTCTTCTCTATTTTCTCTGATATTACCTTGCAACTTTAGTGTAAATCCCATTTGCCTTTGAATTGTATGACATTATACCTTATCTCCTTCAACCATTGATGTAAAGTGCAAGAACTATTTTCCTCTCATTGGTGTATTGTGGATATCTGCATTCTTGCATGACTGTATCTCTTTTGGCCTATGAATGGTATATAAGTGAATCCTCTCTTTCCTTGTGTCATTCATTTGGGTTTCTTGATCTACATGTGATTGTTGGATTAAAGCAATTCTGAATGTGTATATCTTTTGGTGTCATGATGGTTCAATAGTGCATGTATGGGCAGAGATTTGTTTGAAAACTCTACTTTTGTGAATCACCCCTTTAGGTTAGAATAGGTAGATTTGCTTCTATTTATTCCTTCTCCCTTTTCCTCTCCGAGACTAGTTGGGTGCATCCTAATAGTAAAGGAAGCCAGCCTTCTCTGAAGACTCAACCTCATAGTTCAAGTCCCACAACCTGGAGGTTGTTTCCCTATTTCACAAGGTTGTCCTTAGGTAAAGACTTTGGACATGGGTACAAACTTTTGTTACAACAGTACATACATGTGAGATGAAAAGTTATGCAAGAAGAATTTGGTGATCACTTCTCGAACTTAGCAAAATTCATAAAACCATAGAAAATGCCAAAATTAAAAGATTGCACAACCAGAAACAATAAAATAAACTTTTGCCTCGATCACATTCCATGAACATACATTCACAAAAATATGACACATTTAGGAAAGAATCACTACACTCCAAATGCAAACACCAAAAGCATATGTTAGTGCAAAATAATGGCAGCCTTGATTACATATTACATTCCAATATTTATAAGAAATCATCTCCTCAATTTGTGTTGAGAATGAAAGATATCTTCATGTAATAATATGATTTTAATTTAATAAAAAGAAAAATTATATACAAAAAAATACCTAACTAGTGCTTAGGAGGACTCCATCCATTTTTATATTCATTAATTGGATACATGAGCTTACATATCATAAAACAAAGAATTAATGAGAAAAAAAGAATAAGAAAACCTTCGGTCAGAGTAGATTTGTCTGGAAGTGTCAAAAATTGAAGCTAATCCTTCATTGGGTGTCTCTCAGAGTTAAACTACTATCATAGTGTGTTTCCAATGCATGGAGAGCTCTAATTTTGGAACTAGTAGTTAACTATCAATGCAACTCTGGAAAAGAAAACCTCAATGGAAGTGCATTAGCACATCTATGCACCTCTAACTTCTCCAAAATTCTTCCAACACTTTGTTGCTAAAAGGCACACCAGCACACCTGACACAACAACGCACTAGTGCACCAACATAGTAGCAAACCTCAAAGGTCCAAAATTGCAAAATTTCAACAAGTATCAAAATTCAAATTCCAACTTCTAGGTTTCACCCCCCTCATACTAGATCTATGTCTAGATGCTTTCTCTTGAATTTTTTAATAATCATCAGCCTTTTGTTGATAATTATCTACCTCTATATGGATCTTAGAAAAATCACCAAGTCTGGCATCTAGCTCTAACAAGGATTCTTCTATTCTAAACACTTGCCAAATGTGCTCATCAATAGAAAATTCTTCAAAAATATTCCTGAATTTCTTTAATACTACCTCTACTTGTATCAATTTCCCTTGTGAATCATCTTCAAACATGTCTAGACATGCATCATTGTAGAGTTTTTCTGCCTCCAAAATTTGATGTCGGGCTTGGTCCTTGAGCCAGTGGATCTCCACATGTAATGATTCCATTACATTTTTTCTATCCACCATTTTATCTATATTTTCCTACATAGCATGAAGTGGCTTTAGATTTCCTTGGATGATAAAAATGCCTTTTTCCTCAAAATTATTTTGCCATTGTTGAGAGGTGTTCAAAAATGGATCCAATTGTACTCCTCACCCATCTCATCTATCAAGTGCAGCATTTAGAGTCTCTTTGAGGTGTTTAAGATCCAAGGGACCAATAACTTAGGCTAAATATCCTTTTAGGATTTCATTTTACCTAGGAAGTGTCATAAGTTCTACCTCTTCCTATTCTAAGCTTCTAAACACCTCCTTCATACCCATTATGATCATTAGCTTGGTTTTATCCAATGTTGGCTTCCCAAGCATCATCTCTCTGATTTGATAGTCTTGTCGATCGAAATCTTCTACACCTATAAGAGGAGGGATAGCCACTTGTACAAAAAAATCTTGATTTTGATCACTGTTAAGGAATTTTAAGGCTCTTTCTTCCTTGATTGATTCTACCATGATGCCTTCTTTAGCATTGAATTATTGCTTTTTGTTCATTATCATCTCTTTTCTTAACCACTATAGAGTTCGCTCCGCATAAGGCCTACCTCTAGATGATGTAGGAGTCTACTCTATGTTTCCCTTTCCCTTATCACTCCTTTCTAGGGTTTTCTCCCTCTGTGATGGCTCATCCTTAGTGGTCTCTATGTTCGTGGAGCCCATTGTTCTCACCTTAGTGTCCTAGGAAGCTTATTCTCTAGACACTTCATCAGTTGCCATTTGTTGTGGCTCTTCCTTTGGTTCCTTTTGAACTTGTCCTTCCTATGAATTTTTTGGTAGAGGAGTAGCAAATCTTTTATCCACAATTGTGACTTTCAATGGTGATGGAGGAGGAAGATCAGGACCCTATGATTCTAGTGGCATCTGAGTCCAATCTTCTTGTTGGGGCTCACTGGTCAGTGTATCCCTAATCTTGTCTCCCAAAAATTTGGTAGCTCTGGCCATGAAATCAAAATTTAACATCTTAAAGACATCAATTCCCTCTATGTCCTACTTATCAATCCATTGTTGCATTTCATCCTCTATTATAGTCATTTTTTAGAGGTTCTTTTGGTATTGATGGTGGTGTAATAGTCAAACTTCTTCTCCTTTCTAGCTTTGTGGGTCTTGCTAGTGGGGTTCTCCTATTTAAAGGTACATTATCCTTATCATCCTCTTCTTCATCTTCCTCTAGAATAGGTTCTAAAATGGATGGGAAAGGAAGTACCCTCCTCATCACACTTTTCCTTTTCTTGATAAGAGTCTTGATCTTTCTTCCTTTCTTAGGCACAGAAGGGGGTGCTTGTTGTATCTGTTGAGGTGGAGAGACCTCTTGAACCTCAACTTCTATCTCTGTTTGGCTAGGTGCAATAGCTAGTTGCAATTGTGAGTCATCTTGAACTTTTGATGCCATAGTATCCTTGGACCCTTGTACATTTACTTCCTCTTGCTATTGGGCTATTAGGATTTTACCTTCCTCTAGCTTGAGTCTTTGGGGAGAACTTCTCTTTCTTTTGCCCTTTTCTTTTCTCTCCTAATAGTGATAGTATCCAATTGGTCTATCAAGATCTTATACCATTTCAGGCCTTATTGGTGACTGAGTTGCAAAGGTAGGGTTGGTGACTTTCTTCCCTCTACCTTTGGCTGAGCGAGCTTATGCATGGAAAATTATTGTTTTAGGTATTGGATCAAGGTTAAATGGTTGCTTGATCCAATCCTTTGTCATTTTAATGGCATGCCTCGCCCTATGGTTGATGTTAGAATTCTCTTCTCTATTGACCTCAACACTCACTATGGATCATTCCCCAATTTTATCTACGTTGAACAAAGGATCGAGCATCTCCCTTGAGTCTTTTTGCAATATCTTCAATGGGATTTTTATCTTCAGGGCATTCTCTACCAAGTACAAAGTCATTCTACAATAATCCTTTATTTAGATATCATAGTCATTTGTAGTGTTCATCCAGTGATCCTCAATGGATTCTTCATGTGTGAATGCTTTACCTGCTAGATACTATACTCTACTGATATTATCAAAACATGGCCTCGAAGAATTGTACTCTTCTAAGGGATACTTATCCTATTCATGCTCAAAAGAAGGAATATCTTGCTTTCGTTTCACTTGCAAAAGTCCTATGGTCAAAGGCCATGTCCAACAATGTTTATGTTGTTCTCTAACTTTGGCATATGCAATCTCAATTTGTCAAGCAACTTCCAAGAGGATGAGTCTATCAAAAGGGTACCTTGGAAGCTTCTTTGGGTTGATCATGGTACCAGCTACTCTTAGATATGTAAATGTTTTGAATTGAATATAATATGCACTAGGTACCATTATCTATGCCACTACATCATCAGATAATCTCTTCGCATTTAATCTCCCTCTATGAATTGCATATTGAATGTCTTCTTTCATAAATCCTTTGGTCATGTCAACTTTACCAGCTTCTTTCCCAGTAGAGTTTTTGCTCTAAGCTAAGTTGACTGAATAATCTCTGAGGCTTCCTCAATATGCTCTTAGTACCCCCTTTTTTCTTGTTCTTAGGTAAGCCTGACGAATTGATCTACACATAGAAGATGGAATACCCTCTCAATGTTGTCAAGTCGAAGATCAAGGACAACTTCCCCAGTTATACTCTTCTTGACACTCCCCTCAATGACAGTGTTGTACAAGTGTAAGGACAAGCTCTTAAGATTATATTGACGTTAGGTGGAAAGCTACATTCAACAACCCTGATCAAATGAGTGCAGAAACCATACCAAACCTCTCAATACATTTGTTACAAATTTTCAAGAATTCCCCCAAATTAGTGTGCCCCAGGTTTGTATCTTTAATTTCTAGGTAATCATCCTGGAACCTTGATTATGATGGAATGCCTTGAAATTTGAAGAGTATAGGTTTCATTGCCATTTTCTCACCTGAAGGAGTTGAAGAAGATTTCATTATATCATTATCTAATGAAAGAGAACCCATTAGTTAGGAATTAAAGAAAAATAAATTAATTAAACCCTAGAGACTATCTCACAAAAAAGTCCAAAAAATCTTGACGCTTGAAAGAACATGAAAAACCTTTATTTTACCCCTAAATTGCAAAAAAAAAAGGTGCACCTAATAGGTGCACCCTCTTTTGGGAGATTTTATAAGCATAAGGTGCACATCAACACACGTCATGAGATGTGCTAATGCGCACCTTATAACCTTCTTAGACTTTTACTTTGTGTTTTGAGGGTGTGCAATAGTGCACCTAACTAGCTACGCTACTGCACACCCTAATTGAGTGTAAAGCTTTTCTTTATTTTATTTTATTTTATGTTTTTTATGTCCTTTGAAAAAAATTATCCCCCTTTTTTTTTTCAAAAAACAAAATTGGGTATGCATCACCATACTCGAGTAGGTGCACTGGTGCATACCCAATTTTGGGTGTTTCTTATGTTTTTGAAGTCTTTAGTGCATTAAAGCTTGGTGCACACTAGCGCACCATGTTGGGTGCACAAGTGTGCACCCAGCTTTTGGTGTTTTCGCTTAAGTTTTAAGTTCAAGCGAACAAAGTGGCCTTGAAGGTGGCCAACCTACAAGAGTTTCTTAATCACTAGGGCAATGCCCCTTGTATTGGTTCTAGGGTTCCTGTTCATGCCTCAGTTGATACCTTGACACCTAGAGGCCATTGTCAGTAGTGCAACTCTTTAGGCTGCCACTAGCACATACCGCACTCCCAAGCTTCATGCCTCTACTCTCTCAATGATGGTGATGATGGATGGAGGTGTCGCTTGGTTTTGCCAGCCCATGGTGGCACTAGTTAGTTGCTGGCTCCTCCTCTTGGTGCCCCACAAGTGGTCTCTAGGAAATGACCCTTTTGCCTGGAACTGGCAATCTCACCTCTGCAGCCAGCTATGAAAGATTTTGACTAAGCCACTATTGTTGCTGATGCTATTGCTGACGACTAGACTGTTCCTAGTCTATCTCCTAATTCCAAAGATGATTGGGGTTTCCACAATCGTGATGAGCCATCTCCTCAGCAAGCATTGCTTGAGTTGTCTGAGGTTGCTTTATATGTATTTTGTTTTTTATTTATTAATAATTTATGATTCTAGCTTCGGCTTTGTGAACTCTCCCAGGGTGATCTTGTATCCCCTTGCCCTTTTTTGTAAATTGTAATCTTAGTATATTAATTTTTAATAGAAAAGAACTATTCATCAAAAAAAAAATTGGCCACACATCTCTAGGCTCAAACTAAGAGTTAAGGGATTGAAAAGTATGGTATAAAAAATATTCATTCTAATAGTGATATACTTATCCTAGTTACCTAGCACAAGAATATTTCTGCATTAGTATTCACTACTAAGACATTTCAACATAAATATTAACTTTATTTTTAAATCGGTGCATAGTAATTGAGATATTTTAAAATAACCCTTAATCAAAACAATAATTAGTTATGTATAAAAAAACCCAATCAAACAAAGAGATATTTGATATACCAATTAAATTTTGTGAATAAATAAATAATTTACCACAATGGCCAATTTGATGACTTTCAATCTTGAATTATTGGCATGTCATTATATACATAGACAAGATTTCACAAGAAAGTCATAGCTGTGAGACAATTCAATCGATTGTGATAGATTGCCGAGAAGAGCAAACACCATGAACTGCCCTTGAAGCATCCGCTCAAACAGATAACATCCCTTGTCTGCGCTTCAGCATTTCGCATTCGTGTCTACCAGATATTCTGTGTATATCCTACAATGATTGGGTTGAATGTTCATGAAGCATTCTCAAAAATCTTATTCCGCGTATATCCTGCAAGTATAGTATTTCTTATATTTACGTAGTATTGTTCTGATCGCTTCACGGAAGACAAATTTCTTATTTCTTATTTTTTATATTTTCATAGTATTGTTCTGATCGATTCATGGAAGACAAATTTCTTGAGAAAAACGAAGACTGCATTGTGCAGGTCGCTCCTATGATAGAAATTTCTACGAGAATCTAATTCGAATGTTTTTGCCGGCCGCTACAGTTTGAATGTTATGATCTCCTCTCTATAAATAGATCGATTGGATTATCACTTGTTCACAACAATTCCCCTGAGAAGATAAGAGAGAATAGCAAAAAAAAATGGCGAAGACAATGAAATTGCTTTGCGTGCTGGTGATAATAGCGATGATGGTAGTGGTGGGCATCGCAGGTAATGTATGATTTCGTGTGTGTGTGTGTATATATATATATATATATATATATATGAGTAGATGAGAGTGGAATTTAAGACCTTCTATGTAACAGATATGATGGTGCCAGAACCAGTTCCTGAGCCCGAACCTCAGCCTGACTGCGAGGTAACCTGCCGGAACGATGATGACTGTGAGGCTATTAGCGATGATTCTTATTGCGATCAAATTGGAGCTTGTGGCACCGATGAAAATGGTGAACCCCTGGGATATTGCTATGCAATTGACGCCTGCGCGGAATGGCCGCACTGCACTGTCCCTGCAGACTGTCCTGCGGATGGGAATAACTATGTCGATTGCTGCGAATTCGGAATTTGTCCCGACGGATTGGGATACTGCTGTTAATCTCTTTGCTCCACTGGGACTTCTCTTTTCCACTTTTCAAAACAAATGGTCTTTTATGCTTTGGACTTTATCATTATCATATTATAGTTTGATTATGTTTTATTTGACCAGCTTGTGATGCTCTCGCGTGCTGTAATGATGCTATAGGACTCATCTATTATAATAAAGTATAATAAAGATATGTCTTGTTACACTGTATTGTTTTAGTATAATGTAACTCATTTATATTAAATTGTTTATTATTATATAAATGATTTATGTTGATATGAAATTAAATTTTGATACTAATGATATCTTATTTATCTTTATCTTTGATTTTTAGAATACATGTTTATTTAAGTAAATTATAGGCACAATTCAGCTATACAATCATTTTAAAAGAAATGATGTTCATTTTAATGTGTATAGTAAATTATTTGCTAACAACTGGAATAGGCAAAAGGGAGATGGTTATATTTTAGTGTATGACATATCACTTGGTTAAACTGATTATATATAATACAAAGATGTTTATTGCATTGAATGCAGTATAACATTTTCTCAAAATGGACATAGATCGAAGGAAAATGGTTATCTTTTATCTATATTAAAGGGATCTAGATGGCTATCTTTTATTTGTACCAGCTTCTTTTCTTATATTGATCACAAATAAAAGATGGGAGCTATATTTTCTTAGCTACTATATTGGTTTCTTAGAATGATAATAGATTAAATAGAGATGGTCACTTTAGGCTATACTCACTCGACCAGAGTTATGCTAATAAACTTGATGATTTCTTTATCAAAGCAGATGATGTTGGTTAGATTCTTGCAAAATTATAGAAGTGACAATGATAGGGGAATTAGAGATATTATGTCCTAATGGTGAGTAAATCAATTGTATCTATTAACCTAATGAGTTACTTCCCATAAACTTTCTATACATTTATGTGCAAGTATATTTTTGGTAAATAATCACAATTTAGTACTTGTTAACATTGGTGCATAGTGCTACCTATCATCCTAATAATTACATTATTGTCCTTGTTTGACGATAGCCATCTTAAATCATTAAAAAAAATTATGTATTTTCTAGTTGTTCCTATCTTGTATTGTGTTAAGAGATATTCACGATGAACAAAAGATAAAATATTTATTTATTTCTTAGTTTCTGATAGAAAATACTACAACTAATGTATCTAGATAAGTTATTGTGATAATTTATTCTGTGTCAACCATTTTTTTTAAATTCTTGATCTAGTGGAGTAATCACTTGCTATAAAATTAGAATGATCATTGCAATAGGAATATGTTGCATTTGTACTTTTCATTGAAAAAACATGAAACAAGGAGATGGAGTAAGTTTTTCTTATTTCTCCCTTTTAATTCATCCCATGATTTAAGAATATTAGAAGAATGAGGAACCAAGTGACAGAAAGATGATTATTGAAAGGAAAGTTGACACTGTCTAAGAGAATTTCAAACAAGGAGAATACTCAAGATACACGTATGATATATATATATATATATATATATATATATATATATATATTCAGTGATTAAATAGAAAATAATATATTTTATATAGCCAAGGGTGGAATAGTGAAGATGATGATGATGGGGAATAATTTCATCTCCCTTTTGTGGCATTGGGATGTTCTTGGAAGATTGGTTATTTGATAATTCTTGACTATGCAGATTTGTGATGGATTTCTAGAGTTGGGTTGTGCTATGCTGAGCTATGCTAGGGTTTGGAGTAGCTGTGTTTTTTTGTAGATAGATCCTAATAAAGATGAAGACCCAAATGGATCTTTCTAGTGTCTATACTATTGGGTGGGTGGTTTATAAAGGAACAAATTAGAAGTTGTTCTCCAAAATCCCCCCACTTTCCTAAGATGCATTGGTGATCTCTAGTGTAGCATATTGGAGCTATTTTTCCTTTCTATCTTCCATTTTCCGTGAATGTTTCATGCTTTCTAGTGTTGTAGACTTATTTTTATTGGCCCTATTATCTCTTCTTTCTCTGGAGCTTTTTATGTGGGCATTATCGCTACCCAAGACTTTATTGTGTGGGGATTGTGGTTGCTTATGGAGGGCCTATGGAGGACTTCGGAGTTGTATTTTAGGATGGAGGAATTCTCCACCTTCAATAGATGGGTTAGATCTCTCCTCCCCTGTAAAACCCTTAGTCTTTGGTGGAAAGTATCTCATTTTGTTGTTGGAAAGTATCTGTTTCAAGCATTTTTTACCAATATACTTGACATGGTGAAGAATGTATGACTCCTTAGATAAATGCTTTGGTATGGAGATGGGTGTTACTTCTTTTGAGGGTGGCTTGGGTCTTTTTCTTTGCTTCTAAATTCATAGCTCTTATAGATGTGGTACAATCTCCTGTTGAGGTGGAGATCATATTTGGGAAATGGGAAGAAGAGGAGAATATCATAAAAATATTGTGTACATGTGCTACTTTTGGTAGTTTGGTTAGGAAAAGAAGGGGAAGAAACTATTACCTCTAGGGTTGCTTCTTCCTCCTCCCCTATTCTCTCATTTACATTATAAAGTGGGATTTTTTGGGGGCCTAAAAGACTTTTGATTGCATTTTCCAAACTGAGATGTTGATCTTTGCTTGAACCCATGGTTGGGAGATATATCTTATGTTTGCCAAAGCTAGAAGTATAGCCTTCTTTGATTGTATATTATTCTTTAGGATTTTGATAGGTGTGAATCGCCTTAGTTTATGTCTTTATAGTGTTTATGATGTTTAGTTTTTCCTTTCCTTGTGATCAGTGATTATTGTCATTTTTAAAGGCTACACTCTAGTCCTTTTTTGTTGTTTTTGGTTTATGTTTAAAGCTATTGAGGCAGTCTATCCCAAGATTTTAAGTGACAACATTGACCATGGTTGGTGGATTAGTCACTTGTGGACCTTTTTTTTTTATAGAGAAAGATTTGATCTTATGGCACATTTCATTATTATGCACTAGTAATGTTTTGTTATTGGTGTTAAGAAGTCTAATTGTACTCTTAGTCAGAACCCACTTTTTCTTTCTTTCCTTAATAAAAAATGTTTGTCAAATGGAATGTATAGTCAATTTACTAAAAAAGGATTACATTTATTTTTGTATAAACATACAAATAAAGGTGATTATGACATCATTAAATAGATTCAATTATATTCTTTTAATTGTGACCATATTCTAATGTTGAATAAAATAGGCATGTATATTGACATCATATTGATATAGTGACTTCAAAAATATCTAATATAGATATAGGATGAAAATCACTCTATAATTTTTAATTGAATTTTCTATGTAAAGTTATTTCAAGAGATATTATACATATTATACATTCATAATCAAGAGTTGCAAACATATAAAATGTTATATATTAATTTGTTGCATTCCGAGAATAGATAAAGAAGTCAACAAAGAAAAAACTAGTCTTGAATAATTGTTAGTCAAATTTTCAATGATTTATTACTCATCTTTCATGTTAATTTATATAAAACTAAATATATATCATCAATATTTTTTTAAAATAATTCTTAGGTTCCAAATCATTCAATGTTTGATATAATTAATAAAATTTATTATGTAGATTACTAATGAAAATCTGTTAAATAGAGCTTTTACATGATCCTTGAAAATGGTATATATTATGTCTTAATAATATTGTCAATTAGTAGGGACTTACATGTCAATTCATCAAAATGTATTCAAGTGGAGCTCAAATTGGCTATGTACCAATCCTAAGGAATCATACTCCAATTATTTGTTTCTCCTCTCTTATTGAAGCATGAGAGGTCATCAAGAAGACTCAACATATTTGGTGTCATGGTAATGAAAAAGGATCTTGGCCTCAAGGGAAACTTGAATCACGAAAAAATATTTTATGATCCTAATGGGTGACCTTCACTAGCACCTCAAGTTTTTGGTGCAATGGTTCATATCAACCTAAACCAAGGTTTGAGTCTCAAAGTGTATGGGAATGCTAGCATTGCAGTGTTCTTCCAGAGCTCATATGGCCAATGGAGGGCCCATCGTATGGGTGCACATTCAGCCTAGAGTTTGGATTGTGAAGCATGGTGGGATGCTATGATCTTGGTGGGCTGCCTTCACTAGCACCTTAGGGTTTTTCTGCAATGGTTCATACCAAAATATTTATGTTCTTGTCTTTTCAATAAGGTTCATTTCAGTGCAGTTTTTCCATTTGTCGAGACTTACAACTTCTAGTAAGTTGGTAATAGGAGCTTAAAATGTTCTAATTTCACAAGTTCAACATCATCTTCATTATCATCCTGGCAGCCAAATTTCATCGCCATACCATTTGTATCATTTAATGCATTATGAATTTTTAGTATAAAATATATGAGCTCAATTTTGAAGGCCTTAGAATTTGTAAAAAGAAGTTGAACCCTAGCTAATTCATGAGGGAGATCCTAAAGTACAAGAACACAAGGAGGTTAAGATTCCTTCTATGGCATACAAAAATTAGTTTGATTCATTTATGATGTATTTGATTTCATAACATAAAGATGTAAAGGCTAGGGAAGTAATTTCTATATATATTTTGTAATTGGTTTTTCAATTCATGTGTTGTTTCTAGGCCTTGTACTACCATGTATGACATGTGAATTGTTTATAATATGTACATTGGAATTAGGATGACTAACATTCTTTCTCTTTCTATTTGTAGTTAATTTCATTAATTTTTTAATATATTATAAGTATTTTGAAAAAAAATAGCTGTGTGTAGATATGAGAATCCCTACAAATAGTCATATAGAAAGATTTGGTGTAGACACATTGGGATATCTTTTAGAACCTAAATGTATTCATTGGAAGTATATGTGAATCATATTTTATTAACTTTTAGTTTGATTAAATTTCATTCATATTTTTGGAATTTATACATCTTTTAATGAAACTAGTGTTTAAATATATTTATTGGAGTTATAGGAAAATATTTGTACTTGTATAATCACCTATAGACTTAAAAAAATTAATGCTTAAAGATTCTAAAACTAGACTTAGAATTGGTCAATTTAGAATTGTTTTGGGATTATTTGGGATTTTATCAAGAGACATATTGGATGCCCTGTGTAGGGTTATAGGTTGTGTTTCTAGTTTATGACAAAAAATATGGGTCTCGGTTCAAAGGTCATAACTTGTAATTGGTTTATTTAATTGCACTCATATTTGAATATGATTTAGCAATACTTGTTTGGAACAATTCTTAAAAAGGTTTGGAAAGAAATTGCTAGGAAAAAAAGTTATGAATGATACAATCAAGAATAGAAGTCAAACTCTATGAATGAAGAAATGTGGAATAAAATTTTGTTGAAATATTTTTCTGTTTTACTAGATCAAATGTCTCTAATTAATGAATTAATTTAATGGACACTTAAGTGATCAATATGAATCTTACTTATTGGCTAGTTTGTAGTATGCTCTACATTAGATTGATATCAAAGCCTGAATATCTTTAGTGTGTGGGTAGAGTGCCAAAGGGGGAAATCCAAACATGGACCTTGAAGATTCAATTTTGATTTGGTTTTAGGTGCTTATCCATCTAGTGGAAAGAAAAAGTTTTGAGGTTTTGCATGTTGAAAAATAAGAAGGTTTTTTTCATGATCATTCTCTAATAGAGATAAAGCTATGTATAAGGTGCAATATGAAAAGAGAGATGCATCTTGTAATATCTTATTTTGGGCCAAATGGATGGTCTATTGATATGGTGAAGCAATGAGGAGAGGTGGCCTTTTTACTAATAAAGAACTTGTGACCTTTGAAATGGTGCATTGATGGAAGTATTTGAGAAGGTGTATCCTAAAAGGAAAATATAATGGTGACAAAGTCATGAAGAGGTAAAGAAAAAAGATTGTAAAGATGAAGACTTTTGGTCTGTTTTGTTTATTGTAATTTATTGGTTCCATGTTTCTAAGAGACATAAAAAAAATTCAACATTGGGAGTATAGTGTAGTAGCCCCTAAAGTAAAAGAACAAAATAAGGTTAGGTTTCCTTATCTAAGATATTGAAATTCATTTGAGTCATTTATGATGTACTTGAATCCATAACATTAGTACATTTCAGCAAATATATGACTAACTGACTAAAACGGTTAGTCACACCACTAAACAATTTAATCACATGACTAAACTGATCACATTCTAGTACTTCTTTGTAATTTACAACTATATGTGACTAAATAAGTGACTAGCTTAGTCATCTGTTATGATCATAAGATCAACCAAATGAAAGTGACTAAATAGACTACAAGATAAATGACTAAATAGATGGTTGGAGAATTAGTCACTAATAATTAGTCATCTAAACAAAAGAAACTAAATGAACTACTAAATAAATGATTAAATAGTTAGTCACTAATAAGAAATCACTTAGACAAAAATGAATGAATAAATTATTATTACTCATTTATAATAACATTTGATAAAAGAATCATCGACTAATATATAAATTAGAAGTTCCATTTAACTAGAAATGCTTGTTTATTAATAAGATTATTGCTTGAGAAATCCATCTACACCTAACTCAAGCAAGAAATTCAAGTATTAGGTGATTTTAAAATCAAGTATTAATACACATCATTTAGATATTATAAGAATAAAAATAAATTATAAAAATAAAAAATAAAAAATTTAGAACTAGCTCTCCATATATTTTTTAATTTCTAATATTTGTATTTTACTATATAGATTAAGTTTGAACAACTCTCAAGTTACAAGTAACCCATACTATCCCACAACATATTGAAGCTTACAAACAAGATGGAAATAGACATAAATAATATTTACCACCTTTGATTCCCCTCCTTGCACTTATACCATCCAACTAAATAAGCACACAAATATTGGCTAGTAAGATAAAATTGGCCAAACTAGACTAAGCTTCAAGAAAACAAAAACATTACACAAAAACAACTAATACCACATAAATAAATTATTACAACTCCTTTATAATTTGTGTTTATGGTGATAATGATAAAATAGGAGATTACCTTAGGGTGTTTGTGTAGTTTGTAATGAATTCACATTTTTCTTATCTTTTTTGTTGAAAATATATTTTCATAATTCCTTTCACAACTATAAAGGAGGGTATTTTAAGATATTATCTTAAATAAAAATCTTAAATATTACAAGTACTATAAAGTTTTGAGACATTTATTATTTTCCTATACTCTTCCATTCTTTATAGATGATTATCTTCTTTATTTAGATATTTTAATTCAGTCATCTTTAAATTCTTATAAGTGAATGTATAATTGATTTGAAGCTATCACTTTTAAAGTTGATAGTTTAGTTGTTAAGTGAAAAAATCTATTGAAAAAATAACAACCTTAATAAAATTCTAACCCCTATGAAATTAAATTAATATAATCTATGTAGTGAAGTGAGACCTTGACATACTTCATCACTCTATCTATCATAGGTATGTATTTATATATTTGAATAATCTTTTAAAAAGTCATTGCTATCTATATTGCACATATAAACTTTATTTACAAAATAGACCAATATTTTTGCACCCAAGATGCAATGGCTAATAACATGTCTAATTAAATATTAAGTAAAAAAAAAATTATTTCACATGCCAATGAAGAAGAATAGCCGGAAGTGAAATTATTTGCATGCATGTAAAGAAGAATAGCAGGAAGTGAAAATATTTTCATGTCCAATTTGTAGAGTCAGTGATTTATTTGTGTGTCTCATTTATAGAGTTAGCAATGACTTTGGATTTTGGAGCAAAGAATAGACCACATGGGTATGGGTTTAAATAGAGGAAATAATGGGTTACAAGCAGAGGTTCCCTTCATAGTGTTTTCTAATGCATTATCGAGCAAGAGCTTAGTGACTAAGAATAATGAAGGTTTCAAGAAGGAGAAAAGTAGTACGAAGACTACTAGTGTCCAGGTAGGGAACAATAATTTTTCAAGCAAAAAAACTAGTGCATTTTCAAGCTAGAAAATAGTGGGTTTCAAACTCAGACAACTATGGTTTTAAGCATAAGTGATAGGTATGCCTCAACTATTTTTTTCTTGTGTTTTTCCCAATCTTTTCATTTTGATTTTTACTACTTCAATTCTTTAATTGAAAATAAAATAAAGAAAAAAAATTCCTTTATAAAATAGACTCATAAGAAAGGAGTCTCTATGTATGATTCAACATACTCTTCTTTCTAATAATCATGCATCATATTTTCATCTCAATGACGTCCTTAGATTTTGATTTTAACCCTTAATGATGTCAAAAGTTAGTCAGACACTAACAATTTTATGGTTATTTTGTTAGGTATGTACTCTCTTATTTTGGTCTTTTATTGATCACTATTTTCAATAATTTAATATCTTCATTGTTTAGGTGTCTTTCCAATACTTTATATCATTCCTTACACATTAATGTTATTTGGGATATAAGGTAAGACTCCAAAGTGCATATCTAATTCTTGTCTATCAAAAGTCTTTCTTGGCATAGTTGTAGCCAAAGATTCTCCACTTTAACTTGATATAGCTAATGAAAGTACAATGGGCATAAAAAAAATTCCTTTATCTTGTAAGTATTGTATATCAGTAGCTATGTTTGACTCCATTATCTTTGAAACTTCTTGTTGAAAAGAAAATAGATGCAAGGTTATACTGGCTTGATGCAAGGCTATTGATATGAGACTACTAGATCCCTATTTTACCATAGAACAAATGGAGATCAAGTGAGATACAAAAGACAAGTATTGAAGCTTTAGCCAAAGTAGTCACTTCAATTATGTTATCTAGGATATAATTCAAGATAGGCACCTCATGTGGAACGTCAACAATAAGAGGATAAATTGCACCTGCATGATCAAGTCTACTCATGCTCACTACTGACACACAATCAATCACTATAAATTGTTCTCCTCATATTGTATCACCAACAAAATAATGGTTTAATATTATTCTTCTGTCAAAATTGTTGTCATTTCCTTAAGCATTTTATCAAGTGATAGATGAAAACACTTCTTCTTAAATATGTTTTATTGTTACATATTTATAATCTATTATTGCATTTATAATTTTTTATTTTTGTTCAATGATTTTTCTATTAGTAAATATCTTTTTGTACGTTCTTGTGGATATTTGTACTTTCTTGTGGATATATATTTGTGTATAGATGTAATATATATTCCTAACTACCCATCAAGAAAGCCAACAGATATTAGGCCATGCATGCAGCTTAATTAGTTGGCCTATAGTATAACTGGTACATTGGTGATCTATTTTTTAATCTGTTATAAAATTTAGGCAAATATGATAGTAATTTATCTAGTTAGTCCTTAGGAAAGTATGTAATTGGCTAACCAAGGTGTTTGAAAGAATACTTAGATCTCGTGCAATCTTATTCAATCATTTTGGCCTTTAATAATCCTTAAATTATTCCAATATTAGCTAACTAATGATATTGTTGTTCAAAGTTGTCCTAATCTTTATGATAGTCTACCTAGGGAGTGTAGTTTCTTTACAAATATAGAACCCTCTAGATTAAAACCAAACACATTTTTAGTTAATTCAAGGTTCTAATAAAATCCAAAAAAAGAGATTTTTTCATTGGTGGATAATGAAGATATTAATCAAACCTTGTACAAACCCCTAGTAGGGAGAGTTTTGAGGTAATTTGGAAAGAATTAATTATTCTCCCCCTTGGATCAATAGCTAGACTTGGAATTTGATTTAAAAGAAACATATTTTATGAAATTCTCTACCAGGTTAATTTGGAGCAATAAATAATCATCACAAATGAAATACATGTGATTGTTCATGAATTCGATAGAAAAAATAACAAAACTCAATTATCTTAGTGAATGTTTACTTAGTCTCCACCAATCTACTCTCCCTTGACCCAAAGAGGGGTATTTAAGCATATACAAATAGCTTAAAGCTAATTTGACTAAACCACAAGAAGAAGATGGGAGAATTTGAATGAGTTTTTGAAGAAAGCAAGGCTTTATAAAATAGGAAAGTTCTCAATCAGGATTTATGATGGAAGAACCAACATGATTTATTTTTTAAAATAGATTGACTTTTTGTCTCTTAATTCCCTCAAGCATTGAGTCTAGTAGATTTCATTGAAACTCATATATTCATTATATTATATAGCTTAGAAGCCTTGTAGTAAAGATTACAAAAATAAGAATTGTAAGATATGCATCAATTCAAATAGCTTGGAAGGCTTGATGATAATTATTTCAAATATAAGAGCTTCAAAACATACATCAATTTTGTAGTGCCTGCCCTAGTTTGCATTTTTCTATTGCTTTTGAAATATTTTAGGCTAGTTTTATGTTGATGATTATTAGTGACATTATTTTGGCATTATCAAATATAGCTTCAAATTTAGTTTATTATATGATGAGATCATTTGCTACTCTATATTTCATTTATGCAGATGATTATTCAATGATTCCAGTTATTCATGATGATTAGGTAGATGGTTTATTATCACATGTCTTTTCTTATGGATACTTATTCCATACTGCATGTGTATGGTGTGCATGTTTGTTTTCTTATGTATGGCATTTTCGATGTGGTTAAGGAAGGGAGTCATAGTCACCTACTAGTCTGGATCTACATGATGCACCACTTCTTGCCATTGTCTATTTAGCTTAGTATATATTGTGTATGTACATGCATTGATTTTATAGAGGTTGCAGGTGCTAGGTATCGACTTCTCTAAATTTCCAGGATGAGTTTACCCTATCACATTATCTTAGTGGCAAGAGAGGGGAGATAAATCCTCAAGTCCAAATCCTAAACCCTTTAAGCCATTTGTCCTAATTGAAAATTAGGAAAATTATTTGAGTTGAGTACCCCTCGAATGTGTTGGATGATGTTAATTCATGATTATAAGCATTTAGTTTGATTTTGTATGAATTATTCTATGATGGGTTTTTGTATTTTACATTGGGAGTCTTTGGTGAATTTTCTATTAATTAAGTCTAACTAAAAGATTTAATTAATGAGTTAATTTAATGAAAAATTAATATGATATTTTAATATTTAATTTTACTTAATTCATTGAGAAATTAATTAAATAAAAAGAATTAAATTTGAAGGTAAAAGTTATAAGTTTAAATTTGGAACGTGATAATGTTGGAAATGATTGAAATGATCATAAGAAAAGTTGTTGGAATAATATATGGAACTGGTAAAGAATGTCCTCAATCATTTTTTTGTCATTGATGCCAAACTTGCTACTTGCAGGAATGACAATTGATTTAGTGATCCAAATACTATCAATTAGTTGATTGTCAAGGTGGAGGCAATCAATAAGATGTAACTAGAACACCTAGATAAAGGTTGAAATTATGATGTTGTAATGAAGTACAAGGATCAGCTAAGCCATTGATGAAAAAGTGTATTTGATGACATACTAAAAAGAATGGGCACACTGAAACATATCAAAGATTTAAGGTTTTAGCTAAGTCTTTTGTAAAGCTCAAACTAAGTTCATTAGAGAGAAGGAGCCGAGCAAGCTAGTAAGAGCCGAGCAAATTCCTAGTTAATGCCGAGCAAACTTCAGATGCCAAGCAAACTTCAGATGTCGAGTAAAATATAGATGTTGAGCAAGTTCAGATGTCAAGTGACACAGAGTTTATCAAGTGCCGAGCAGGTATAGGTGCTGAGTAACACAGAGGTGCTGAGCACCAGTAACTCAATAATGTCGAGCTGCGGCATTATTTTGGAAATCGAAGATTTTCCAGATCTAAGCCGACAAGGTTGTTATCCAAAAATTTGTGAATTAAAAGGAAGATAAGAATGATGACCTAGTGGCACATAACACCATGTAGAACATTTTTAAGATACAACTGGCAAAGTTTCTAGAAAAGAACAAGATATGGGGTAGATACACTGTATCCTACCTAATCCATTTTGGAACCCTAAAATTGGAGAGGGAGAATTGAGCAGCAAAGGCAAATCAGATTTCTATTTAAGAAGACAAAAGTTAATGAGAAAAAGAAGGAGAGAGAGCTGGTCAAGCATAAAAGCATGAAGTGCTAAAGAATATGCTAAGAAGAAGAAAGAACATGAACTCTATTTGGATAGACAACCACAAGGATGATTGCATTGGCAAAATGAGTAAGAAGACTCAAGGAGACAAAGCTTGAGAGGAAGACAAGCAGTCAGAGCTAAAGTGATTGAAGCTAAGCATAAGGATTGAACTGAAAGTGTGATCTAAAATCTACAAAGTATGTTGTAAGTTAGATTAGATCAAAAGACCATTATCGTTACTTTCTATCAATTGTAACAATAAGTTTAAATCCTATGAACTTAGGTTGGTTTAATAGCCATTAGATAAATCCTCTAACTGGGTGACATTCCAAGTGAATGTTCTAAAGACCTTTAACCAGGCCCATTCCTAACAGTTTGGTGAAATCCTTTAACAGGGTCACATTTAATAGTGTGTTGTAAGCCTTTAATAGGTCAGGATTTTAATAGGGCATCACTTCAGAAGAGTGAGAATCAAGTAGCATATTACTGGTGGTTTTTTCCAAATTGGGTTTCCATGTAAATCATTGTGTCATGTGTTGATCTTGGATGTTTTATCTTTGCATATTTATTTACTATAACTTGCTTATATGATTGATTTAAGTTTGGATGGATGGAAAATGTATGGATTCATTAAAAGTAGTAAAAAGGTATTAATAGGGCATTTGGACCTTGAATAAGTGATTCACCCCCCCCCCTCCCCCCCCCCCCCCTCCCTCTTAGTTATTCTAAAGAATTCTAACAATTGGTATCAGAGCCTAACTACTGATTCAGTTTAAAGGGACTACAAGCAGAAAAGATCAAAATGCCAAAGAGAGAAGTTTCCAAGCTCAGCAAAGACAACTTTGTTGCATGGCAAAGTTTGATGAAGCTACATCTTAGATCCATAGGAGATTATGCCCAAAATTCAATTGTCACTGAACATGTAGATCCAACAGGTGCTCCTACTACAGAAGACATGAAAAACAAGCAAGAACACAATCAGACAATGCTGGAAATTGCCTCTGCACTCAACTGAGCTGAATTTGATGATGTCAAAGGATGTGACACTGCATTCAAAATGTGGAAAGCCCTATTAGACATCTATGGAGGAGATCAAAATGTACAAAGAGAAATAAGAGAAAGTCTCAGAGGAAAGTTTGATGACATGAAAATGGAAGAAAATGAGAATGTTGCTTAGTATGGTGCAAGAATAAAGGAAGTGGTAAGTGCAATAAGATGCTTGAGTGGTCAACTAGATGAAGATATTATTAATAGTAAGTTCTTAAGAACCTTGCTCCCTATCTATGCTATTAGAGTATCAGCAATACAAGAGCTAAGATGTATACCAAAAAATAATCTAAGCTTTGAAGGTATAATAGATAGACTCACTGCATTTGAGTTATCTAACTTTGACAACTACAGACCTGAAAATGTTGAATTTGCTCTTAAGGCTAAGTTATCACTAAAAGATGTTGAACTAGTGAAATCAAAGAAAGGAAGAAAAATGAAGTATGTATCTAGTGACAGTAGCACTAATGAGGAAGATGTGGAACAATTGGAAGCATTTCTTGCTAGAAGATTTCACAGGGGCAAAGGAAAATTCAAAGGTAAGATGCCTATCATTTGTTTCAATTGCAATGAAGTAGGTGATATTGCTACAAGGTGTCCACAGAAAAAGGATTCTAAGGAAGGCAACAAATACAAGAACAAAAGAGATGATGACAAGAGAGATTACAAAGAAAAAGGTAAGAAGTGTTATATTGTTGAAGAAAATTCTGATGACAATGATTATGAAGTTGTTTATGTAGCCATGAAGGACCAATCTAATGAAGAAGAGACCACAGCACTGGTAACATGTATAAACAAGAATGATAGATGGATCATAGACAATGGATGCTCACATCACATGACAGGAGAAAAAAGTAAGTTTGTTAACTTTACTCAGTATGATGTAAATAGTGTTAGATTTAGTAATGATGCTCCATGTCAAATCAAAGGAAAAGGTTGTATAAGCTCACAGAAAAAATTTCGTGTGACAATGTATACTATGTTGAAGGATTAAACTACAATTTACTGAGTGTCTCACAGTTAGGCAATATAGGTTGCAAGGTAGAATTTTGAAACAAAAATGATGACTATTATGTTCTTAAAACAAAAATTTGATGCTTTCAAATGTTTAAGTGGTATGTGGCTAGAGTTGAAAAGGAAACTGAAAAAAGCTTGAAATGCCTAAGATCAGATAGAGGTGGTGAATTTACATCAAATGAATTCGAGATATTCTATAATGAAAAAGGAATCAAAAGACAAACGTCAGCTCCTAGAACTCCCCCATAGGATGGAATTGTTGAAAGAAGAAATAGATCTGTGATTAACTATGCCAGAACATTAATGATGTAAAAGAATGTTGCTTTAAAATATTGGAGAGAAGGTGTAAGTGTAGCTGTTCATACACTGAACCAAGTACAAGTCAAGCAAGGTACAAATACAACACCATTTCAATTATGGTATGGTTACTCACCCAATGTAAAACATTTCAAAGTGTTTGGATGCAAATGTTTTATCCTTAAAGATTCTAGAAATGGAAAATTTGATGCAAAAAGTGATGAAGGTATATTTCTTGGTTACTCCACTAGAAGTAAGGCATATAAGTGTTTGAATATTAACACCAACAAAATTGTAGAAAGTGCAAATGTAAATTTTGATGAGCATACAGAAGTCTAAGCTAAAATACCAAAGAAAATGGAAGAATACAGAACATTTGTATATTCTTATGAAGGAATGACTATTGATGAGGATGATGTCAGTCAAATTGAAAATCAACAACAAGTATCAATTTCAGCTAAGTCACAACCAATGAATGTCGAGTTGCATTCAGAAGCCGAGCTGCAGAATGAAGAAAATGCACAATCTGATTCTGAAGATAGTACACATAATGAAGAACAACCTGACAACAAAGTGCATAGTGATCCTAAATCTGAGAGATCAAACATGAAAACAAGGACAGAGCCAAGATTATCCAAATACGTAAAATGACATCACCCTGCTGAACAGATAATTGGTGACAAAGATGCAAGACCAATGACAAGGGATAGACTAAGAAATGAATCATGTCTGATCAGAAAATCTGAACCCAAGACAGTATATGGTGCATTACAAGATGACGACTGGTATAAGGCTATGGAAGAAGAAATTGATCCAATAAGAAAAAACAAAACCTGGAGTTTGGTTCCCAGACCAACTGACAAGAATGTGATTGGCACCAAATGGGTATTTAGAAACAAACTAGATGAGAATGGTGAGATTACCAGAAACAAAGCTAGACTAGTATGCAAGGGTTATGCTCAAGAAGAAGGAATAGACTATGGAGAAACATTCTCTCCTGTTGCTAGAATGGAAGGAGTAAGAACTTTACTTGCATATGCTACTTATAAAGATTTTAAAGTCTTTCAGATGGATGTAAAATCTACCTTCTTAAATAGTATACTAGAAGAAGAAGTCTACATTGAACAACCAGAAGGATTTTTTGATGAAAATAACAGGGATATGGTGTGTAAGTTACATAAAGAACTCTATGGTTTGAAACAAGCACCTAGAGCATGGTATGAGAGACTTCGCAAGTATCTAGTGCAAATTGGATTTGAAAGAACTGATGATAATAGTAACATGTACATCAAAGCAGAAGAAGGTAAAGACATTATTGTATCTGAAATCTTTGTGGATGACATAGTGTTTGGTTGTAAAGAAGTACTTTGCAAAGGCTTTGCTGACAAAATGAAACATGAATTTGAGATGTCTATGTTTGGAGAAATCAAATTTTTTATTGGGTTACAAGTACATCAACTCAAACATGGAATATTTGTTATGCAATCAAAATACATCAATGAAATTCTTAAAATGTTTGGATTGGAGGAATCCAAACCAGTCAGCACACCAATGGCCACAGGAAATAAGCTATCCAAAAATGATGAGTCAATTGAAGTCAATCAAACAATGTACAGATCCATGATTGAAAAACTGCAATATGTTGTACATAGTAGACCAGACATAGCATTAGCAGTTGGAATAGTGGCTAGGTTCTCTGCTAATCTTAAAGAAAATCATCGCATATCAGTAAAAAGAATAATGAGATATCTTAAAGGAACTGATAACTTTGGTCTATACTACAAAAAGAATGGAAAATTTGAGCTCAATCCATATATAGATACAGACTGGGGAGGAAACATTTATGTTAGAAAAAGTATAAGTGGAGGTGCATTATTTCTAGACAAAAGGCTAGTTACCTGGACTAGCAAGAAACAAACATGTACATCCTAGTCCACTGTAGAGGTAGAATATGTGGCAGTTGCAGTCAATTGCAAAAACATTGTATGGCTCACACATCTATTGAATGGAATGAAAGAAGAAGTAACAAAATCTGTGATATTGTATTGTGATAATACAAGTGCTATAAATATATCCAAAAAACCATTGATGCATGCAAAAACCAAGTATATTGCAATCAAGTATCATTATGTCAAAGAATTGGTAGAAGACAAACAAGTAAAGTTTGAATACATTCACACAAAGGAACAAACTGTAGATATCTTCACCAAACCATTGCCCAAGGATGCCTATGAATATCTTAGAGGCAAGTTGGGGGTCATACCCCTAACTCAAGCAGTTTAAGGCAACAAGGAAGCTACCCTACATCAACAGGAACAAATCATTGAAATATTAACAGGTTGATGCAAAGGATGACAACATGAGTAGAAACTCCAAATCAGTCACAAGCATGGTGACAGAGGGAGAAAAACAACAAGAAGCCAAAGCTTATATTTTGCATGATAAAGATGCTACATCGTTGGCATTTATGTCAAAGAGGGAGATATATGAGATCACTGATCAATACAAAGAAAGAGGGAGATATATATGAAAGAGGGAGATATATGAGATCAGTAGTAAAAATGCAGCAAGACAATGTATACAATCTTGGTGGTAACTAAGTTGATTAATTGATCAGTTTGGTTTGCCATCAATGCCAAAGAGGAAGATTATTGGAAATGATTGAAATGATCATAAGAAAACTTGTTGGAATAATATATGGAACTGGTAAAGAATGTCCTTAATCATTGTTTTGTCATTGATGTCAAACTTGCTACTTGCAGGAATGACAATTGCTTTAGTGATCCAAATACTATCAATTAGTTGATTGTCAAGGTGGAGGCAATCAATAAGATGTAACTAGAACACCTAGAGAAAGGTTGAAGTTATGATGTTGTAATGAAGTACAAGGATTAGCTAAGCCATTGATGAAAAAGTATATTTGATGACATACTACAAAGAATGGGCACACTAAAACATATCAAAGATTTAAGGTTTTGGCTAAGTCTTTTGTAAAGCTCAAAGTAAGTTCATTAGAGAGAAGGAGCCGAGCAAGCTAGTAAGAGCCGAGCAAATTCCTAGTTAATGCCGAGCAAACTTTAGATGCCGAGAAAACTTTAGATGTCGAGTAAACTTCAGATGCCGAGCAAGTCGAGATGTCAAGTGACACAGAGTTTATCAAGTGCTGAGCAGAACCAAGTGCCGAGCAGGTATAGGTGCCCAGTAACATAGAGGTGTCGAGCACCAGTAACTCAATAATGCTGAGCTGCTGCATTATTTTGGAAATCGAAGATTCACCAGATCTAAGCTGACAAGGTTGTTATCTAGAAATTTGTGAATTAAAAGGAAGATAAGAATGACGAACTGGTGGCACAAAACACCATGTAGAACATTTTTAAGATACAACTGGCGAAGTTTCTAGAAAAGAACAAGATATGGGGTAGATACACTGTATCCTACCTAATCCATTTTGGAACCCTAAAATTGGAGAGGGAGAATTGAGCGGCAAAGGCAAATCAGATTTCTATTTAAGAAGAGAAAAGTTAATGAGAAAAAGAAGGAGAGAGAGGTGGTCAAGCATAAAAGCATGAAGTGCTAAAGAATATGCTAAGAAGAAGAAAGAACATGAACTCTATTTGGATAGACGACCACAAGGATGATTGCATTGGCAGAATGAGTAAGAAGACTCAAGGAGACAAATCTTGAGAGGAAGACAAGCAGTCAGAGCTGAAGTGATTGAAGCCATGCATAAGGATTGAACTAAAAGTGTGATCTAAAATTTGCAAAGTATGTTGTAAGTTATATCAAATCAAAAGACCATTATCATTACTTTCTAGAAATTGTAACAGTAAGTTTAAATCCTATTGACTTAGGTTGGTTTAATAGCCATTAGATAAATCCTTTAACCGGGTGACATTCCAAGTGAATGTTCTAAAGACCTTTAACCAGGCCCATTCCTAACAGTTTGGTGAAGTCCTTTAACAGGGTCACATTTAATAGTGTAATGTAAGCCTTTAACAGGGCAGACTTTTAACAGGGCATCACTTCAAAAGAGTGAGAATCAAGTAGCATGTTACTGGTGGTTTTTCCCAAATTGGGTTTCCACATAAATCATTGTGTCATGTGTTGATCTTGGATGTTTTATCTTTGCATATTGATTTACTGTAACTTGCTTATATGATTGATTTAAGTTTGGAAGGATGAAAAATGTATGGATTCATTAAAAGTAGTAAAAAGGTATTAATAGGGCATTTGGACCTTGAATAACTGATTCACCCCCCCCCCCCTCTGTTATTGTAAAGAATTCTAACAGATAATATTTATTTAATTCAATAATAATATATTCAGAGTTCATTTTTAAATAAATCCTAAATAATATTATTATTTATGTTAATAAATATTTTATCAATTAAGTTTCAAAAATAAATTTATAAGTGGAAAAGAAATTAATTTATTAAAAATTTCATGATAAGTGCATGAGATTTGAAATTAATGAATTAATTTGAAAAGGAGTCAAGTGAATATTAAATAAAGAAATTTATTTAAATAAAGTAATGTTCATTATTTTAATACTTTTCACCAAGGATCATGTGGACCTCTTTCTTGCATGTGTTGTCTATAGCACATGAGTTAGCGTACTAATTAAGCACATGGTGTCTACAACCTTGTCATTCTTATCCATTCATCTAGAAGGTTGGATAAGGCATATGCTTAGTTGTCAAAACTTATATTTTCTCTTGGTTATTTCTAGAGACATTCTAGGTGCTTCTTAAGAGGCCTTTATCTTCAGGCACTCTAAGTAACTCAGGGTTCGGTTCTTGGAGGAACTATGAATTGGGAGAAGGAAGGAATTTTTAGAAAGGAGAAGGTTCTAAAAGGAGGAGCTTCTCTACATTTTTTGGGGCATAACTATTAGCATCAGTGTCCAAGTAGACACTTGTGATTTTTGCATATTTTAGTACGCTCTTTCTCTTTCCTGTCGTCATTGTGTCTATTAATGTTGTCTGCATAATTCTTTGTGAATGAGTCTTCAATCTTGTAATTTGGAATTCGAGCATGCATGTTATTTTCATCTGGTTATAGTAAAATTAAAAATATCATTACATCCTTCCCTTAGTAGAGTCAATATTTGGTAATTAATTTGGGTTTGGGTTTGAATTAAAATAGAATTGAGAATTAAATTTTGTTAGGGTTTGAAAGAAAAATGAAAATTCTGATATGAGAAATTTAAATGGTTGGTAGTAATTCATCGATCAGACTATAATTGCACATATGTGTGTGTGTGTGTGTGTGTGTGTGTGTGTGTGTGTGTGTGTGTGTGTGTGTGTGTGTGTGTGTGTGTGTGTGTAAGATCACTTCACTTGGAAGAGAATTATAATTTTTATTATTACACCAAAATTTAGAATTTATTGCATACATGAATCTCTTTAAAAATATATATATTCTTCATTAACTTGGGGGGAAGTTTATAAACAAAAAAAATTATTGAATATATATAAAAAAAATTTGAAAAAATATTTGTTGGGGGGTGGATTTACCCATCCCCACCTTACCCTTCATGTTTGAAACTGTAGCTACTAAAGTAGACCGCAGGCTTGCCACTGGCAGATTGCAGCCACGTAAGCAATCCATGGCCACCTTAGCAACCTATGGGCTACCAAGTAGCCCTTTTTATATGTATACGCATGCATTTTATAAGAAAATGATTTATTTTAGTTTATTTCATTTTAATGTTATATTATTATTATATTTCATTATTAATAAATTTTATAATTTAAATTTTATTATTATTTAATTATTTTGTTAATAAATTTTAATATAAAATGTTATTACTATTTAATGAGTTTTTAATGATTAAATTAATATTGCAATTGAAATGTTTAGCGATGTTATTGAATATAAATATTTAATAGTTAATTGTTAATTTTAATAATTATTATGAATGATGATTACTGAGAAATTGATATGGATATTATATAATTACTAATTAAATTTAATTATTTGTAAATTAATCAAGTTTAATTGATAATTGAGTTATCAAGTGGGGATTTAATTAATTAATTTATTGTTAATACCAATTTTTAATAAGATTTCAATTTATTTTATTTAAAAATCATTAGGTATTATTTTAATAATTAAATAAATAATTTTCCCTTTAAGTTATATTGATTAATTGACTTAAAATCAAAAGTAGGGTAATTGTACTTTTTATCTGAATATATAAATGGGGTAAATTTATATATGTTAATTAGAGAGATAAGTGGGTTGACTTGGAGATTAAACGAAGAATCTTGCACACATGAAATATACTTGAAACGATAACTAAAACCTCATATTTGGCTTAACCATGTGATTACAAAAGAAAATTGAAACATATATTTGCAACTTGATTATTTATGGGAAATTGAATGGGGTAATTTTGTATTCTATTTGAAGAAACGAAGGGGTTAAACTATATAGAGTAAGATGTACCTCTTTGAAATTTGGAAACATACACTAAAATGGAAATTGAAACTCCACATTTAACCCAACTATGTAATTCAAAACCAAACTAGAACATGGAATTACGTCTTGTCTTCTGTGTGATGTTTATGTTTTGGCTTTTGGGGTTGACTAGATTATTGGCCAGTTATAGGACATCTATTAGAGGCTTGTGGGTTATTAGATGTGATGTCATGCTGATGTTATTTGATCTTGATCTTTTTTAAAACCGTACCATGTTAATGTGATGGTATGCTCTATGAGATGTTTGTATTTACTATTCATTGATGGTCTTTAGTCTTCTTGTGTGACGTTGAGATGTACCTCTATGAGACACTTGACTTAACCATTTTTTTGAGTCATCAATCAGTTACACTTGGGTTAATTTTGAGTTGCCTTGATGGGGCTAAAGTGTTTTTTGATCTTGATAATTTCATGTTGTGACATGTTTGACTTGACTATTTTGAAGTCTTCAATCAATATTATTTTGGGATACTTTCGAGTTGCTCATTGAGAATTGATGGGTATTGAGATTTACTTTGGGATACTTTCTAGTTACTTGTTGAGAACTGATGGACATTGTGATTTATTTCAGTTGCTCATTGAGAACCATTGGATACTATGATTTATCATTGATTCCTTCAGTTGCTTATAGAGAACTGATGTGATTATTATGATTATCATTTGATGCTTTCTAGTTGCTCATGGAGAACTAAAATGAATATTGTGGATTATATTTTGATGCTTTTCAGTCACTTGTATAGGGCTGAGGTGACTTTACTATGATTCTTTGATTTTTGATTTCATGAACCTAGGGTAGTTTATCTATATGTAGTGTTGGGAAGTGGCTTGCAATGGGGGTTGGGAGCCCTAAGAGGCTCTAGAGGTAACCCATTGTAATTTTTTTAATAAGTGAAAACATTTACACTGAGTGAGAGTAAAATGAACCTAACAAGATTAATTATATTTTCTCGCCAATGCGTTGAGTGCTAGTATAGAATGGGATGGGAGTAGAGAGAATGCTTGGTTATGCTCTTGGTTATGAACTTGCATTTTATAGTATGCCTCATCAATATGAGAGGATACTAGTAGCCATGGTGATCCCTAGGGACCAAAGATTCCTAAGGGATTTCTTGGGTAACTTCGAACATAACTTCTGTGATGACACTTTCCACTTACATAGTAAATTTCTTACGCGTCTTTATGTGCCTCTACGTCTAGATGTCAGTTTATGTTGGAACCTTTGAGTTAGTATACTTTTAGGATTTCCTATAATTAAAGTTTATTTGTGTTATGTGATTTAATATCATGTTTGGGACTTGAGACTATCTCCTCAGCATGGTGGGAGTGGGCCATTTAGGTTCCACGCAATTGGGTGGTAGTGCTTTTTCACTCTTATCATTGAGATCTGTTCATAGACACCATGACTGGAGAATTATTGGTAGGCATATATGTTCATTCTATTCTTGGAACATTATGATGGATCTTATATCTTATGATGGATGTTATTTTCTCTACATTGATGATTAGCATGTAATAGATGATGTTATCTACCTTGTAGGATCGTCTTATGCTTTATTCTAGTAAGGTAGATTTCTTTATGCATATGTTGTAGCATGTTTTAAGAGTGACATGCCTATTACTATAGTACTAATGATTTGATCGGTGGCTTGGGATGTTACAAGTGGGAGATGGCTAGGGTCCACGATGGTCTAATCATGCAATTGATGGTTGGGAAGTACCATGTACTTAGTTAGTTGTGTTTTATGATGGATGGTTATATTTTGTGATGGATGTTATATCTTCTATGATGGATGTTATATCTTTTATGATAGATGGATGTGTCATGTATGTTATGGTTTCATTTACTTTATTACGCTTGTATCATGGATCCGAAGAGGATGATGTATCTTTACATATGTATATTCTTTTAAGCCTTTCATACCCTGTGGCATGTATAGTAGATGATTGAGAATTTTGAATTTAACTTCCAAAAGGCATTCCAAACAAATGTATATTATTTTAGGGACATTGGACTTTCATTATTTGTTCATTTGGATGTGGTAGTTATTAGATGTAGTTTAATTGAATTAAATGTGACTCAACGTCATGGGATCCTTAAGGAATGTAACATGTTATGTATGCTACTATGTGTCTGATGTAAATGATGTTATCTTTCTTGTTTAAAAAAATATATATTTGGAAAACTTAGTTAAACTTTAGGTTAATTCTTTTGGATCCCATGGCAGGGCATTACACCTGGTATCAGAGCCTAGGTGTCTACAGTGGGAGCTCAAGGTATATTGGAATGCCACTAGTGTTAACTAGTTGAGCAAAAATGAAAACATTAAACTGCTATGTATATCTCTTTCAAACTGAAATTTGAAACTAGATACGGAACTTAAACTATTACTTACATGTTTTTCATACTTCAGTACTTAGGTTTCAAAACTAAAATTGTACTAAAACCAAAACATTGGAAAAACTCAAAATTGAAACATATTATGTTTTCAATACATGTATCTTTCATCTATACTTAAGTAGCATGCCTTTGATTGTCTTGGGGAGTGTTATGTTGATCCTTTGTTTAGAGTGTTTAGGGGATCTATTTTAGTAGTTGTTAAAAGGATGAATGTTGGATCAATATAGTTTTCAGTTTACTATTAAACCAGAATCATATTGTTATAAGTGTGCTGTAGTGATCTCAGTAGTCATATCCTACCACACGGGGCAAGGGTTCAATGGGACCTGCATAGTGAGTTCTTCAATATTAGCATTCTTGTAGGCTTCTAGGAGTAAGCCTAATTCTAGGGGGGTGGATGTAGTTCCTACCCTAGTTTGCATTTTTCTATTCTTGCCAGACTCTTTTAGGCCAGTTTTATATTGATGATTATTAGTGACATTATTTTGAGATTTTCAGATATTGCTCTAGATCCAGTTTATTATATGATGAGGTCATTTGGTACTCTATATTTCATGTATGCATGATGATTATTCAGTGATTCTAGTTATTGATGATTATTAGTTAGATGGTTTATTATCATGTGTTTTCTTATGGATACTTACCCCATACTGCATGTGTATGTTGTGCATTTTTTTTTCTTATGTGTGGCATTTTTGATGTGGTTAATAGAGTTGTAGTCACCTACTAGTCGGGATCTACACAATGCACCATTTCCTGCCATTGCTTGTTTAGCTTAGTATATATTGTGTATGCACATGCATGAATTTTATATAGGTTGTAGGTATCGAGTATCAACTTCCCTGAATTGCTACGATGACTGTACCTTATCACATTATCTCAATGGTAAGAGAGGGGAGATAAATCCTCAAGTCCAAATCCTAAACCCTTTAAGCCATTTCTCCTAATTGAAAATTAGGACAAAAAATTTGAGTCGAGTAACTTCTGAATGCATTGGATGATGTTAATTCATGATTATAACCCATTAGTTTGATTTTATATGAATTCTTCTATGATGGGTTTTCATATTTTACTTTGGGAGTCTTTGGTGAATTTACTATTAATTAAGTCAAATTAAAAGATTTAATTAATGAGTTAGTTTAATGGAAAATTAATATGATATTTTAATATTTAATTTTATTTAATTAATTGGGAAATTAATTAAATAAAAAGAATTAAATTTGAAGGTAAAAATTATAAGTTTAAATTTGGAACATGGTAATATTTATTTAATTTAATAATAATATATTTAGAGTTCTTTTTTAAAAAAATGCTAAATAATATATTATTGTTTAAGTTAATAAATATTTTATCAATTAAGTTTCAAAAATAAATTTAGAAGTGAAAAATAAATTAAATTATTAAAAATTTCATGATAAGTGCATGAGACTTAAAATTAATGAATTAAGTTAAAAAAGAGTCAAGTGAATATTAAATAAAGAAAATTAATTAAATAAAGCAATGTGCATTATTTTAATACTTTTCACCTAGGCGTATGCACACCTCTTTTACGCATGTGTTGTCTACACCATAGGAGTTAGTGTACTAATTAAGCACACAATGTCTACAACCTTGTCATTCTTATCCGTTCATCTAGAAGGTTGGATAAGGCTTGTGCTTAATTCTCAACACTTATCTTCTGGTTGTTTCTAGAGACATTCTAGGTGCTTCCTGAGAGGTCTTTATCTTTAGGCACTCCTAGTAACTAGGGATTCAGTTCTTGGAGGAACTGTGAATTGGGAGAAGGGAGGAATTTTTGGAGAGGAGAATGTTATAAGAGGAGGAGATTCTCTACATTTTTTTGGGGCATGGCGATTAGCATCAGTGTCTAGGTAGACACTTGTGATTTCTCCATATCTTAATACACTCTTTCTCCTTCCTATCTTCATCGTGTCTATTAATGTTGTCCCAATAATTCTTTGTGAACAAGTCTTCAATCTTGTAATTTGGAATTCAGGCATGCATCTTATTTTCATCTGGTTATGGGAAAATTAAAAATATCATTACAACCTTAGTAGAATCAAGATCTAGAATTTAATTTGGGTTTGGGTTCGAATTAGAAGAGACTTGAGAATTAAATTTGGCTGGGGTTTGAAAGAAAAGGGAAAATTATGAAATGAGAAATTTAAATGGTTGGTAGTAATTCGTCTATCAGACTATAATTGCAAATTTTATATATATATATATATATATATATATATAAACATATATATATTTATGATCACTTCACTTGGAAAGGAATTGTAATTTTTATTATTAAACCAAAATTCAAAATTATTGCATATGTGAATCTCTTTAATATATAGGTGCTTCCTGAGCGAATCTCCTTATGATCACTTCACTTGGAAA